>QGQB01000198.1:0-248959 GCA_003385265.1 Neonectria hederae | reverse complement strand
CACCCATACCCCCCCCCCCCCCCCGGCTTTGATCAACAACTACATCACTGAAAGGCGACCATTCATGCCTGTTCTGCAGGTGAAGATATATCAGGCTGTGTCATGCCGAACTGTGAAATTGAGCACGTTAGCGACGCTTGTGTGTAAGTCTTGGAAATTCCTGTTTCCATTGACAAGACCAGACTCCCAAGAACGGCCTTGTCTCTTATATAATACCATATGGCCATCCAATAGATTCACGAACTGGCTACTTTGTAGCACTTTCTAGATCTTGGTTTCCAGCTCTTCCAGTTCCTCAAAATCTCTTTTCTCGAATCTTTGCGCCTTTCTAGTATTCCAAGCGATAGTTACTGCTTTTGAATGCAGGTTTCTGCCATTTTAAAAAGCCCCATATATACACCATGAGCTTCCTTCCAATTTTATAGTTACTCATATGGTTTTGCGTGGTCTCGAGTCCACTTGATAATGGCATCAGGCGATAGGAGCTTGTTCATAGAGTTCAGTGGTGGAATGATGATGTAGTAGATTTTCTCGAGACTTCCAAGCCCGCTGCTTTGGATATCTTGTGCCATTTTGGCAAGCTGGTATCGTGAAGGGTAAAGGATTGCCACGCTGAATCGTCACTTGCTTCGTCTTTTCCCGCTGGTCATATATTCGCTCTAGTGGCGATGGGCTTGGTCAAAGGTGGAAAACATGTCCTGAGCAATAATTTCTTCAAGGGGTTGTATGTCTCAAGCGTTAAGATCGCATTCGCCATTTTTGGGATCGTCCTCCCTAGGCGATTCTCAAGACTGCCAAACCGCGTATTGACATGGATCAGAACTAAAACAGCAGTTGAGGACGTGACCGACAATCCCATGGCTCTCCACCTCGATCACTACGTTGCCATCCTTTGCCCATTTGTATTCCTCCTTGCTGTTATTTCAAGTCTCTCATTCTTTGTCGATTTGGATTCCTCAATTTTGATGAGTCTGGTAGCACCATCCTGCAACCACCAGTGGAGGTCTCGGTACAGCACAGAGGTATGCCGGCCCGGAAGCCGGAGGCAACGCTTTGCGGGCGTTCCCTTCAAGCGCAACTATGCATCGCTTTGGGAGTCCACGTCTTCATGCTCATTTCAGTAATGCGTGGTGGCTACCGAATTCTCTTCCTGATCTCCATCTTGTAGATTCTCGTATCGCTCTGCATAGTACAGCCACAACGAAAGAGCAGCGTCGATCTCGTCAGAGCGGGCTTTCCAGACCCCATTATAGTCTTGTTCCACGGAAAAGTGGACTAACTCGTGTTTGGCTTCTGGCTTGGTGTTGGACGTAATAACCATAAGTGACCAGGTGAATTTCTTGCCCAAAGGACAAAGAGAGGAACGAGAACCTGTACTGTAGCGATGAATCCAATATTTTTCCTCGTTCAGTCTTCCGGCCTACTCCTCTTGAAAGAGGGAGAGGAAGATACCGTCAGCCATCGCTCGACTCAACTTTTGTCATATAATTCATGCAGCAGCTTGGCGGAAATGGGGGCAGCGATAGGTAAATCGGCAGCAGTTGATTAAAAGCCGACAAGAAGCGGTGTTTGGGCTGTACATAGTGATGCGTAATGTGAAAAGAGGGAACAAGAAGCCAGTCGAAGACACGTGAAATATCCAGAGGCACAAGGCTAGTATTGCAATCGTCCCCTCCACTCTCACATATCTTCAGTCAATTACCCCTCCGTAGTGCATTATATTCTCGCCCCCATGTTCTTATTTCTTCTCTAGCAGTCTATTGGAGTTGACTACTCCATGACCTATTGCAGCAGAATCAAGTCGAATAATACGTTTCATGAAACGAGGAGAACGACAGTTGGACTCAAACCCCATGGTTTGGATGCAAAAAGGCACACCGAAGGGGCCGAGCAAAGTCCACGTCTCAAAGATCTCTGGCCACCATATTCCCACTCATCTTCTGTTCCAGCTTCTGAAGCTCGCCCACCACATCCTCAAGAAACTTTCGCTGCAATTCTTCATCATCCAGGTTTGTCTCCCCGAGCCCAAAGTCACAACCCAGGCATTGTCTAATAACTCTGGGATATGTCAAGCCCATTTGCCGAACCAAGAGATTTGCAAGTTTCTCGGCAATCGAGTAGTTTGAGAGTTGGTCACCACCAATGGTCTTCAAGATGCTGGCTTTTAGCACTGGCCATGGCTGACCAAAGCCTATTTCTAGTAAGAGAATGCCAAAGTTGAATAGTAAGTCGTTTCTTGCACCAAAGAAGATGGTGTTTGACGAATCAACAGCCTCTCCATCGTCGGCCGGCTCCACTGCTCTTCCCTTTCCTTTGGATGGTCGTTGAAGTTTAGCCATGAAATGGGGGCTTTTCAACTGGGTGGCCGCATTTGGAGCATTTGACACCTCAAAAAAGCGGACACTCTGACCCAAGCCACACTCAGAAAGCCAAGGTGTTGAGTAGAATTGCATGATCCCATCAGCCAGGGTGCTCGCAAGTTCAATCATCACCGGCCGAGGCATGCATCTGAGGATAGGCTCCTCTGCGACCCAAGCGATAATGTCTGACAATGATCGAGATTGATACGCGGCGGCACCTAGAGATGATGCGTAGAACCGTTGAATGTGAACATCTCGAAGAGTCCCTAGGCAGATTCCGGCTCTAGGGCTCACTTGCAGCTGTTGGAAATACTCGCAGAAGTCCTCGACGGTTGCAAGGTCTTGGTCTTGTCTAACAGCCTCTTGTTGTGAAGTTGAGGTGGGCCTTCCTCGTTTTGGGGTTTGAGTAATCGTCTGCGTCACAGATTGTGCCTGTTGACTCTGGTCGAATCTGACGGTTTTGTGAGGCTTGGAGCTTTTGGGGGCTTTTAGGGAAAATGGCTCAGAATTGGTCTCCAGAAGATTCGTCAATTCCTCCATAGCACCCTTGGTAGCACCACCAGGAGACCGGTGCATGATCTTTGGCTCTTGATCATAGTGCTCAATCTTCAGCCAGATCGGGGTTTGTTTCTCGCGCACGCCTTGTTCGTGCGATATGGCAATGTCAAAGGAAACATGCTGATTTGACTCAGAGGCTATTGTGCCAGTATGATTGCCGTACTCCTCGTGGATCAAACAGAGGTTTGCAATGTGTCCACATTGGGAAGTACATGTCCATTGCATTGTCAGCGTAGAATAGAGTGTCGAGGAAGCGGTACGGATCTGACGGTATCTCTGAAGACAATTGAGAGTCTTGGCCGATTTTCGCGAGGGGATAGGCTGCTGGCTGTCCCCAACAAGTAAAGGAAGAGCCCTGATGATGTGGTTGGTGATGGAGCAGAAATCAGTATTCAACTCTCGCAACTCCCCAATAGCCATTTCAATCTGGGGCTTATTGAGGCTCAGTTTGAAACGAGTGCGAATCTGTCGTAATCTTTCGGCCACGGTTGGCATCTGACAGAATAATTTAGAAAGGTAAGGAAGGATGGCTTGTGAAAGGTGAACTCACATCCTGATCCTGGCTTAGATGCACGCGAAACGCCTGAGCCTCAGAACAGAGCCGTTGAAGTGAATCGTTGATTTGAGCCACTGTTTTCTGGCAGCTGAGAAACGATCCCTTCAGCGAGTCGATGCGGTTGCGGTACAAGGCGTTCAACACCAGACCCTGCCGGGCTTCTCCGGATGAGGGCTGGGACATGATGTCCTGAACCGTTTCGCGATCATCGGTAATAGCAGTAAGTAGATTGATGGTGTGATTGCGGAAAATGGTTCGTTGGGCTCCAAGCTTGGCCTCGAGCTTGAGCACCTCGCGCGGGTACTGCTTGAAGACAAAGAAAGCCTCGAATACACGTTCAGAATGATCGTAGGCTTCAATGGCGAGTGGTATTGCAGCCAGCACGGCTGAGAGAATGAACTCGACACCACTCATTATGAAGATAGTGAACGGCCTGAGAACGACGAGAGTAGGATTTCTGCGAGCCTTGTTCAGTGTTCCGAGGGGTTAAGTGACCTCATCCTTCAGCCTCACTTTCGTGACCTATATCTAGTAAACCAATCATAAGCAGCGATTTATCAATACCCCGCACGAAGGCATCATAATGTGCCGCATCCGACCTACGAGACTGAAATCGGGCGTCTTTTTGACGTTGGTAGCCAACTACGCCTGTTGCGCGAACGCTAATATTCATTCATCTCATCCCTCATTTCAACACCATCTTCTAGACCATTCTAGATGTCTCAACTCACTCGCGAGGATGTCGAACTATGGTTGCCCGATCCATTTCCGACCAGCACCTTTGGGCTTGTAGGCCAGCTTTTTACATCGATAGATGGGATTCTCTTGGTTCTCCCGAAAAAGTTGTCTGCCAACGGCGATCCCCACATAGGTCAAAAATGTCAGAATGAGCAAGAACGATTCTTCCTCTGGGGCCAAGGCCTCGACGTGGAAAATGGGAGCCTCGATGAACTCTTGGACACATCGACTGAACTTCGGTTACGAGTCTTGTCGCTGCTTTTCACTCTTGGAAATGTGGTTCACCGAGCCATCTTACGCCAACAAGGTTCTGATCTAGGAAAACTCGCCGAGGAATGCGGAAACCTACAGAGCCAGCTCGATAATACTAGCACGCTGCTCGAGGGCTTCCAACAAGGGACCACTGATGTGGACGCCCTGTCCGAATCGGAGACGTCGGAATACGGCAATGAGGATCTTCTAGACGACCTAACGACATACATCGATTGCCTTATGGATCTGGCGCCCGCACTGGAGAAGCCTGCTATAGACAGTCCCGAAGACTTGGCTTTTTCGGCTAATGCAGAGGCATTCTCTGCTGCGAACCCGCAGGCTTTGATCTTTTGTCGAAAGATTCGGGACAGGTTTAGGCAACTCCCCAAGTTTCTTGTCGAAAGGCTCGGTAACGCAAACAGCAACAGAGCCAGTAGACTTGTTGCTCTTTCCGCTCGACTGGAACAAGAGCCAAAGCAGGACACGCGCGATGATTTCGATTTCAGTGAGAGCTTGTTCTCTGGCAGCCGTCCGGAAGCTACGGACACGACAAGCTCGAGTCATCCTTCTCATTCCGTCTTCGACAAAGTCAGCGTCATTCGCAAGGGTGGCGGTCCTTTATATGAAGACGATATCGACGACGGATCTGAAGCAACCTTTGCTTCATTCTCTACCACCATCTCTACCCTTGATCATGGACGACCACGTGTTCCTCCAATCCCTGACGATGCCAATCCTTTTCTGTGCCCATTCTGCGGTATATGGGTCTACGGAGTGACTGAACGAAAAGCTTGGAAGTAAGTCGCGACCTGACACCGTGTCTATTGACTTGACTAATTGCGACAGAGAGCATGTGTTCCAGGATCTCGTGCCATATCTTTGTACTTTTGAAGAATGCGCTGAGCCAACGACGCTTTACGCACGTAGTCATACATGGGCACAGCACGAAATGTCTCATCCGTCACCAACATTCGGTGCTGATAGGTGCCCATTCTGCTCAGAAGTGCACCCGTGGGGTACCAGTGATTACTTCAAACATGTCTCGGCGCATCTTCGTGAGATCTCCTTGTCGGTTCTACCGCCGCACGCACACGACGATGATGATGCGTCCGATGCCAGTGACGATAGCATTGAAAATCTTGTGTTGGCATGCAGCTTACAGGCCGCAAAGCTGAATTCAACTTCGACACCGGAATATGAGCCGAACCATCATATTCCGATTGCTCTTTGGGATTCCTATAAACCCTTGATATGTAGGTTATGGGAAGTCAACAATAACCTGGATGAGGTGGATGAATTCATGGCGCAGCATTGCAATTTCGTGGCTATGTACGTTGAACAGGCCTTCTCAACTAACTAACTAACGACCGATCTAACTATTTCAACAGTCACACTGAGTATCAATTTTGGTTAGATACGTGGTATGCGGATCTATTTTCTTCGGACATGGGAAAGCTCACTGCGGATAAAGCCACGACCAAGCCGATTATTGTACCCTTGGACGACCCCATAAAGGAAGGAAGCATCAACACCAATGACGGCAAGGACCAGAGCACGAACAGAAAGGGCTCAAAGGCAGCGCATCATCGATTTCAGACTTTGCCTGATGTACAGGGCGGCCACGAACACTATCACTTGACGGTCTTTACAAAGAAATCCGCACTCAGTCAATGGTCTATGCCCAAGTTTATCAGGTCTCGCACGCAGCAGAAAAATGCGGATAAGCAGACGTCCGCCTCGGTAACACTTGAGCAACAATACGGTAAACCCACGGCAGTTTGTGGTAAAGGCGAATTCAGCGAAGTCCAGGTTCGTGCGATGCGAAATGGCATTAAAGGACAGCTCCACGCCGTTAAATGCTTCTACCATCGCCCCGACGAGTCAGAGAAGAAATATTCGAAGCGCCTCACGGCCGAGTTTCTTCTCTCTTCCTCTTTTCGCCACCCGAACATTGCTCACTCCCTCGACCTGCTTCGAAGCGAGAAGGGGGGCGATTACTACATGATTATGGAGCTCTATTCTGGCGGCGACCTCTTTACTGCTATCATGGCGGCTGGAACAATCGAGTCTTTGGAGGCTGACTGTTTCTTCAAGCAGTTGATGCGGGGCGTTGAGTATCTGCATGAGATAGGCGTTGCACATCGCGATCTCAAGCCTGAGAATCTACTGCTTAGCACCCGGGGAGCTCTCAAGATCACGGACTTTAGTAACGGTGAGTGCTTTCGAATGGCGTGGGAAACGGAAGCACATATGGTTTCGGGATTGTGTGGTTCCGTACCGTACATTCCTCCTGAGGAGTATACGGACGAGGAATTCGATGCAAGATCGGTTGACGTTTGGGCCTGTGGCATTATCTACATGGCTATGCGTACTGGTCGCCATCTCTGGCGTGTAGCGAAGAAGGAAGAGGATGAGTTTTATGCTAGGTACCTATCAGGACGTCAGGATGGGGAAGGCTATGGGCCTATTGAGTCTCTCCATCGAGTAAGCGCCATCTTTCCCGAAAGGGCTCTATTGTCTTGCTAACCTCATGAACAGGCCCGCTGTCGTAACGTCATATACTCGATTCTCAATCCCAATCCTTCCAGTCGCTTAACTGCTGCGCAAACTCTGAAGTCAGAGTGGCTCAGCGAGATTAATCTTTGCGAGGCCGGTGAGCTGGGTCTCTAGCTTAGGTAGCAAAAGTATGTTAGGGAACTATGGCCAGTGCTTGTACTTGACGCTGGTACTACAATATCACCAAGATGAAAGATGTATTGTGAGCTCCGAAAGTGCCAGAATTTATAAGACTTGTATTGGGATGTTTTTTGTCGTACACTGCTAGCGTTCTCAGTACGAAGTGGAGACATCTTCAGCGCGGATGTTATTCCGTGGGATGATTTCGTTTTCGTCCCAATTGTAGGAGAAACCTAATCAGAGTCACGCGTTGGCAAAACCACAACGAGGAAACTAATTTCATTTTACTTGCGCTCTTTCGTTAAGCCAGTGCTGCACAATGTTATTAACTACCAGCTGAAAATATGCTGCTGCACAAAATGCAGGGCACCCTCCATTGTCGCGCCATGCCGCAATCTAATAGGTGGGAACCCCCCCAACAAGAACAACAGCCCTCCAGCATGTAACTGTGGCTTTTTTGTCTCACATTTTGTCATCTATCCAAGACATCAACGCAATAAATGATGCCTAACTCACGTGACGCAGCCTTATATCAGTATTCACAAGGAGCGGCTGAGTGAGGAGTAAAATCTGAACTCTGGACCAGCAAGGCGCCTTCCTATCTCAATGTCACTCTCACAACAGTGAGCCGTTCGCAATGCCCACCCTTCTCAGCCTTCCAAACGAGCTGCTCGCCAAGATCTCCAAGGAATTGTGCCCGCACTGCTCGCCGCTTTTTTTCGCCTACCAATCCTTCCACGTGGACCCCAAACGAATTGCCGGTTTAGTCGGCCTCATATCCTCGTGCAAGACGTTGCGCGACATTGCTAGGCCGTTTCTGTATCATTCACCAACTCCCGTACTGCGTCGGCATGTCCTACTGTTACGAACTTTAGCCCAGAATCCAAAACTTGGCTTAAACATCAAAGAGTTCACGGAGGACATGACCGACATCGGCTACAGAGTAACACTCAGGTTGCATGATAATGCTTTCCACTTCCTTCGACTCCTGGTTGAGAGATTCGCTGTCGATGACGAAGGCCAACGACTACAGCTATCTCCAGACTGGTACCACGACGTCACCGAATTCCTTCCCGATACCAACCTCGAACTTGTTCCATTCGGCCTCCTTCTCTGCTTGGCACCAAAGTTGGAATTCCTACAACTCGCTTTGTTTCAAGACGAGGTTCCTATTGTCCCTCCAGGCCACCTGCGTCATCTTCGGCGTATTTATTTGACCAGGCAGCACCAAGAACTTGGCGTATCACTGGATTGTTTGAACCGGGTCCTTCTCGCAGCACCAAACCTCCACACCATGGAGGCGCGTAAGGTAATCTCAGCAGCAGATTTACCTATTCACGACAATCTCACGACATTGAAATTATCTCGCTGTTCCGTCACGAACGAGAGCTTCCAAACAATCATGAAGACATTCCCCAGGCTTCAAACCTTGACCTACACATCCAGCGGGCTCTTAATAGGGATCGAAGAAGTTACGCCACGCCAGATAGAGGAAGCTCTTATAATTCGTCGCGATACTCTTCGACACTTCAAGTGTGAAGTTAAACATGCCACCCATTTCAATTCACGGGGAGCTGTCCATAAGATGAAGAGCCTAGCTACGATGAAGCTAGAGACTCTCGCCATTGACAGAAAAACCATAATTTCTGATGATGACAGACTGCCCACCAACGGAGACTTTCTTCTGCATCTTCTCCCCCCGACAATTCAGTCACTGTGTCTTTCCTGGGTTTTAAATGAAATTCTCCCTGACGTCTTCAGATTAGCGAGTGAGGCTCCTACAAAGTTTCCGGATCTTCGCACCGTCGAGGTTGAGGGGTTTATTGACCATGACGAAGAAGATGAAGTGACCGAAGCCTTTGAGAAAGTTGGTATCACATGCTCATTCAAGATGGATGCCGATCAAAGGAGGAGGGCCGGGTATAGAAGGGAAAAAAGTTCAGATGATGACTCATCGTCTTAGGGAAGTCTACACAAGACCTACCGAGAGCAGCTAGGAGGGAGACATGACGCATTTGGGATTTTTTGTATCTCCCCTGTCCATTGCTCCTTGTGTCTGAAGATCGACAGGTAGAAGGCTATTCATGCATGAAATTCAGATCCAGCTCTAGGGTGGGACTCGCAAACATACATTAGCTTCCCCGCTTCGATGCGGCATTAGGCTGTTGATTGACGCAGCCTCAGTCTCCTCCGTTATAAAGCGGTGAACGATAGAGCTTCCTCAATGCCACTGAGATATGGAATGATTTATTGCGTGAATTTAACTACAATATCATCGATTCCGAGGCGGAAAAGTTCACGAGGGAGCAACCATGTCTAGTTCAAACACCAGTTTATTCTTTGTCTATCTCCGTCTAGATGCGCATTCTCAACACGTTTCCCTGCAACCTGTCTCCCTAGCTTACCATGGGAGGGGCTGGCCATCGTGGGATCGGAAGGTACCGCCATTCTCCTTCGTGGCAGTGGTGATTCTCTCAGTAATGTCGTTGACACTCTGTTCGACCGTGATGGCGCCGTGTTCCTTGGGGTCAACACCCGCCGCAGCAAATGAAGCCTTAGACATGTCCGTGAGGACGATTCCCGGGTGCAAAACGAAGCTGATCAGCCAGTCATTCTCGAAATGAATCCGTCGCATGAACCAGTTGAGGGCCGCTTTGCTTGCTCCGTAAGGGCTGAGGTTGGGAGGCAAGTTGGCTAGTAGTTCCAGGCCTCCAATGGTTCCAATAAGGGACGTGATGGCGACGAAGGTAGGGCGGCCGGTCTTGCTGGCCTTGAGCAGCGGTGCAGTGGCCTGGAAAAGGAGAACGGGTCCGGTGGAGTTGACGGCAAAGTGCTCGGCGATGGAGTCGGCCGAGGTCTCAGCGACTGGCTTGCCATCCTTGGAGATGCCCGCGTTTGCAACGACGACATCCAGAGACTCGATGCCGTGCTCCTTGCGGATGGTTTCCACGGCAGCAGCGGGGTCGGACTCGACCGACACGTCCAACTTGACGACGATGAGGCGAGAGTTTGCGCCCTTGGGAAGGTTGGCAAGGGCCTTGGATGAGTCCTTGGACACATCACGGACAGCAGCAATGACTGTAGTGGATGGCTTCTTCAGGAAAGTAGCGGTAAGGCCCTCACCAATGCCACGGTTGGCACCGGTGATGAAGACGGTCTGGTTTGCGCTCATTGTGAATGTTGGAGAGTGGTGGTGTTGCTTGAAGAGTTGATGAGTGATGATGATGGAGATGTTTAATTTGAAGAGAACATGGCCTTTATTTATAACAATGTTGCGGCTCAGGCGGAACCAACATCGTTCTATCAACCACCTCTGTCGTCTAAGGAAGAAGGTGCTGCTTACAAATTTACAAAGTTCGACCGCGGTTACGCATAAGTCATTCCCCACCCTTCGCGGCGGTGATGCTCCGCGCTCGGTGATACGAAGCGTCCGCTCTCTGTTACCGATATTACATAAACATGGAATGTGGCTGAACAACGGAACTTTGACACATTTCGATTGACCTGGCCTATCATGACTTCGAGTCAAAGCGTGGCGCATGGAGTATCATTGGGCCGAGCCCGACTTCCGGTGATGACAAATTTGAGGATGTCGTGGTGGAATTATATAAAGGGACCGACGACTCCACCATGGGAGGTTTTAGTGAGGGGTTAATCTCCTGATTTGGACAAACTGGAACTGGGCATTGTTGAGAACTCGGCGTTTTACTTATGCGCCGGAGGAACTTTGTTCTATTTTGGTTGCTTTGCCTTGGAAACCACTCGGGACAAATTGCTAACCACTAGTTCCTTACCCTAGCTTCGCTGACAGAAACGGTCCATGATGTAACATTGGAGGGTACAAGCATCGAGAGACGCGTTGGACGGCATGATAAGGTTCCTTTCTACATGCTGCATTCGAATCGTGCGTCTTTGCCATAGAATCAAAACTCGGTGAGTCGTTAGTCGATAAAGAAGGCAGCAATGCATTCTGGTTCACTCTTCTCGCGACTCATGAAGCAAGCCACAGCTTTTGCCCCATCACAACTACTTCAAGACGCGGCAAAGGAATAAGAAAAACAAAATCAAATATTGCATACGACAACAAAAGGATTTGAATAGTTTGGTTTCCTTGCGACCTCACATTCCGATGCACTCATCGTGCCCATGTGTTGCTCCTTAGAATTTGGTACGGATGCTAGGCAACTTGAATCCACTTTTCTTCTGCTTATCAATTTCGGCCATCGCCTCTGCAAGCTCCTCGTCCGAGGGCATGTTAACAATCATCAGATATAGCACATTCTATCATGTGGTTAGCATTCATCTGTACTTGCAGAGCATCAGCTACATACCTTCTTCAATGCTTTCTTGACGGTTCCACCAGCGCTCCCCAGAATGCCACCCTGGATCTGGCTCCTCGTAGCTTCCCCTCTTGCATCGACTCGTTGAAGTCCGTCATCTTGGACACTGTTTCCGCGTCCAAGAGAGGTTAGGCTTCGAAGGCCGCCTTGGCGTTGACTGCGGATTCTTCCCAAACGATTTCTTGTCATCGGTGGAGGGTTAATATGCCCGCCTGTCACGAGAGATCGGAACGATCCACTGCTGGCAGGGTGGTTTGGGTCTGCATACCGAGACGTAAACGTCGGCTGTGGTACCTGGGATAACGTGCTGTCGGGATGCTTGGCGGAGAAGCGAACTTGAGCCCTCCTGTCGTAGTACTCATCAACAAACACCTTCGCGCCACTGAGCTTCTCTTTCTTTGTCTTGGCATCTTGGCTCTGTTGATCATCTAACTCATCCAGAGCAGGGAACACAAGTGGCCCTGTTTCTGGGAATTCAATCTCACCGCTTGAAGAACGAAGCTTGTGTTTGATCTTTCCCATGCCAGCAGGGTTGAGCGAGGTCGCAATAGTCGATGGCACGGTCGACTGCTTCTGTGTCTGCGTCGCATCGGGGTTGTATGTCAGAATGAGACAGAACAGGCCGCGGGGGCGAAAGAAGTCGGCGTTAGCTTTGTCCAAGAACGAATTGGTCCTGGTCCTGGCCTGCACATCCTCTGCAACCATCACCGAGGCCTGAAGAGCAATTCCAACAATCATAGGGAAGTGCGGTGTCCAAGTGAGTGCGTTCGCTGCGACATTGATCGCAGTAAACCACGGCGATGCTTGACTGGACTTATGAAACGTCTCTAGGAAGTCGAGAAACATGTCCTGGGAGATGCCGCAATCATCAAGGACGGGTGCATAGGCCCGAATGAATCCACGCTGCCGAGTCTTGGGCCTCCGCTGAGGCAAGACAACAGGCATGGGTATTTCCAGCCGGTCCTCATCGTAGGTCGGCGGGGGATAGCGCTCAGCAAGAGACTTTCCCAAGTTATCGACGTGACGTTGTGCTGATTCTTCGTCGATGTGGACTTCGGTGTCTTGCTCGAGTGCGCGAGGCGGCAACATCTCGTCCTGAGTCGCATCAAGCTCCCACAGCGCCTCCTCGTTGCGGACAGGTTCTTCGCTGTGTAAATTGGGGCTTCCATCCTTATTTTCACCCTCGGCATCCTCAAGGTCGCCATTGTTCAATTCCGATGGTCCGCCCTCTGCCTCGGTAGGTCTGGGTGTTGTGTTCCGACAGTCTTGGTATGTGGTATAGCTCTCGGAAGCTAGGCCGATACTTCCAGCGACACCTTTCACAAAGTATCGCTTGACAGGTTCGAGAAGTCCTCCTTTGCGCATCCTTACGGGACAAGTAGTAGGCGTGGGAATTTAATGAGGTGCTTCATTAAGGTGGAAAAGTAGAATGCAGTGTAAATGTCAAAATTGATTTCCCGGTGAGGACTACGCGGTAACAGATATACAGACCATCTCCTTTTACACCATGTTAAGAATTGTAGCGTTCGGTTTCTATGAGCGGGAACGAGAACGACGCCAATTCCATGCAGATGCATGATGACGCCTAGGATTCAGGTGTTAAACGAGAACGAGGGGTGGAGTCACGGGTTCATCCGCTATATGTTAATCCAAATCCACAAGGCCCTCGGAGGTAAGATACGGCTTCGACAATGGGCGATTCTGGATCCTTGGGGATCCTCCCGGCCGCTTCGAGTCCCGCTCCGCATGCAAAAATACACTCCTGAGACGCATAAGCCGTCTAAACACCACATACGCTTGAGGCATAGGATTAGTGCGTACCAAGGAACTGAAAAAGCCAATTCACTTTGACTTATGGGACATTCCGTCCCAGCTATAATTAGCCACTAACTTTGCGTGATCTGCGTTCTATTATCACTCCATTACATCGGTCTACTTTAGTCAACAAGGAAGCTGAGTTATTTTCACAAACTACTCCAAAGTGGACCAGATTTACTCCATAAGGAGTCTCAGGACGTGTGTGGATGAACGAGCTGACCTAGTTTAGGTGATCGATCAGAACTCGAATCGTGACGAAACCCGACTATCTAGTCTACATCTATCACTCCCAGGCGATCTTCGTGAACGAGCTAGCATAGTAGCCTTCAGAAGGGCGTTTAAAAGTAGCAACTACCACTATTTATGCGAGTCTTGACTTACCATCTGCCCTGAAACTCAAGGACATGATTGCTATATTACGCGAACTCATTCTGCCTAAGTCTCGCACTTACCAGTCATTGCTGCCCTTGCCTCCATACTACCCGCACTAATTAATATCTTAATTCCAGTTTACGACCATTATTTCTATCAAGTCCAACGTAAAACAGTAGCACGTCGGCCATTCTCTTTGCAGGCCCTGAAGCCCTGACTGATACCTAGTAGAAAATGCCAAGCCACCGAGAGATTCAATCCCTTGTCTGACCCCAGTGAGGCTAAGCTCTTTCCTTGGTAAACGAAATCAGCACTGTCGTTCCCCAGGCCATCCAACAGCCAACAAAAGCTGATTGCTGATAAGCATGATTTCTCAACAATTTCTCGTCTCCGTTGTTGCTTTAACTTCATCATCATTTTCCGACTCAACTACTCAGCAATGGATTCTATCAACCACGAAGGCATCACCGGCTTTGACAGGTTATAAACTTGGGTCCAAACGTGGACGTACGACGTCATCATCCGGCCGACAGATGGCTACCACTCGGCACGTCTTCAGCCAGCCCACGACATTATCCTCAGCTTCCTCGACGCACACATAGGGAGTAACGATGCCGGCATAGTCATCCATGCGTTCTCCAATGGTGGCGCTCTGACAACGGGCCTCTTATCTACGATGCTTCGTTCCTCTGGCCCCCTTCGAAAAGACATGTTGCAGGCGCTAGTTCTCGACAGCTGCCCTGGACAGGGGGGGTACTTTGCATCCACGCATGCTGTAATTGTGTCTATGCGGCTGCATACACATCCCTACGTCGTATATGCAATCACGTCGCTTTTCGTATACATAGCAGCGAGCACTGTGCCCATCTGCAGGAGGATGCGGCAAAATACTGGGATGCTGTGACTGACTTTCTCCGGACAGCTCGCATTTCTAGGGCTATGAAGATGTAAACGTGAAGCTGTCGCAGGCTGCAAGATCAGGAGCCGGGAGTCCACTCTTGAAGTCGTTCTCACGCCACCCCTCGTAGGCACTACAGAGAACAATTAGAAAACCAGAATACATGTGGAATGTTTAGATACATACCTGATGACAAGTCCCCCAATGTGGCACCACTCCACTTCGTACCGTCGCCCTCTCCCAGGCTATGTATGGAGTTAGTGACAGACTCTTTATAATCCTATTATTACTTTCTTGCAATAGGACTGGGAAGAACAGATTGGAGTGAGCGCTTTTCGAGTGCACTTGAGATCGGGGCCAGTTTGAGGGAATGAGTTGGCTGTAGAGAACCGTTTCAGCTATGGTGGTAAATGCATCAAGGTCAAAATCCTCTGTCAATTTGAGAGCCATACTTTCTTAAATCAGAGAGGAAAGAGTTTCTGGGTTTCTTCGTTCCCTGAGAAATGCCCCTTGAGATACTCTAGCTCAAAGCTGACCCAAGGATCGAATACCTCCCATCAAGTTGATTATAGAGAGAAAATCTCTCATCCACATCTTAGATTCGGTCTTTATGGGGCAAACACTCCCTGGAAGTCGGCAATGGTATTCGTCCAAACAAGTCATTTTGACCTCGCCTGGCCCGTCGTCCGTTTTTAACACATTATCAAGTCCATTACATTGAATGATTAACAACGAATTGGGTAAATGCAAGCCCCGAAGTAGTGTTTACATTTCCTTGCTCAGATGAGCATCCGGCCAAAACCCGCGACCAGGCTATGTCGGCCTCAGCTGCTCCCCATCGGACAATTGGCTCAGAGGCCGTGTCATTGAGGTATTGGGATCACACGAAACAGTGCAAAAAAGGATAGTACAGGCCTTCATGATGAGTCTGCAGTCTCGTGTGGTGTTTGATAGTCTGAGGGGAGTTTTGTAAATGTTGGGAAGTGCTTACATATTTATAGCAACCCCCAAGCCAGGTATAGGTCCTATATTCATACGCCTTCTGCTCGATTACACTCTCAGCGAGGAACCGTGACAGTGTAGCTTGAAGGATTCAAGTCAAGGTTCAAAGAATACTATAGTCTCTGACGAATAATTGGCACTAATTAGGCGATTAATTCTTCCCCATTTTTCATGCTACAGAGGGAATAGTCGGGGTATTTTTGTCACGATCGATTTCCTCGATTTCCTCTTTTCTTCTTAAGGACACCAGGGGAGAATGGTCGCCATTTATTGACTCTGCTGAACTAATTGGCGATCATCACAACAAGCCTATTCTCAGAAAGGCACATAACTCAAGGCCCTGCAGCATCTCAGTTGAAAATCACAGACTAAAAGGTAGAATCTTATCTCACAAGACGCGATAGTATCGCTAGTCTAGCATTTGGCTCTGTGATGCTGACGAGGAGATAACCGGTCGACTTAGTAGGAAGTCATCAATTGAGAAACTGGAGAGCATGCATATCAACTATATAGTACACCATCCTATCGGTCGATTTTGCACTGTAGTGGATATTAATTTGTGAGCGTATTATTAGTTGCGAATAGCAAGACTGGGATATTATGGTGTTTGAATTCGCCCCTGCATTTCGAGCTCAATCCGCCTAAGATCTGCTCCTTAAGTACGAATGCTACAGCTAGAATATAAATACAACACTATTTTGACAATGCTTGACGAGAGAAAAATGTTACTCGTCAATGACCAATAAAATGCACGTCCTTGTAGATGTGGATCGTGCGATCGTCTTCGTTGCCGGAGTCCGGATAAGACGGCACTAAGATATTACGTGTTGCACTAAATGCACTGCCTAGCTACACAATTGCTTCAGAAACTCGTGTTTTCTATTCTTCATGCTTCATAGACTCAGCGTTAATACAACTATACAGTTTATGGCCAGCTACACGCAAATGGAAGTATCCGACCTGATTGGCCATGACGAAACGGAACCGGGGAGAAAAAGGCCACCCAAGCTCTTCCATAAAAAGTCGAGGAACGGCTGCCAACAATGCAGAGCACGTCGCGTCAAAGTAAGACCTTCACAATCAGCCCTACCATCGGGTCTAGGAGGCCTCCGCCAAAAACATCATACTCACCCTCTTGGCAGTGCAATGAAGCGAAGCCCATCTGCCACGATTGTCAGAGGCTTGAACTGACCTGCATCTATGATCGCCAACGACTGCCAGTCCATGCGGCACCCAAGGCGAAAGACACGTCTGAGCGAAGCAACTCAACAGGAAGGACGGAGGACAAAAATGATCCCCCAGAATCCAGGGACCGCCGAAAGCTTGAACTTCAACTCTTTTACTACTACTTGACAGAAGTAGGCCCTTCACTTGCCGTGGACAAGGATTCTGCTGAATTCTGGATGGTTCCTATCCCCCGACTAGCAATGCAGTCAGATGGCTTACTATACTCGATGTACTTCATGGCGGCCCTTCACTCGGCACGGCGTGACAAAACAAACAAAGACCATCACATGAAGATATGTCATACCTACCTCGACATGGCTGTGCGGGAACATGCAAAGGAAGTTTCGCAACTCAGTAAGGACAACTTGGACATTCTGTGCCTTACGTCAAGCATGCTACGGGTATACTACTTTTTCAAGTTGAAGGAGCGTTCTTTGCAGCCGTACATCCCTCCGACTGAGTGGATGAGGGCCACAGGAAGCAGTTCCGCGATATTCAGACAGGGGTGGCCTCTCGTCGAAGACAATCCAGACTCAATCGCATTCAAGATGATCACGAACGTGCCGACCATTCTAGATGACGAGGCTAGAGAGGGAGAGGAGAACCGTCAGGGATTGTTGCACTTGCTACAACGAGAGGACAGCCACAAGCAGACGGAAATCTGGGACGCAGAAGTCAAAGAAGCATACGAAACGACACTGAGCTACATCGGTGGCGTCTGGATTGCAATGAACAATCACGAAACCCCCGGGATGATCGGAAAGAAACTCATCATATTCCCGATGCTGGTCCACAAGCGCTTCATCGACCTTGTTCAGGAGCAGCGACCGCGAGCGTTGGCGATATTGGCCCATTACTTTGCGCTTCTCGCTATGCTGCGCTGCTTTTGGTGGATCGGGGATACTGGGCGGCGCGAGGTTCTGGCTATCGCGGAGGTTCTACCTAAAGAGTGGCAGGATGCGATGAGTTGGCCTTTGCAGATTTTGGAGGAGCAGATTGTGTTTGCCCGAGAGGAAGATACACACATGGAATAATAGTTCGTGCTCTGGCATTTGGCAATTCATGGTATTAACTACCATGTCTCGATTTTGTGATAATTACCATCTATGATCATCTCGGGTGCAGGTATAACGCGACATGCATGAATATCAGAAACTGTTTCAAACTTAGGAGGGGTTAAGAGTGAAGATGACACGCCTTATCGGCCAATACAGACCAGATGTTGAATACCCAGAGAAATTTGATGGGAACGATGCGTATACTCCAATGCGCCAAAGGCTCGTCGTTGTAAACTCTTCGTCCCAGACGAACGCGTGATGCTCCCTGCTGTCAGATCAATATCCAAACACGGAGGTAGCATGACGGGTTATTGATGTACCTTGAAAATCTAGGCATTAACACGGCGGACTTTCTCAATCTCGTATCTGAAACTTGAAATTACTACTCATACCTAGTCATTTCCCTTGACTAATGTTCGTTCTACTCGGGAAGAAGGACAGCACTTGGCATCCCGTTTTCTATGCTAACCCACCCAACCTCATCATTCATCAGCGTAACGTAATCGTACGAAGCATTTCTCCGGAGATGCCACCCGCGCCTTAGAATATGCTCGTTCATGCCGTCCAACCTATGCTCATGCTGCCATTACCACGGATACTTTCTGACTTCATCCTCCTTCTCCAGCCTCAACCCATTCTTGACCTGCTTCTCATGCTCTGCATCGAGATAGTCCAGAAGCACCGTCCCGTACTTCTCCCGACCCTTGTACACGGACACAGCGCCGTCCCAGCTGCGCACAGCACTGGCCAGTCTCCCGGGCACGTAGTCCTCCTTGGACATCTCCGTGACGGGCATGAAATAGGTGCGCACAGTGAAGACCACGGCGCCCGTCTTGGGCAGTCGGCGCAGTGATTGCCTCTCGGAGCGGAAATAGTGGTTGTCGATGGGCTTGTCGCTCTGCGCCGTGCTCCAGCTCACCGTGGCGTCGTCCTCGTCGCCGATGCTCCAGCTCCAGGCCAGCGCGTCGTCGACTTGGATGAAGTAGTTGTTGCGGGTGAAGAAGGTTTCGCACTTGAGACGCTTGAAGAACTTGAGCATGCCCGTCTCTAGCTTCTCCTTGTAATGGGGCACGTCGGCCGAGGTGTGGATGTTTGATAGCGACATGCCGTATTTATCCGTCAGCCTCCAGAAGCCTGCCAAGAGGATAGCGCCAGCGAGGAGGTAGTACTGTCCGTCGGGTCGTTCGATCATAATGGCCAGGTCGTCTTGCACAAGCCTGGCACAAATTGCCATGGGATCCTCGCGAAGCGGCGTCTCGACAATGTTGAACGACTCGCCCGACCAGAGGTTGTCAAGGCCGACAGGAGTCCGCTTGTACAGGCTTGGGTATCGAGCAGGAAGATAGTCAGTCAACTCCTGGAGAAGTTCCATGGCCGCAGGATAGGCGTCCGGGTGAGTGTCGACGCATTTCTTGCCCCGGGCTGCAATGCGAGCCTTCTTCTCGGCGTGGTACTTGGGGAACTGGTTGTCTAGCTCGATCCATTCCTGGGGTTGGATCGAGCGAAGACCCATTGTGACATTGTACTTCGGGCCGTATCGGAACGCGCGGTAGGGAAGCGGCTTGGTGGTTTCAATGGACCAGTTGGGGTACGGCGCTGGGACAGGAGTCTTAAAAGGCTCGGGCTTCTTGCTGTTGGCATAGGGGAGGTTTGTCTTTTCGTTTGCGGTGATTCGCCTGCCAGTGCGACTTGTCATGCGCACGTAGTACAGGACGCCGGATATGACGACAAACAGTACGGCAGGTATGAGGAAACCCCGATGGGGGAGAGAAGTGACGAGGTAGTCCATGGTGAGCCAGCCAGAAGATGCAGAAACGGACCAAAACGGTGAGAGAGGCTGTACTCGACGGAGATGAACGATGCAAACTGAGGCCGTTACAGACTGAATTGACTTGTACAAATGTCGTGGCCGAGGTGTTGGTTATCATCGCCGCACTACATCACAGTCCTTGGGCTTCCGGCGCCAAAACCAATCTACATCGCCCACCCGCGTGCCGTATCTCCCTTGCCGCACTCGGATTAGCATGCTTCTAACGGACATGATACACGATTGGCCCGCCATTGGAGGCATTCCGTCACGTCTTGCCTCTCACGACGTGTTTTTTACCCCGCAGTCTTCACGCGCCGCGAACCGGCAACCTTGTCCAAGATAGGGAATGCAACGCGATAAGTGAAGCTGCGGGGTCGCGATCATCGTGCCCGCTACTCCGTAGACGTCCGGTAGTTCGCCGTGACATCGGGGGCTAGGCTCCTCTGGGGAATATTCAGAGGGCCGGGAACCATGTCGGAAATGGGCATCAAGAGGCGATGCGGGAGGGCAGATTAGATGATCAACTTAGAAATGCGATCCAGGGTCCAGTAAGCATCGCGGGAGGCGTACTCCATACAGATCCATACACCTCAGGGGAATGCCTATATGAGAGAGAGTCTCGCTCGATTCATAGCAACTTCATCATTCACAATCACTCTCACTCCCACCTTCACACTCAAACACTCTCCTCCATTCCATCTACATCTCTCAAACAACCACCAACCTTCACAATGGCCACCGCTATGAAGTACCACGCCAAGGCGCAGTCCGAGTTCAAGATCCCTCTTCTCGCCGGCGACAACGCCTTCCTCGGAGATGTCTTCTCCAGCGACCAGAACAACCCCGACAAGCCCATGTCTGCCGGTCTCTACCGCCTCCAGAAGGGCGAGCCCTTGGTCTACACCTACACGTACGACGAGATGAAGATCATCCTCGAGGGCAACTACACCATCACCGACGGAACCGGCCAGAGCGTCACTGCCTCTCCCGGCGATGTCTTCTACTTCCCCAAGGGATCCACCATCACCTTCACCACCACCGACTACGGCCTGGCCTTTTACTGTGGCCAGAGGAAGAACAGCGACTTCTAGATGTGCACCTGAAGATAAATTAGAATCGGAATGGATGAATGAATGAACGGATTGGTCCAGAGCTAGAAATAAAGTGGCTCCCTTAGACAGCAATACATCAAATTTGCTAAACATATTATCTGTTCAAAATGTGACATGAAGAGCTCTGCTTCCAAGTATAAAACTCCAGGATTAAAAAAGAAACGGTAAACCTTCTATCCTGCAACACTCTAATTGACCGAATTGGATGAGAATAGGTATTATTCAGACACAGACGCCATACTACTTTATCCAAACATTGTACGGAGGTTGTTATCCTCCATTACATCAACCCAGTGAACCGCAGTAGATCCGGGCATCTCGCCATCATAGGCATCCCAGATTGCTCGAATAAGTTTCTTGGCCACAATGACAGGCTTGGGCGGCAGGCTGTTCTCCAAGATGCCGAGCCGCCCCATGATGAAATGGCGCGCGTTGCTGACATCGAGCGACATTCGCGATATCGACGCCGGAGCCAACGTCTGCAGCTGTGTCTCGCTGAGTGGTCCGAGGGAACTATTATAGTCGTAACGGGGCCGGAATGGCGCCCCCATAGAGCCCATGCCTAAGTTCCATGGACAGTCGAGGGCATCCATCGACGCCTTCGTGTCGTACCGGAGTCCTGTGCTTGCGGATATATACAGCAGCGGCTGGATGGCGCGACTCCCTGACGAAGGGGGAATGTCCTCCAGGACTCGCACCAGGCGGAGACTGAGCGGGATGATCCATTCTTCCCATGAAATGTTCCCGCCAATGGACGTCGCGTCGTTGATGGGCAGTCGCAGCGAGACCAAATCCGGAAACGTCTGGTATAGTTGGAGCAACGACGCCAGCTGATAGGCTTCAGCCACCCTGGCAAGGTGAAAGTATGGAGTCCGATCATCGCCGGTATCGCTGTTCTGGAGCATCGAGGGAAACTCCAGTTCAAGCAGTTGCTCCTCGAGCTTCTGTGCCGCTTGTATCTCCTGCAGAGCAGTATGAAAGTCTCTTCCAGTGTCTTTTTGCCGTCTGGTGTTATGTCGGAAGGTCCGGCATAGTCGTATGGACTCGGCAAAGAGACGAGACGTCACTGTGGAAATTCCAGTCCACGGATGCGGGTAGTTGTCGACGCCCTTGTCGCTGCTTTCTTCACACCCATCTTTGCTCATACTGGACTGCGTCTGTTGCGCTGAATTCGGCATATCGGCCCCGGTTGACAGATCGCCATCGCTTACCACTGCAAGAAGCATCTCGCAGTACGTCAAACTCTTGTTGAAAAATGAGAGAAGCTCAATATCCTTCTCATACAAGGACGGAAGTCTTCGATTCAAGCGGTCGAGGAGTAGTCTCGCCTCCCGGAAAAACGGCAAGCCTAACTGACTTGCGTCTATCCAGCACACAGTGGTACCTAGACAGAACAAAGAGAAAAGAAGACCAGTGGGAATGGTATCCAGATGCGCACGATTCCTGATGGCCTTGACCTCGGACTGGATGGACTCGGTTGCGGTCTGCATGAACCTGACGGCCGGCTGCCGCATGTGTGGAAGCCTCGTGGACAGAAAGGCAGCCGACATGCTCTGGAGCGAGCTGAAGACGGATCGAGACTCGTGCCACAGCTCCGTAGCCAGTTTCCGGTTAAGGTTCGCAGCCGAGTCGAAGCCCGACCACGCCGGGCAGACTTGTTCGAACCAGTTGCTTATGAGAAGCGATGACGTGTCCGTGATGGATGTGGTCATGAAGACGGGCATCTCGGTGAACCGGTCCGCTGAGAGGAGGGCGGAAGCAGCTACATCGTGCGCCGAGTCCGGGCGGCCGCGCGTGTATGTTGCTGTTCTCGGCCGCACGACGGAGGTCCGCCGTGCAGCCTTCCTAGGCGGCATGTCGGACTCTGCAGAGTCTCCAAAGATGGTGAGAGAGGTGTCATCGCGGGTCTTATCGCCTGTTGCACTTGAAACCGACGATAAGTTGTTATCGCGGGAGAGAGATGCGGCGTGCCGGGGCCGCCGAGCCAGAGGAGCCACGTTCCGCACGGGGGCAGTCGCTGGAGCCGGCATCGGAGCCGGAGCAGCAAAGGCAGTCATGCCGTCTGAAGCGTCGGCTACGTCAAACTCCATGACGGCGTCCTTGGAGCCCGGCTGGTGCTTGAAAGACCACTTGAACTCCCGCCAGTAGCCGCCGCACTTGATGCCCTTGCGGGTGCACCGGAGGCATTCGGGCCTCGTCTCGTCGCATTTTGTCTTTGCTGCAGAGTCAGCGGCCCGTTCACTGACAGCGACCAACGCAAAAGAGAGAGAAGAAAAAAAGGGCTCATGGCCGTACGTGTTTGGCCTTGCACGTGAGACATCCCGCCCGCGATCGGGGGTTCGCGCCAGCCCGGGGCTTGAATGCAGTGAGGCTGTCGTCGGCTCTGGCTTGACGTTTGTTGGACATAACTTGGGGCCCTGAAGAGGGGCTGGAGAGAGGTGAGATGGGGAGCGAGGAGGCTAGAGTTACGATGGCTGGGCAGCAGAAGATGAGAGTAGAATAACGTTGTATTGATAGAGATTGGGGAAACAAAGGACGATACGATGTCTTCAGGTCCTCCTTTTCTCGTCAGATGCTGGTGTTTGGCGTATATGACGCACATCAGGAGCAAGGTGCACGCAGCCCACGCGCGGGAGGGCGATTTATAATTACGGCATCAGGAGATCTTGCCGGGCAATCGGAAAGCGTGGGCAAATGCGGGGAAAGCAGTTGGCTACTGCGCGGCTTGTACATGAACATTATCTCGAGGGCTTCAACCATTCCCCATTCAGCCGGAAGGGAACCAGACGTCTGGGTGGCACTGATAAGCGGCACATGGCCGTGATAAACGCACAGCGCTAATATCGCTAACGAGGGCGGTGGCGTTCGTCAAACCATTGGGCCACACGTCTACTGTAGAAGCAAGACCCTCCCTCCTTCGCTTGAGTCCTTGTAAGGAGTCGACGAGAGGGTTGCTTTGGTGCTTGGCTGTGAGCCGCCATATGTGTTTCCCTGTCACGGACCTGTCACGGATTAGAGCAGGGCTGTTGAATAGGGGCCAATTCTGACAAGCGAGTTCCGGTTGGGATGATAGTAGGAACAGGCTTTTGACAAAGAGCGCCAGTCGTGGTAGTGCGCGCGCTGCGAGGTGGATGCGACCGATAACAGAAAACCAAGCGTGGATACTGAAACGAAAAGGCAGGATTCGGAGTTCAAGAAACACCGGTTGGCTGTAAGGTCAAGAAAACGTAATAAGAGTCAGAACTTGACAGGATTGCAAGTGCACCCTGTAACAAGCAGCGTGGCAACCTATCGACCAGTGTATTTTCCTGACACTCGGGGGGAGGATATAACGGCCGGTCTTTTATCGGGGCAGATTCGGGGTTGCATTCCGACAGACAGCCGGGCCTTTTTCTCTCACCTTTACCTTCACATCGACTTATATATCGGACTGTATCATCGCATCGTTCGGCTCCAGGACGAGATTCACTCAAGGCGGTGCCTCGCGAGTCACTCGGGCTGACCCTGCACAGCCAAGAACGAAATCAACAGACGAGCAGGGTCCGGAGGTGCGGGGAACAGCGTGCGACCTGAGCGCGACGGGCTGTGGGATTGGGGTTGGGATTGGGACTGGGATTGCGTAGGACTTGCCAAAGGGTATTGTTCTCCTGGATACCGTCCTCCTACTGCGTAGTGGCGTATTCGTAGACTATCCGGATACATATAGCAAACGACACACGGTGCAGTCGGTCTCTGCTGACCCGTGGGTAGACGACATCCTGCCTCGAGCATCCACGAAAGGGTTGCAGACGGCCTCCCCCCCGATGTTATATCTCCCCGTGCAACACATCCATCTCACTCCCGCGTGATCGCAGATACCGAGCACTCCAGCACGCCGCATATCTTGCACAAAGTATCAATTGCCCGATCGCAGCACAATCCAGGGATCCTCTTCCCCAGTCGCCCCCCCGGCCGCGGCAGAGACCCGCCGGGAAAGCGGCCCCGATGCGGAATAGCTCTGGCCGACGATCCCTGGGCGTCCATGTGGGGAAGCAGATAGCGGACGCCCGCGACAAGCCGGGCCAGTGACAGCCCGAGGGATTATCACCTGCGAGACAAGGCCCCTATCGAGCATTGGACGAGGACGAAGCATGGCGGTTTGGTGACGAGGTCGGCCTCTTATCTCGTGCTGCCGTTGTCGCTGCTCCTCTTCACTTGCCCCCCCTCTCCTGGACTCCCTGCTGTCTTCTCCCCCTTATCTAAGAGCCAGGGTGTTTTAATCGGCCCCAGAGGAGGACGACGCTGGGACTGTGCAGCACAGTATTGCTCCGTAGGTCTACTATTTGCCTTGGCTCGTCCTCCGAGAGCATCCGTCTATCAGTCCCTCTCCTCGTTTCGGATTCGCCCATGACATCACTCCACGTTCCTGCAGCATGCCTCGCGGATCGCGGTCTCGAAGTGGTTGCGCAAGATGCAAGAGCCAGCACGTACGTACCGTATTACATACCTACTAGTTTAATAAAACATGGACATTGACAATCCGTCATTGCAATCTCATGTATTATTGTCATTTTACACAACAGTCTCTAACTCAAATATAGATGAAATGTGACGAACAGCGACCCGCTTGTGGACGCTGCGTGAGGGCCAAGAAGCAATGCCCCGGCTATCAAAAAGTCATCAAATGGTCTAGAAAGCACGAGTTTCACTCAGAATATGAAACCATTCCCCAGGGAACTCACCTGTCAAGCCCGTCGAGGTCGTCCATGCTCCCTGCAGACCCGGACAACCTCGTATCCATCGCCGAAGACAGCCTCGCCGAGTCCACCAGCGACTTGGTTCCCCCGTCCATCCATCGGATGGGCGGTTCACACTTCGACGTGAACGACTGGCTCGGCGACTTGGCGACGTTTGCATTTCCTGGGTCTCAGCAAGTGATGGGACAACAAATTCCCCCGTCGATGCCGTGGCTGCGCCTCGACACCAGCCATGACTTTGAACAGAGCATTCCCGGAGAGTCACCCGATGGCGAACTTCATCTTCTTCCGCTGGAAAGCCCAAAATCAATTCAGGTCAAGGAACCCGGGCAAGACGATGAGGAAACCCTCGTCCCTCCGCTTGCTTCTACCATCTTGGCTGGACTCACCGACTCCACCACTATACTATCCGACTTCTACTTCCAAGAGACAGCAAGGAGTTTCTCGGTCTACGACGGGGGGATGAATCCCTTTCGATCGTTGGTCGGACGTCTCTGGGGCCAGTCTCGTCTTATTTACTGCGCAATGCAGAGCATGGCTGCAACCGGCCTAGAAGATCTCTATCCATCCCTCGGGCCTATAGGAAAGGAATACCGCCGGGAAACAGTTTCTCTCCTGATGGCTAACGATGATTGCGACGAGACCTCGTTGTTGGCCTTGCTGATGATTGGACTCTCTGCTAGTTGGCATAATCCCACCGACAGCGGTGTTTCGCTCTTCAACTCTTTCCAGAACCGCATGCAAAGGGCAACGGCCAGAGCGTATTTCCTGGAGAACAGCAACAACTACAGATTCTTCCACGAGTCTTTGGTCTATTGGCAAATGCTGCTGTCGTACGTCGTTGATGATTTCCGCATGGGGTCCTATCAGATGTGGGCCAATCCTCTGTGAGTTGATTTCCAGAACCGCTGCTCATCAACGACTAACGAAACAGGTTGGGACCAGTACAGCCTCCCTCTGCGAATATGCAGGCTCCTCATCCCTGGACTGGCGTTGGACACGAGGTGCAAAAGACCCTCTGCGACATTGGTCACCTAGTCCGATCGCAAAGGCAACACGCCCGGCTGCCAGTCACCATAACTCAAGGCCATATAGACCGGCTCCAGAACAGCATCATAAAGGCCTTTGAGCTTGAGGCTCGTCTTTTGCAACTTTCTCTCCCGTCCGAGGACCAAATTATCAATCCGGCAGACGGCAACACCCCGATTCACCACTTGGTCAAGCTGGCCCAGATATACAGACTTGTCGGCCTTTTGCAACTCTACCGCATCTTCCCGGATATCCTGTGGCAGCGCTTACAGTCGCCGCCTTCAGACCTGGCTCCTGACATCCAGCCCTTCTTCGAACTGGTGTGCCGCCACGCGACACCCTGGGACAACGACAGGGGATATTCAGCGCATAATCCAGCACGTCACGATCTCGGAAGCTGGCTGACCATGTTTGCCTTGAACATACTGGAGCTGTTTCACCACGTCCCCGTGGAGTCCGGGACCCGAGCGTTCCAGCCATTCCTGCTCGTCGCTTGTGGGAGCGAACTGCGCGTGCCGCAATCAAGAGGCCCGGAGACCAGTCTACCGGCTGAGCTACAGTCGCAATGCACTGAGAACGGTGCGTGCGAGTTTGTGCCGGAGATGTCTCTGAAGGCTGTCGAGGTTCTGCGGGCCCGGGGGATGGTTCTAGGCCGCTTGGAGACACTGGCCCATCTGCTTCCGCCGAAACCCCACAGGCAGTGCATTTTCGTGGTCAAGGAAATCTGGAGGAAGATGGATGCGCTGTCTTCCGTGATTCCCGGCGTCGACTGTCCGGATGGCTCCCATGACTCGGTGTTTTGGATGGATATTATGATTGAGAACGGCTGGGAAACGATTATGGGATAGAATCATTCGGTTGTGGCGGGTCAAAACTGCTTGGGCGATGTGCTTTTGGGTATTACCTGCCTTTTAACTATTGTCGAGAGTAGCTCGGCGTCAAGGAGTGTGCTTGGGTATGGAACGGGGTATTAAGACTTCAATGATATCATGAGACTAGTAGCACAGTTATCTATTAACATATTGTGCTTAGTGTTGAACGATGTCACGCGAAAATACGCGGTGAATACATTACAACATTACAGTGTACTCAATACACTGGTTGTCATCATATATACGGATTACTTTACTGGAGATGACGAAACAAAATCTTATTTACGAGTAGAATCTATGCGTTATTGATGTTGAAATCTAGAACTTGAACCTTTTCTACTTTTTATTCCCGCCAGATTTCCTCTTCTGTAGTCTCGCATACTGTTGCTTCCTTTTCCTCTTGCTTCCTGTTACGTGCGCTATTCTCTTCAACTATAGTCATTACGTACTAGGAAGTGTGCACTTCACTTTTGTCTGGTAGTTCAACACTTCTCTTCCATGTTTCATTTTCATGGCTAAATGCTCTGCAAAGTACTGACATTATTCATCCAACATACATCCCACCGAGCGCCATCTTAGGCGATGTATGCTCCCAATACATTTCAACATCTCATCATAAATTCGTTTCCAGCGACATTTAGTCACTCATTCCAACCTCCACTTCTTCTCCCACCCTGGAAAGAACGGACTCTCATCCAAAGTTTGAACCTTCCAGTCTTTCTCCATCAAGCCTTGCTCGATCTGAAACCTCTCATACCTCTCCAAGGCAGGCTTCGCCACGTGTTCCACATGCCAAGTGCCCTTGTACTTCATAAGGTTCTCCTTGCCTTCGTTGAGGACCTTGAGAACGATGGAAGGGATGTAAGGCTCGTCTTGGAACTCCGTGAGAGGGGTGAAGAGTGCTTTGAAACTGAAGACGATGGAGCCGGAAAGGGGCAGCCGGCGCAGAGTCTGCCAGTCAACGCGCAGGTTGAGGTCTTCGGGCTTCAACGATGGGTTCTGGGTCTCGCGGTGGCTGAAATCGGGGTGGTCGGCCGGTAGGTAGAGTGGTTGCCCGATTTCAAGGCCCCAAGATCCTCTCTGGATTGGGCTTGCAGCCGGCATCTTCGTGAAGAAGCTACGTGCAAGTCAGTGAGTTGTTCAGTTGCTTGATGCGTATGTCACCTAAAGACTTACCGGTCCATGCTAAACTCCATCTTCTCCTTGTAGTCGGGAACGGTGCGATGGATGGCAGGCAACCCAAGCCCCATCTTCTCCTCAAGCTTCCACCCGACGGACGAGCAAACAACGCCAGCTCGCAGCACATATCGGCCGGTATCGGGGTCTCGTAGTGTCATGGCGAAATCTTCAGGGACGTTGTTGAGGAGGACAAGAAGGGGTTCCATTTTGCTGAGATCCTGCTTGGTGCCGAGGATGTGGTTTACAAATGTGTTGCCGATAATCTCGAATTGCTGCGGGTATCGTGCACAGATGAACTGCAAGACCATCTCCATGAGCTCCTTGCAGGCGAGCTCCGAGCCTGGCAGCGACTGCAACACGGCCTTTCCATGTTGTGCGTAGAGGTCTAGGCGTTGTTGGATTCGCTCTCGGTAGCTGCTCTCGAGTTCAATCCAAAAGTCAGATTCCAGCTTCTTATAGGCTGCATCACACACGGTCTTTGTTAGCTAGGGTTATGAAATTGGTGGTCGCCACATACACATGGTCTGGTGGTAGGCCCATCTGAACGGTCGGTAAGGTCGTGCCGTAGCCGTATCGATGTTGAAGTTCTTGAGCGGCGACGGCAGAGGAACGCCAGACAGGGCGGCGTAGTTGGGGAAGTTGCCTAGACCCCGAACCTCGCCAACTGTGAATCCGCTGAATACATAGGTGGAAGGGTTGGCGACGCGGTAGTCGGCGTCCAACTTGAGAATCGCAGTCTTCGGCGCCGTTGACAAGTCGAGCGTGCTGAGAGTGGACAATCCCGGAGCGACACCAGGAAGCTGTGCGCGCTGCGAAGGCGGGAATACCTTCACGTACTCTGCTTCGATACCCTTCTTGGACTGCGTGGGCTTAGACGTCGAGGCTAGACGGGAGGAGATCTGACTGAAGAATTTCCGATTGTGGACTAGGGCATGGACGAGCGAGAAGGCGCCCAAGCACAAGAAAGCGCCAAGGACGGCAGCGCCCAGGCTGGGATGGGCAATTTCAGAGAGGACGAGCATGGCGAGTCTGGCGGGTGGAGATAACGGCGGATGGGGTTCAGGGACGTAATCGTATGAGTAGACAGCAACTAGCTTCTTTATGCGTACTCCCAGCAGCAACGGAGCGAGCCAACCAAAAGATACGATTCAATGGAGGGCTGCCAGACGGGCCAATCTGCCGAAGGCGGCCGTCTATCACGCCCAAAGCAGGGCATGTTAGGATAAGGGGGGCACGGGAGCTCAAGGCCAGGAAACTGTTACTTGTTCGGGTTAGAGGCCGGGACGAAACGCGGGGAGATGGACGACGACGACGTGAGATCAACAACATGTCACGGCCGATGATTGGGCGTGGACGAAGATAAAGATGCGCCACGAGATTGTGAGTGTGGTTGAATCCTTGCCCGGCGTGTTAGACATGCTAACCGGATCCAGATAATCTTGGAGGTCGCGGTACCACCCCCCACTTGGGCGTCGCAGTGATAACGAAGCTCGTATGAGGACGAGGGGACAAGGGCCTGGAAGCCTCGGATGGGCTGATGGTTCATTCCAGGCAGAATTCCATTCATCCAGACTGCAGAGACAACTGCCGCGGCCCGTTGAGCCCGAGACAAGAGCGTGAGGGGACGTGAAGTCAGCCAATGTGAAATCGGCCAATATGACGTGAATGTTGGACAGGGAATCCGGCGGCTCCGGTGGATCCCGGGTCCGTCATGCAGCTAAAACAAGCTTGATGTGCGGCTGGACGACAGTGGCCAAGCCTGGCTGTCAGATCCCGATACTCTATAGTTAGACATATAGCTTATGGCCACTACAGGACCTCTTTGTAAGAGTCTCGTCCGAATGAAATACATGGCCTAAATGCTGATGTGTAAGTTAGGATCCTCATGAACGGGTACAAGGCTGAGAATATGAACATGGGCTCAATAAAATCATTTGGACATGTCACGGAGACGGAGACAACCTGACTATTTCGAGGCATGCTAATAAAAGCATGTCAAATAAATTAGAGCCTCAATAGATAATTACGATAGCCTCGCTACACACAAATCGCCAACGACCAATCAATCCTTCTTGGTCTCCTGAACCACGGGCGAAGGAGCCTTGATTGAACCAGATCCCCGCGCAACACCTTCGGTCATGGTCATGCTCTGGTCGCTCATAAGATGGTCCTCCCAGTCCATGTCGGAGAGATAGGCAAAGTCCAGCCCCTTGATCTCGCTCTCCTCGCTGGCGCGGATGTGCAGACCCGGGATCCGGTTGATGATGAAGAGCAGGATGCACGAGACGACAAAGGACCACGCGGCGCACGTCGTGGCACCGGCCAGCTGCAGACCGAGCTGACGCCAGTGGTGGTTCCACCAGCCTCCCGCGTACGAGTCGCCGCTGACGCCATCGAGAGCCGGCACGAACTGCGCCGCGAACAGGCCCGTCAGCACGTCGCCGAAGTAGCCGCCGACGCCGTGGATGGCGAAGATGTCGAGGCCGTCATCGACCGAGAGGAGGTACTTGTACTTGGCGGCGTAGAAGCAGACAATGGACGTCAGGAACCCGACCAGCGCGCTGACGTAGACGGGCACTGGAACCAGTCAGTGAGAGGTCAATTGTAGTGGCGCACGAGGGAGAGAGCTTACCGAAACCCGCAGCTGGGGTGATTCCGACCAGGCCGGAAATGATACCGGAGCAAAACCCGACGAGCGAGAACTTCTTCGTGTAGATGTAGTCGAGCAGAACCCAGCCGATGCCGCCGCCACAGGCCGCGAAGTTGGTGTTGACGACGACGTAGATGGACCGCAGGCTGAGGTTGGCGGTACTAGCACCGTTGAAGGCGAACCAGCCGAACCAGATGAAGACGGTGCCGATGCACATGAGCAGCGGGTTGTGCGGCTTGAAGTGCACGCCGCCCTTCTTGGACTCGGCCGCCTTGTCCGTGAGGCGAGGGCCCAGCATGAAGGACCAGGCCAGGGCGCCGAAGCCGCTGGCGATGTGCACGGGGCCGGAGCCGGCGAAGTCGTAGAGGCCGAGCTTGAACAGCCAGCCGCTGGGGTTCCACTCCCAGTAGGCGAGGCTTCAGAGGAAATACACGGTCAGAGATTGTGCTTTGTCGGAGCTGGGGGTGTTGCTTACATGTAGTAGACGAACGTGGTCCAGCAAAGCAGGAACACCATGCTAGGCCAGAGTCTGCCGCGCTCCAGCATAGCGCCGGCCAAGATCATGGCGGTAGCCGTAACGAAAGTGAAACCGAACGCAGCATCTACACGGATCGTGGTTAGCCGTGCAAAACAATACCAGCCCCAAGGGTCGGTGAGACATACAGAGGATGTCGGGAATGTCGGTGTTGGCGAGCGACGGGGACGCGAGGACATTGTGGAAGCCGGCCAGGGAAAGATCGCCCAGGATTGGGTTCGTGGTTCGGGATTGATACAGCGAGTAGCCGTAGACCCAGAACTGAATGCCGCAGGCGCAGGCGCAGAACAGCGACTGCAGGATCATGGTCATGGCCGACTTGCGGCGATGCATGCCAGCGTAGAGGAAGCCTTTATTGTTTTAGCTTCTCCAATACTGTATTCGCTTTTTGTATCTAGGTGGACTAACCAATGGCCGGGGTGATCTGCCAGCACAGGATGGTGCATACTAGCAGCCAGCATAAATCGCCCTTGAGGTTCAATCCGTCAGCTATATCCCGGGGTTTGGCTGAGCTTGAAGTCGACCGTGGCGTACCTTGTCGTAGGGGGCATTGAGGTCCTGGGTGATGGGATCGCCTCCCTGAGGGTCGACGGAATAGTCGGGCCACTCGGTGATGGGCGTGATCTCCGACATGATGGCGATGATGAAGTGCTGGCTGTACTGCGAGCCTCAATTGGCTTTGATGGTCCTGATCGACCGAGGATGTCTGGATAGTCCACTGCAGATGTTCCACTTATGCTGTCATGTGGGAACCAGCCAAGCGACGCAGGGAAGCCGGATACTTATACCTGGCCTCGTCCACGTCGTACAACTCTCAGACAACCTCGCCCATGTCTCCTTTACCGAACCGACAAACACGTCCTTTTTGCTTGGCATGTCCTCTAACCCGCCCCACAGGCCAGGAAAGGCATTGAGATGCGGAGAGGCAAGCACGGTGTCTAGGCGTGAATCGGAGTCGAGATAAGCAACACACACCCAATCTGCGAATGGCGGCCTCGGACTGGTCCAGGCTGCTCGGCCGGGGTGGCAAGCTTCGACGTGCCAAGAGATAAAGCTTTCGTGTCTTTGATTAGGCCTTATCGGGTCTGTTGGTGACGCAGATACCGGGATCCGCAGACCCCGGGCGACAGCGAGGTGGGTAATGTTTTTGAGAGTTGGCTACCCTGGAGCTGGCCAAAAAGAATAGAAGAATCATGACGGGACCAGCGGGAGAGTTGAGTAGAATGTCGCTGTTAAGGTGATTTTCCTCGCTGTATTGAAGAACAATCTCAAATTTTACTATTACATGGTTAATGTCTAAACTCAGGGTAGTTGGCTTTTTGTGCCTGCATCATAGTTGATATGCAGGGCCACCAAGGACGCTACACTCAAATATCTGTTTGACCAACACACGAGTAAAACATCAAACCATCTGAGACACAGACATACAAAGCGAGCAGAGTAGATAGGTGAAAATTTTCTCTGTTCAGCCACGTAACAGACCAACTACTTGGATAGTAGCAGACGAATATCTAGCATATCATAGCCAGCAGAATACTTTGTAGTTTATAAAGCAACTGGCAAACTCCGACGCGATTCAATTGAAAACCAAAGGAGATAATAATTCCCCTCCCTATAATCTATTATATCCCCACCTTAGTTGATTACATCCTTCGCAAACGACCTACTTGCTTGACTCCTTATTCATCACCACGTGACACCCTGGAGCTCCATCTCGTCCGGGCAAGGGTTGTGACCAGATGAAAGAGACGCATTAGAGTAGTTGTCGACTAGACGAGGATCAGACCAATAGAAGGGCGTAGCACAGTCTAGTATTGCCTCTTAATCCCAAACAGGTCGAGGACGAAGGCGTGACTGGAGCTCTCCTGAGACGTGACCGCAGGAACTAGATACAGCATTTATATATGAATACAAAATTGTGCACTAAGCATATTATAATTATTCTACGTCATACTCATTGACGGCTCCTACCTTTTTTTCCTCATCATAATGTACATAGCAAAGCATCACTGTGCTGCCCGTCATACGGCAAGCTAGACGACATATGCGGGGGGAATTACGCCTGACCATCCTCCATAAAAATCCGGGGATTGCTCCAGATTATCGCTCTAAGGAATCAAAGATTATCCACTTTTCTTTAAGCTTAACGCGGCCTCACAGGATCTGGAAAGTCGTTATTGGAGTCCCCTCCGTCCAACGTCGCCTGGTCGTACTTGATGTTGACCTATCGGTGGTTAGCAAGCAGGTATATGGCAGCGTGTTGCAAAAGGGGTACTTACAGCTGTGGTTCGGATAATGCCGTTGTATGTCATAATCTCCTCCTCGCTCTCATTCGGTGAGTGGCCGCGAATCTCAGTATGAGTCTTGCCAGTATGCATGTCCTTGAGAGGGAATGTTCCGTTGGTAGTCGTGATTCTTCGGCCGGTACCAGTTCCATAGTTGGGCGTGTTGTAGTCTCTGTCGTTGCTGCTCTTGTTGGAGAACAGGCCAGGGAACATTCTCCGGAACAGCGGGCGGAGAGCGGGACCGCAACAGGCGATGATGGCTAGGTTGACTTCAATGCTGCTCAACGTGTCGCCGAGCGTGTTTCTCGAGTCGTAGTTGGGATCTTTGTCGTAGAACTTCTTGCGCAATTCGTTGACGCGGACGATGGCAACAACGGTGACACTAGACGATCACGGTTAGGTCAACACACTCTTGCAGACTGTCAGGGAGTCCTGGATATACTGACACGCCACCTAGAAGGAACACGACAATCAGACCGATCTTGGCAGCAAGGCGCATTCGTAGTCCCAGGAAAACCCAGAACGGGATGAGCAGCACGAGGAAGTCGGTGACGATGGTGATGATGGCCGTGGAGATGTAAAACAAAGGCCCGTCAATCTGTCGCGTCCTCTTGACGGAAAGATCCCAGAATGCGTTGATCGGGATGGTCTGGAAAATGACAGTAAGGAAGATGGCCGTCGAAAGCGCAATATTGAAGATGTTGAGGGCGTAGATGGACCATCGGATGCTCCGACGGTGACCTCCCAGCCGCAGCAGGAAGTAGAGAATCGAGGACTTGACCAAAGCCAGGATGGGGTTGTAAAGGACCTGCATGATCCAATTCCAGAACAGCACGGGCTCGACATTGTAAGTGTCGGGCAAGGTCTTCGTAGGATGTCCAATGAAGTCATACTTTAAGACTGCGAGCGGGCGAGTGTCAGCGAAGTGCGCCCATCGTGAGGCTCTGGTTGACTTACACATGTAGTTGGGAACAACCAATGCTAGCGAGAACGCCTACAAGAACTAATCAGTGCACGGTTACGGGAGGTGACAAGTTAAACTTTGAACGAACCATGGCGGCGGTTGTAAGCCAGTCATCTAGAGAACGCGTGGAAAGTTAGCTAACGTGTGCCGCTTGTTCATCTTTCGTCCCGAGGCGAGCACGTACCAACGCCGACCTGCTTGGTGGTTACCCGCGAGTACATGCGGATGCCCCAGAAGGTGAAGGCAAGAGCGGTCATGAGGAAGATGATGGCGACGGCGCCCTGCTGGAGGGAAGTCGTTGGCAGATCCTTGACGGGGATCCAGCGGGCTTTGACGCCGACGCCGACGGCTGCGATGCCCGTGTGGGCGGTGCTGTATTCGAAGAACACCATTGCTCCTAGGTGATAAAGAACCGAAGCCTTACGAAGGAGAGACGAGGGTTGGTAAAGGAGTGGAAGGGCGACGGACGGCCTGGGAAGCAAAAGACACAACCCGAAGGACCCGCGGAGGACGTTGGGAAACAGAACACAGGATGTGTTATGTGTCTCGCCTCGTCTCGTAACCTCTTAGCTTTTACTCGTGAAATGCCCAGCCGGAAGCAGGAACCCTGAAGTGGGCCTGGGAATTCATATATACAATGCGCACGTACACTGTCCCATCCGTCCTCCGGGCTCCGCGAACCATGCGGCGACGACCCGACACTTCTTTTGGATTTAGTGTGGCCGGAGCCATCTCAGCTAACCAAGGTCGCAGGTAGCAGACGAGTCTGAGCTTCTGATTGGGAACACCAGCCGTTACGGGAACGGATTGTCTGCGTCTGAACACGGCAACAATCCACACGAGGGGGGGGGTTCCAGGGCGGGTTTCCCAGTTGCCCCGAGCCCGTTTACTTTTCCCGCCTGCTTCCAGGGGAAATGTTCCGAAGGGATTGAATCTACGTTTAGTTCGCCGCCACAATGAAGCAATAGCCTGGATTTGCAACGCTGTCCGGCGTCTGGCGTTCGGGTGTTGTCCGGGACGTTTGACTCGTTGAGCCGCGAGCACGACATAGGGAGCTTGGGAGACGCTATTCGGACGCTGGGCTGGGCGTTTAGTTGCGCGCTCTCGGCGGGGAGAAAATAATTAAAAAAAAAACAGAGAACCCGGGAAAAAAACCCTGCAGGGCTACTAACTAACTACTTACTCGTTAGCACCGGCACGCACGTCCTGGGTCCCGTTGGGACGGATCCATGCTGGCAGACGCCTCTAGACTCGTTCCTTTGGCTCGCTGCCTCCTAGATTTAACGGTCGTGTGCCCGAGATTGCAGCATGCAATCGATGCGGCGATGTAACAAGTTGCCTGCGGAGCCAAGCCGTGAACATCCGCTCCCCGGCGCTAGACGCCCGACTAACGCAGGGCCTAAATGTCTTCCGGGGTGCCGGGCCAGTGAGAGGGTCGAGTGTCTTGGGTCTGGAGGAGTCTTTTGGTCTAGCCTTTGCTGCTCGGGGACTAGTTCCTTGGCCCCAAGTTGTTCGTGTTGGCTCGACGCAAACTCTCTTTTGCTTCTCCCCGGCCTCTCTGCGACAGCTTCTGACATAAACCAGCGACAGCATCCTGCGTCAACCTTGCAAGCCACCGAATGTCACAGAAGGTCTCGGCTAGCCGACAGCACTGAGACGCCGCGGGGATCATGCTTCCAGCAGGGGACAAGGATGAGAACCGGGTTTGCATGGCGAGAGATGAGAAGGGGGAGGGGGAGGGTTTGCTTTTGCTTTTTTGCTTGCTTTGCTCTGGACCGGTGCCGAACGATCAAGATGCGGCATGGTAGCTAAATCTCACTTCCCAGCCGTTCCCCGTCCGATGGATGGATATGATATGATATGATATGCTTGCTGTCTTTCCCTATCCGCCCATAGCCCGCACAGCCCAGCCCACCGCAGATCCGATCATCCCCCGCAAAATAGTGAGAGGGTCCCTTCCCTCCCGTCCCCTTTTTTCTTTTCTTCCTGTCCATTCCTTGGTTCCCCCGCAAGCTGGGCATTCTGCTGGAGTGGTGCTGGCTCCGCCCGAGTCGAGACGGCCAAGGCCGCGGCTCCACGGCCGGCTGGTAGTGGGCGCCCTAATTACTGTAGTCCCAACGACGAGCCCTGGGCTGCGGGCATTTGTCAGGTTTCGCGACATGGGAAATTGTTCGCATCCCCATCCCCCGGGCGGGAAAGGAACCACAACTGGCCGTAGCCGCGTCGGCCGATTCTGGAACGCCGCTACTTGGGCGTTAAACCAGGCACGGCACCCGTCGAGGCTCCGCACCAGCAGAAGCGGCAGGTGAGTATCTGCAACGAAAGCTGGCCATGCTAACTGCAGACTAGGCCGCTCGACACTAGACGACGAACTGAAGAGAACCCCTGAGTTATTAGACTACGCACGGCATGGATTTGCAAGCTCCGGTAGCCGAACCGGGCACCCAGGCGTCAGCCCTTGGCAGCTTCCTTCGGGCCCGGCTGCATGACTGCGACAGCGGCTTTTAAGCGACGCAGACGCCAGTGGACGCCAAGGCATAAGCTTACTGCTAAGGACTCGAGCAGGCGGCCGACGGGCTGAGTCTAGTGGAACGGTAAACGGCACTACGTCCCCTAGTGAAGGCACGCTGAGGGGAAGAGGTCACTAACCAGAGCGAGGGGGGGGGGGACGCGGGCATGTTATATCACAACACTTTCTATTGAATGTCGGGCAGGACACACCTGCAGCACCACGAGCCAATGCCGGAGGTTGTATGTAATGCCCCATGAAGATCTTGCCTCGTTTGTCAGCTCCCGAGTCAGTTCCCCGGTCCGCCTTCCAGCCAACATCTGCCAAGGATCCTCGAGAGGCAACCTGGGCAAGGGGTTGCCCCAGATGCGGCATATGCGGAGGGGGACACGCGAGGGCAGCCCAGCAATTAACTACCTAATTACAAGGTACCCGGCCTGGGTTTTCGAACAAGGCCCCCGGGTTCTGTTGGCTTGGTCGAAGCCGCGATGCCGTCCTGCTCCACCGCAATTGCCATTGCCCTCCTCTTGGCCCTGCGACGGTCTAGACCAACGAGCTTAGCAGACATCCGATGAAATCCATGGTTTCCGAGACTATCGAAAACTGCTTGTTGGACGGGGGCAAATCCTCGGACGGAATCTTGAGCTCATCGGCTAATTACTCAGTCGAGAGTCGAGTTGCCTGTCCCCTCGTACCCGGGCGAACTCCACGTGGAGGAAGTTTATATACGCACGTAGCAGGCTGCTTCTCCTCTCGTCTCTGATCCCATCACGCCTGCTCCAGTCCCTGATCTTCCCGGCCGCCTTTTGTAGATCCTTTCTTTGCAAAGGTTCCTCCTAAGGTTAGCTAGTCTTGGCAAATCAAAAAAAAGCTTCCCTTCTTTGTGTTGCTTTTCTCACCTTCTTTTTTAAATCTCCGCCGCACACACACACACACTCGGGGCAGACGCAATGCAGCTCAACCGACGCCTCCTTGTCGGGGGTCTTGTCACCCTCCTGGCCTCCCACGTGGTGGCCCAGACAATCGTCGTCGATGGCGAGGAAGTCGGTAAGTTCCCCAAGGTCCCAGCCGCATTGGCTCGGGCTCGTATCCCAGGAAGGATCACAAAGGCTAACACTGTTCTTAAAAAAGACGCCACTGAGAGCAACCTGGACGAGCCCTCCGAGGTTGTCGCCGGAGACTACCTCCCCGAGGAGAAGATCCAGTTGACTCCTGAGGCGCTGGCCAACCTGACCGACCTGGAGCTCACCAACGTCACTGTCTTGTACTTTGACGAGGGCGAGGCCAGCAGGAAGCGTTCCTCGGGCCCCGACTGCAAGGTCTTCCCCGGTGACGCCTGGTGGCCCAACAGCATCGTCTGGCAGGTCCTCAACCTCGTCACCGGCGGCAACCTCATCAAGACGGTCCCCATCGGCGCCGCCTGCTACGATGACTCGGGCGCCTACAACGCCGCCCGCTGCGGCACGGTCATCAGCCAGTTCACCAACTCCTCCCTGCAGTAAGCCACTCTCCCGCCGCCTTGGATCCGGTTCATGCAGCTAACTCTCTACCTACAGCATTGCCGACCCAACCTCGGTCATGTCGCCCCTGTACCAGGGCCTGACGTGCCAGCCCTCGCAGGACCCCGCGGGCAGCTGCGGTCTGGGAGGTTTCCCGTCGTACGTGGTTGACGCGCAGAACGTGGCTCATGTCCAGTTGGCCGTCAACTTTGCCCGCACCCTGAACCTGCGTCTGGTTATCAAGAACACCGGCCACGACTTCAACGGCCGCTCGGTCGGTGCCGGTGCCCTGTCCATCTGGACCCAGCGCTTCAAGGGCATCAAGTACTACAAGACCTTCAAGACCACCAAGTACTCCGGCCCTGCCATCAAGGTCGGTGCTGGTGTTGTTGGTGCTGAGGTCTATGCCGCCGCCGAGAAGTATGGCGTTACTGTTGTTGGTGGTGAGGGTATGAGTGTTGGATATGCTGGTGGCTACCTTGCTGGTGGTGGTCACTCGCCTCTCTCTCCCCTGTATGGTATGGGTGCTGATCAGGTAAGCATCTTCTCTTCTGATACTTCTATAACAAGATACAGTCTACTAACACCGCCGTTGATAGATCCTGAGCATTGAGGTCGTCACCCCAGACGGTCGCTTCATCACCGCCAGTGACAAGGAGAACACCGATCTCTTTTGGGCTCTCAGTGGTGGTGGTGGCAGCACCTTCGGTGTTGTGACCTCGTACACTGTCAAGGCCTTCCCCAAGATCAAGGCCGCCGTCATGAGCTTCTCCTTCAGCACCAGCTCCACCGTCTCGCACGAGACCTTCTGGCTGGCCGTCAAGGCTTTCTGGAAGGCCATCCCCACCTTCAACGCCGCCGGAAACTACGAGTACTGGAACATCTGGCACACCGGCCCCGACTCGCTGGCCTTCTCGCTGGTGCCCTGGTTCGCGCCCGGCCACACCCTCGCCGAGCTTCACACGCTGACCGCTCCCCTGTTCGCCATCTGGGAGGACCTCGGCATCACCTTCGACATCACCGAGTCCGAGCACGCCAGCTACTACCCTGCCTGGAAGGCCGGCTTCCCCCGCGAGCTCGCGGGCGGCACCACGTCCAAGACGGCCGGCCGCCTGTTCCCCAAGGAGAACTTCGTCGACGCGACCAAGTACGAGGCCACGTTCCAGGCGCTCAAGGGCCTCTCGGACAAGGGCGGCAACCTCATCGGCTTCGGCATCACAGGCGGCCCCGGCCCGTACCCGGACAACGCCGTCAACCCGGCGTGGCGCGGCGCGGCCATGTTCGCCATCTCCGTCATCAGCTGGGACGAGGGCAGCTCGTGGGACGTCATCGCCCAGAAGAGCAAGCTGCTGACCAACGAGTGGATGAAGCCGTGGCGCGACGTGACCCCCGGCAGCGGCGCCTACGCCTCCGAGTCGGACGTCACCGAGCCCAACTTCAAGCAGTCCTTCTACGGCACCGCCAAGTACGCGCGCCTGTTGGACATCAAGAACCAGGTCGACCCCAGCGGCCTGTTCTACGCTCTCCAGGGCGTTGGCAGCGACCAGTGGTACATCACTGGCCAGGTCGCGGGTGTTCCCACCCAGAACGGCCGTCTCTGCCGCGTCTAAGGTGTGCAGTATATCCAAACGCGTTACTATTTGTTTCTGTGGCGTATCGTGTATATAGACGCCGAACTGGAGATGATACCAACTATAGACTTAATGTCAGCCGATGTCAGCTTTAGCTTTATTACTTCGCCCCCGTGTTGTCGGGACTTTACCTTAATATAAGACGTTCAAACTGTCGAATAATTTGACTTATCACTGTGGTTACCCACTTTCGATAGACGTTTCTCCTCAACATGACTATTATGACATCTGTTCAAACTAGCTTCCATAGATAACCAAGCCCGGACGTTTAGTTTCCTTATCTAAATAAAGCCTGACTTGCTGCTCTTCTAGGGCAAAGGCTTGGGCATTGTGATAGGGTTGTGTATGTGACAGTGCATCGTTGAGCGGTTTCGCTCTTGCTTTCCTTTCCTACCAATGACCAGTTTGAAATTGAACAGAAATCCTGTCGGTGATCAGCCCCAGTTGAAAAGGCCGGTTATCTTAGCTATTCCAAAGTCCCAGCCAGTCGCATCTTCTCATGCATACCGCTCGGGCTGAACCTAATTTTCCATCGCTCACTCGATGATGGCCCTTTCAGACGGAGCCAATGATGGCAGACACCGACGCTGTGGAACTAACTACTCCGCTGCTTCCGTTCTGATCGGCATACGATCTCACAAGAATGAGCATCCGGATACGCCGGCCAGAGTGCGCTAGTACGGTATATAGTTTCGCCTCCTCCAGTCTTGGAAATATAAAAGGTGATGAGCCCCAGAAGTTGAATCGGAGCAGTCTGAGGTCTTCTTGAAGGACAGTGGAGTGTCGAAAGACCATGAAGAGGGGCTCCGCGGAATGCCGGGTGAGTATCCGCGTATTCCGGCTCCAGCACATTCAACTCAAAAATAGCAGCACAATGCTGCTCGGCAAATTCCGAGCACCCGCGTATTCGGCCGTGGTCCGGGCTTTCTAATTATCTCCGGTACCTCCGCGCGCTGGGTGAGTCCCTTGTCAAATGCCACCGTTGATGGACTCGTTGCTGAGAAATTTGTGGCTTGTCCAGAGCCCTAGACTATGTGCATGTCTATGTCTATGTCTACGTGGTAACAAAGCAACACTTCGCGGTAGTCGTATAAGTCGGAGTCACAGCGTTGTCCGACGCCCCGACTACCAAATTTCCCCGAATCTGATGCTTCAACAGTCGATTCTCGACGGATAATGGGTGGGGGCAGACTTAATCGTCTAGCCAGTGCCTGCGGGGTGAATCCAGGGCATCGTCATCACCAGGGACGCGGTTATGCATAATGCGAATGTGTAGATGAAAGACCTGGAGCCAGCAACCCAGGATGGCTTATATGGTGGTCCCAACACGGTCCATCTTCCGAGCAACCGAGTGTATCCCAGGGTCCGAAAAATGCCCAGTGGGCACATGGCTACGACTATCTCCGGGTCTTGGTTCGCAGGGGACGGCCCGGACTCGGCGGGGCGAGCAACGAGGCTGAATCGCCCGCGGGGATGGGATCAGGGACAGACAGGGACGCGCGTCTCTCGTTCGAGCGATCAGCCCTGTACGACGTTAATCTCCGGATTCACGGTGTTGCTGCCGTCGAGAACGCGGCCATGATGCAGTCAATGGCGTTTGGCGTCCGAAAACCCTGGGGCGGATGATGAATCAAGTGGGCTGAGACATGGAACAGGAGGGGGGATGACGTACCTCTCCAACCCTCCCGGGGAGATTCCATCCAGACTCGATGGACGCGGCAGGGATCGCTGCTAATTCGGGATAGGGCAGGATGCGACCAGGCGTGGTCTTTTTGTCCGTCCAGCGAAACGAGAAAAAAGGGATGCTTCACGACACAGGGCGCGAGGCGCAAGGCACGCCAAGTGGTGAATCATACAGGGGACCGCTGGACTGATCAACTCCCAGCTGCCAAGCCATAGGCCGACTTCCGAACGGCCACCAATGGGACAGCGACGATGCGTGGATCTTCAGGTTTTTTGTTGATGGATGCCGGGCTAGCAGCGTCACGCATCGAGTTAGACGTCCCCAAACGCCAACGCCAACGCCAAACCGCAAGGACTTCGTCGCAGCTCTCTCTGCCTGCTTTTCGCTTTCGCTTTCCCCTTGTATCAACCGACGACCACCGTCCCTTCGACGAGCGACGAGCCCAGCGACCCTTCCCCTGGTGTCTTGGCCGAGCATCAAATATCACCGCCACGCCTCCGGAAAAAGGACCCCCCCCCCAAGACGTCTTCGTCGTTGCCGCGGCCCCCCCTCTCGAGAGATCAGCGAGGAGAAGAACCATGGCTGATGTCAGCCTTTGCCACTGTTGACGGACCCCTTCCCCTCCCCCTTGCCAAAAAGAAGAAAAAAAGGGAAAAAATGTCCCCCGTCGCCGAGACCAAAGACGCCGGCCCCGGCTCCGGCCCCGGCCCCAGGCTGCGGCGCGCCCATCGCAAGTCGCGCAACGGCTGCCGGGAGTGCAAGCGCCGGCACATCAAGTGCGACATGGGCTTCAACGCCGCGACGTCGCCGACCGCGCCCGACGCTGCCGCCGCTCGTCCGGCCTGCAGCAACTGCGCCGTCAGCGAGCGCACCTGCGTGTACCCGCCCGCCGCCCCCGTCTCGGCGCCGTCCCGGGGCCAACAGGCGCAGCAGCAACAGCAGCCGCCCCCGACGCCGGCGTGGACTCGCAGCCCGGCCGAGAGCCCGGCCGAGAGTGGCTCTAGCTCCGGCGTGCCTCCGCCTCTGCCTCCGCCTCCGCCTCTGACGCTGCTGTCGTCCAACCCGTCGCCCGAGCCCGGCACCTTGATGCACGTGCTCCTCAACGATGCCACGCCGCCGACGCTGCCGTCCCTGACCAACTTCTTTGGCGATTCGTTCCCGTCCCCGTCGTCCTTGGCTCTCGATCCTCCCCCCGAAGCCATCTTCACCGCCAAGCACCTCGTCCTGCTCCATCACGCCCAGACGGCCCTGCCGTTCGGCGCCGACATGCTGCGTCCCATCATCGACATCGCCATCGCCTGGGCCACCGACGCCCCCTACGCCCTCGACCAGCTCCTCACCCTTTCCGCCGACCACCTTGTCGTCGCCTCGCCCGAGGACGCCGTCGCCCATCGACACGCGGCCACCGAGCTCCAGGCCCGCGCCTTGATGTGGTTCAACCTCAAGTCCCACCACCTCGCCAGCGATACCTACGACGCGACGTATATGCCCCGCTTCGTCTTTGCCTCTCTCCTCAGCGTCCATGTCCTATACGAGACCTTCTCTCATCCCCAGTACCGCGTCAGCTACCACGTCTTTATGGAAAGGTTTCTCGAGTCCGTTCATCTACATCGGGGCGTCCGCACCGTCATCGACTCCAAGCACCGCATCAACATCGATGCAACCCTCCAACCGTTCCTCGTCCATATCAAGGAGGCCGAGGCGGCCGTCACCGAGGGGGGTACCGAGTGTGCACAACTCGCCAGGCTCATCGAGTCTTCCGATCTGGGCTCAGCCACCGTGGTCGCCTGTAAGAGCGCTGCACACAGCCTGCAATGGGCCTTCAATATCCACGCCAAGCTATCCAGCGACCACACTTCCCACGCGGCAACTGCCTTTCCGACCTTGTTGACCAACGACTTCGTTGACGCGTTGCGTAAACACCGCCCCGAGGCCCTGCTTGTTCTCGCCCACTACGGCGTCTTGCTTCATCGGTGTCGCAGATCCTGGATCGTAGGTGATGCCGGCGCATTCCTGATCCGGCTCATCGCCGATTACCTCGGGAGTTTCTGGCAGGAGCCGATGCGGTGGCCCTTGGAGGAGCTGGACAACGACCAGGGCTGAACGAGTGGAAGTATGTGAGGCGTCAACCATTATCGCCGTCTCCATCGTAAGTAGCTCAATTGAACAGGATCATTTGGAGAGGAGGATTATCTGCCCGGCTGGAACTACTAGATACCACCATGGGCAGCGCACGACCACCCCATGTCACGAACCATACCTGAAGGACGATACGCGGCTGGCCACGCTACAGTCTACACATAAGCACCGTGTCCAATACCAAGATGGGTTGGGTCATGGCCTGCCAAATCAGTGGCTCATCGCTCAGCTAAGCTACACTGCCGGCGTAGATCTTAGGAGTCACTGCGAGCCGAGCCAACTATCTGATCCAGAGTGAAGATAGTCAAGGCTGGCTTGTAATATATTATATAGCATATTTGAACGAGAGAGAAATACCTATCTTCGCAAGACAGCCATCATTTCATATTCTCCCAGTCCAGCTTCCGTTCCCCTTTTCACCTCCACCAGCCTGAACTTGCCTCCGTCATGTCCGCCGCTTTCCCGAAAACAAGGCTCGAACTCGTCCCAGTCAGCCAGAGGACCCAGCCACACAACAGCGCTGATGCCCAGCTTCATCTCGACAACAGACTGCAGGTATTCAGTCACCAATGACGGCTGACGAGGATACGTAAACATCAATGCAGACACATGGTCATCCTGCAGCCTCGACGACACCTCCCATGTTCCGCGCACCGTACTGATGGCTTGCTCTGGTAGATATCTGTTGGCAGGAGCACGGGATCCGAGCTGATGCACCTCCACGCCTTCTATGAGAAGATGCTCCGAGTCCTTCTGGCCTGGGCCTTGTGCTTTTGATTGAAAATGGGCCAGTAGCAACGCCTCGAGTAACCCGGTGCCGCTGCCGATGGACAGCACAATTCGCGGATGGCTGGAAGCCGAAAGACCGCCGCCGGAGAAGACGGTAGTCAAGGAGTCCAGCAGCTTGGAGGACAGGCTGAGGCAGCAGTCCGCATGGCGGATTGGATTCTCTGTTAAATTGAGCGCGAGAGGAATCATATCACGCGACGATGGATGTGTTGGGACGAGATGATGAGTGAAAATTTGACGCCACAGCTGTACAAATTCAAGACTCCGCTTTCCGGCCCGCTCGCCAGTCAATTAATCACGGCACGTTTTGCCTCGGTCGGAAATTCATCTTTTGACACCAGAGAAAATGGACGCAGTGAAGGAGTTATCTTCATATTCTAGACAACCGAAAGTCGATAAAACTAAATGCAGTTTTGCTCACCATGTGACCCTAAACTCGACTTCCTGCTCATCACCGTAGAGCAAAGCCAAGTCCCGGATCCAGTGAAACAGGCAAGATCCGCACCCACTCCTTGCGCCAAAGACATTCAGCTCAACCAGTTCCGAAGTTGCTCTAACCTCGTCGTAGAACACGTCGAACGAGTATCCTTGTTTTAGCAACAGGTTGTCGAGTTCGTCATTTGGGTCCAAGTCGCTGAGGATTTGTTGGTGAATTCTTGAAATCCCCTCGTAAATGGCATCCACCATCTTGGGCACTTCTGAAGTTTGCAAGCCGGAATGATTCCAGGGTTTGTGCCAGGAGTATTGGCTGACTGCAGTGATGTCTCCTTTCCCGGGTGAGCAGTATACTCGGTACTCGCGCTTACTTGCCATGCGGTCGTTGAACGGTAGAAACGTCATGTCGATTGTTGTAGAATGAGCTTCAAGGCTCTTCAGCATATCGTTTCGCGCCCTCTGCGATGTTGTCAAACACAAGATGATGTCATCGATAGAGTGCAGTGACAGGCGACCAGGCACTCTGCGTCTCCCATCCTTGGGCGAACACCCATCCAAGCGCATAAAGAGACCCTCGCCCGGAAAACGAAGAGCCGACAATGCTGGGACAACCTCTTCCCGAATATCTTCCGCGTATGCACGGTTCGGCTCGCCCGTGATGATAGATCCGGCTGCAGCGTCGACGAGGAGCCTAGTCTGCGACGGGGACAGGCGGACTATTTGCGCCGCCGTAGCATCGAGGTTTCGCGTCCGAAGGATCAAGGGGAGCCAGCGAGAAAAGGAGTACGGGGCCTCGGAGGGACGCGGGAGATCGATTTCGTCGATGGGGTGGAAGCAGGTGTTGAATTTCGAGGAAGGGCCATTTTCACAGTCCGCCAGGACATCGCTGTAGCTGATTCTGACTAGTCTCATGACTCTGACGAGTAGCGATCGAGAATGTCATGCAGTCGAGTTGGTGAGTATTTCGTTGATTATTCAAAGGTTGAAATGAGTTGCGGCGATGGTGACTGCGAGGTGTCGACTATGTGCGCAAATTCATCACGATGAAGGTGACACAAACAGGTGTGTACGTAACTCAGATTAAATTAAGCATCATCACGACAACTAATCTTTAGTGGTGAACGGATCTAAGTCGTAGACGTATGATGGACATATTAGGTTATCTGTGCAGCAAGACGTGGAAAGGCCAGACCTTTGCGCCACCGAGGTCGAGATCAATCAAGCCCAGTGATGGGGGTCTCGACGATGTAAACGCCACTGGGGGTCTGTCATGAACTCGCAGTTCCATGTGAATCACGGTTGTCTTTATCGCCTAGTGAATAACGTTATGGCTCGTAGATTGGTCATACCGATGTCGATCTTTTGACCCGGTCGCTACAGAGTACAATCGCAGCTCTGGTGTCGAGGTCCAGGTGAAGCTTTCTCAGCTTTCCGTCCTTCGTTTGGCTCGTGATAAGGCCTGAATTGAGCATGGTCGAGCTAAAGGCGCCACAGGCTGCAAGATTCCAGCTTTTTGCAGAAGCGATTCTTTTTTTCATGTCGTAATGCAATCATGATTGAGGTGTTTCGGCTTATCGAAGGTGAGCTTTTGCTAGTTAGTAATCTAGAAGGTCTCGCCCCCCACATCTGCAGAGGGCTGGAATGCGTAAAAGCCACCGTGGGTGTGACAGCCCGGGGTATTTAGTAAAGGTAAAGAGGGGATTCTTCAGGTCATGGAGGAAGGGTCGTGCTTGCACAGAGCTGGGAGATAATTTCTTGCATGTTTTGTTCTAGTACAGAAATGCGTAATGATAGACAGCATGTAAATTACCTCAGGCGTGTTAGTCAAGTCATCTAGGCGACCCAGAGAAGCAACGGTATGAACGCAAGCGAGCGAACCACACGCAATACGTCCTTTATCGCAGCTGCTAGCCCTCTTCCCCACGATCACCCAGCGCCATTGCAACGTCTGCCGCCAATGAGGCATCCCGGGAAGCTGGAACCATGGCCGCCGGGGATCCGCCGGCGGCCGGGAGTCACCCCTGGACAGCGTGTAGCTGGGCTGGGCTAGACCCCATGGAGTGAGGAGGTCAGGGTCCGTTCAGTGCGTTATCTCCGCGGCCGGACAATAAAACATCTTGTCATGGCTCTAGGGGCTGTGATAAGGCTGCCCGACGGCAGATGGCAAAGCATACGGCTTATCACGAAACCGACCAAGGATCGGCAGTTGGACAAGGGACAATTTACGCAGCACACCAGGAATGATGCTACGTCGTAGAAACAGCATTTTGTACATAAGGCCCGCCAAGATCCGGGGCTTCTTGGCTGTTTCTCTGTAGTCTCGCTTGGCAGCACACGCTTGATCCACTGCATCACCCCAACACAGACCAACGAAACAATGTCGGCCACAGTCGCATTGGACCAGAGCTATGGCTACGGCATCGTGCTCGGCCTTGGCTTTGCCTTTGCCTTCGGTAGGGATCCAAGCCCGACGAGTTGGTGGTTGATTGGGTGCCTCTCACTAACACGACCCGCCCAGCCATGATCCTCACCACCTTCGTGCTGCGCCGGTACAACTCGGAGCTGCAGACGTCCGAGATGTTCACCACGGCCGGCCGCACCGTCAAGTCCGGCCTCGTCGGGTCCGCCGTCGTCTCCTCGTGGACCTGGGCCGCCACGCTGCTGCAGTCCTCGGGCGTGTGCTACCGCTACGGCGTCAGCGGGCCGTTCTGGTACGCGTCCGGAGCCACCGTCCAGATCCTGCTGTTCGCGACCCTGGCCATTGAGCTCAAGCGTCGCGCGCCCAACGCCCACACCTTCCTGGAGGTCATCCGCGCCCGCTACGGGACCATGGCGCACGTCGTGTTCATGGTGTTTGGGCTGGTCACGAATATCCTGGTCTCGCTGATGCTGATCGTCGGTGGCTCGGCGACGGTCAATGCCCTGACTGGCATGCACACCATCGCCGCCATCTTCCTGCTGCCGCTGGGCGTCGTCATGTACACGCTCGTGGGAGGCCTCAAGGCGACCTTCCTCACCGACTGGGCGCACACCTTCATCCTGCTCATCATCATCATCCTCTTCTCGCTCACCACGTACGCGACCTCCGACACCCTGGGATCTCCCGCCGCCGTCTACGACGCCCTCGTTGCCGCAGCCGAGCGCCACCCGGTTTCCGGAAACGCTGAGGGAAGCTACCTGACAATGCGATCCAAGGAGGGAGCCATCTTCTTCGTCATCAACATCGTCGGCAACTTCGGCACCGTCTTCTTGGACAATGGCTACTACAACAAGGCCATCGCCGCGTCGCCAGTCCACGCCCTGCCAGGCTATCTCATCGGCGGTCTCTCCTGGTTTGCCATCCCCTGGCTTACCGCAACCACCATGGGACTGGCGGCGTTGTCTCTCGAGAACAACCCGCTCTTCCCGACGTACCCTGACCGCATGTCCGAAGCCGCTGTCAGTGAGGGTCTCGTGCTGCCCTACGCGGCGGTGGCTCTCCTCGGAAAAGGCGGTGCCGTGGCCACGCTTCTCATCATCTTCATGGCCGTCACCAGCGCAACGTCGGCAGAGCTGATTGCCGTGTCGTCCATCTTCACATACGACTTCTACCGCACTTACATCAAGCCCGACGCACCGGGGAAGCAGCTCATTTGGATATCCCACTGCATCGTTGTTGCCTACGCACTCTTCATCTCTTGCTTCTCCGTTGGGCTCTGGTATGCCGGCATCTCCATGGGCTACCTCTACGTGATGATGGGATGCATCATTTCCTCCGCTGTGCTCCCAGCAACACTGACGCTGATCTGGCCTAAGCAGAACAAGTGGGCTGCCAGTTTGTCGCCTGTTCTGGGTCTGATTGTGGCTCTGATTGCTTGGCTGGTTACGGCTAAGAAGGAGTGCGGTTCTCTCAGCGTCGCCTGCACCGGGTCAAACAACCCTATGCTCGCGGGCAATGTCACCGCCCTTCTCTCCCCGCTCATCTTCATCCCCATTCTGACCTACGCTCTGGGACCCCAGAACTACGACTGGAAGAGTATGATGGATATTCGCAAGGGAGATGATCACGCTCTTGCCGCCGGAGCTGGTGTCGATTTGGAGAACACGACTGGGGGCCATTCTGAGACTACGAATGAAGCTTCTGAGGAGCAGAGGAAGTTGCTCAGAGCTGGAAAGATCAGCAAGATAACCACGGTTGTCATGGTAAGAACCCCAATGCCTCCAATTAACTTCGCTGTCAATTAATGCTAATATCCCCTCTCAGACCATTGCCTTCCTCGTCCTCTGGCCCCTCCCCATGTACGGCTCCTCGTACATCTTTTCCAAGCAATTCTTCACCGGCTGGGTCAGTGTGGGAATCATTTGGATCTTCTGCTCCTTCATCGCAGTGGGTCTGTTCCCAGTCTTCGAGGGACGGAGGACTCTGGTGCGAACTGCCAAGTTCATCTACCTCGATTTGACGGGATCTCGGTCCTTCAAGACTACTGCCACAACAGTCCACGATGCGGAAGGCTCTACAGGTAGTGGACATGTCACTCCTAAGGGATCAGAGAAGGTGGATGAAAAGGGAGAATAGGATCCTTAGAGGGTCATTGCAGTCGATACCCAAGTCTTGATTAAAATACACGCGCTCTTTACTGAGCTTTTGGTGGTAGCAAATTAACCTGAGCCCGCTTACTTGCATCTAAGCAGTTTCGATGCAAACCTTGCCCTGGTGACGGCCTGACTGCAGGTACTCGTACGACTCCTTAACCTGGTCTAACTTGAAGACCTTAGGATCAACAACGGGGCGGAGTTTCTCTACATTAGCCTCGATGGCGTGGCACATATCCTCCATCTGAAGCCGATTGCCTACCCACACGCTTCGAGCTGTGTAAAGGTTGAGCCAACAATCAATCAAACCAGGCTGCTCCTTGACTTCTTCACAGACGGTTCCAGCGCCATCAGAGCCGGGAATGACATTTGACTTAAGGCCCCAGGGAAACTTCCCATGAGGGATCATGAGGTCACGATACTACACCGATTTCGGTCAACGTTAAAAGCACGCGGAAGTACATGACCTATGACATTCCATTTCATCGTGGTCGTCGGAATCGGTTGAGCCATGGTGCAAATGTGGGTGAGGCAAGTAGGATGAAGTCTGGTAAGATAGAAGGTAGGAGCTGCTTTCTCTTATAAAGCAGACACTCTAGCTATTTGTCTAGTTTCACTTGATTGGTGAAGGTCGTATAATATTGTTGATTTCTAAGACTACTAATTGTGTTTTGATTCATAATCGGTAACGTTATCAGATGCCTTTCCACCTCGCGAAGATTAATTGGCATGACTTGACTCGTGAGTGCCTAGGGTCTTTTACAACTATTAGGAAAGTGTAAATGAAGAGAGGGAGGATAACAGAGACGATTCATTACTACTCCGTAACCTGGACAGTGATGGCAGACACTGTGAGACTTGGTCAGCTTGTGGAATTAGGCATCTAGGATCAAGCCGTCCGTCTTGCCGAGATGATAACCATTGAAGCTACAACATCGCAGCACATGTTACTTCACTGATGAAAGGAGGGCGAGCGTAATAATCAGATAACCATCCAGAGAGGCAACATTGAAATATGGCTCCTCACCAACAGCACTATCTCATGCGACCCCCGCTGCAACAGGAACTGTACTCGAGTCCTTTTCCAACTCGACAAACCACAAGCCCTCCGGCAGTACCCTGCCCTTCATCTGGTCATACGGAAACGGCGTCGTCTCGCCCGTCTTCTGATATCCACACCGTATGTACCACGAAATAAGCCGTTCACGCGTCGAAAGAGCATTCAAGCCCAGCGATTTGACGCCCCAGACCCGTCGGCAGTAGTCTTCACCATATGCCAGTATCTGGCGACCAACACCGCCGCGCTGGTAAGTCTGGTCCACCGCGAGCAAGGACAAACGGGCGGCGTCGGGGCTGCGCTTGAAGACGGAGATCGAACCCACAAGGACGTTGTTGTCGTCGGTGGCCATCAGGGTGGCGCTGTCGGGGTCGGTGATCTTCTTGACTATTTCCTCGATGTTGATGCGGAAGTTTTCCGAAAGTACCATGTCTGCCGTCCAGTCTTTTCTGCTGTCTTCGGCGCGAAACGCGGCTTCGACCATTGGTTGAAGCTGCGCCGCATCATCGAGAGTTGCGATGCGGAAGTTGAGGTTGCCGCTGGCCATATTGGAAGGGTTTTAGTTAAATCGCGAAAGTGATGAAGTTGGGCATGTTCTTCCTGATGATAAAATCGGAAGCTGAGTGCTGATGGGGCTATTTTTGTAGTACGAAAATAGAGATCTAAATGTTTATTGAGTTGCAAATACAGCGAATCATGTCATAGGAAGGGCGCTAATGACATTGACATTGACATGTTTGACATGTTTGACATGTTTGACATGACAGGGACCTTTGCATTGAAGCCTACAATTCGTCTCCACTTTTGATGCGAGGGTAAGGTAATCTATTCTCGGCCGTTCATCCGCCAGAGTCGGTGTTTTAAGTAGGTGTTCAGATACGGTAGACCTGCCTATATAAGCTTAGCTGGAGGGGGATCTGGGCTGAAGTCATTTAAGCTGTCACTGGTTTAATAGCCTAGTAAAAGTACATGTTCCCAGTTATTTCCTTATTGCCTTGCGCCTACCCTCCAATTATAGTCAAGGTGTGCCAGTTTTCACAGAATCAACGCCGCTAAGGCTGCCGCGCCACTAAGAAGACCAGCGACACTAGAGCCTGCCGTCGGAATAGCCGCGATGTTAGTAGACGAAGATGCTGCAGCAGTAGCAGTGCCCGACGAGGACTCGGTAGCAGTCGCAGACGAGTCGGAGGCGGTCGCAGGGCTGTTTCCGTTGAGCTCTTCGGCCAGCAAACTGGTTGCCTTGGCGAGCTCTGAAGCTGTTGAGCCATCTACCATCCAGATGCCGCACGCGGATCCCATAGCCTGCGCAAAGTCTGGTGTCCTGTTAGCCCCCGTTCCACCGACCAGACACGGTGACATGACGGTAGCAAGGTAAAAGGGAGCTTACCGGCGGAGCATTGGGCATCGTTGACGCCCTTGGCGACTGCAATTGCAATGGCGCTAGAATGTTTGCAAAGGCATTCAAAGCTGCTCGAATCGACGTCGCTGACTTCGCAGTTCTCCGATTCCATGGCCTTCTTGAATTCCGAGTACGCGCATTTCGGGATGTCGGCCGTATAACCAGCAAGGGTATCCAGAGCAGCGACGCCTAGGATATTAACTACTAGGATAGTGACAAGCGTGGGGCCCTTCATTGTATTTGCTTTGGTAAAGTATTCTGTTCTGAGAAGAAGTACCAGTATTCGACGGGCTTTTAGAATAAAAGAAAGGGAAAGGAATAGGCGAGGAGAGAATGAGGAAGAAGATGTATGGATTCAGAACGAGGGCTGAAAGCCAACCCCCGTTCTTGCTCGTTTTACTGAGCGGGCGTTGATATGCATCCATGGGACCTGGTTGCCAATGAGCTATCGGCAATGTCTCAGCTGTGAGGAATAAAGTCAGAGGTACAACTCGGCTGGTCCTTGAGCGGGATACACTGCATGTGCGGCTGAGGACTAAGCTGGCATTTGGTGGCGGCGTTCGGAAAGAAAGTGCCGCTACCCTGGGCAGCACTAGGCAACATAAAACACTCGAAGCGATAATTCGCTCGATAATTCTACTTAGCGCTGTGGCGTATGCAGGGGAGGCTAAACATCTTGACCGGAGATCAGCATTCCCTATTGGGAGACCAGGCACGTAGACGGGTAGAAACATAGAGACACTTACTTGATTGCGGCAATAAACTTCATAAATGTCTGTTGGTGTAATTCTTCCAGGAAAGAAGAAACATATAGGAAACGAGGTTGCCAAATAGTTAGGGTTACTTGCACAAAGGCGATATCAACAGTTGATTTCCCTGGTGCCTACCCTAAGCAAGCGGGCGTGATGGAGGGCCATCAGGATAAAGGCGGGGAAGGTGATACGTCTGTAATACGGAGAAAGAGATCATCGAGAGATAATGGTAAGAGCGTAAGAGCCTCCCAGTCTAGTTTATCGTAATCACCTTGGAGTCCGTGTGAAAGCCCCTGTCCAGACTGAAGATGAACCCCTTGATTTCGTACTTGATGCGTGCCACGACAGGTGCGATGTCGACCCTTTTTCAGTCTTGTCATCCGATATCCTAAGAAGGCAAATGTAGTCAGATTTTGCCCCCCCCCCCCAGGAAAGGGCGCACTTTGGTTACAACCAGCTCTCATAAACATCGCTGCCGCTCATGAGAAGTGCTTCTAGTGGATCCAACCACAGACCTGGCTGGTCCATGGTCTGGAATGCAGTCAAGTCGCCTCCATCCCCGCCCGATTCGCCGGGTCTGTGACTTCCCCATCCCGCTTCAACGCCGTTGCGCGTGTTGACATGTGCCGCGTTGGCAATGACGTCAATCCACTTCTCGATGCGCGCTTTCCTTTCCCTGAGCTTCCACGATACCAAGTCCAAGAAGTCGTTGGCCCATTCGGAACAGTGTGCTGCGGTCATTTCTATCCTTGCTTCTTCGAATCGTGACGCGAGACGATCCAAGAGGTCCAGCATCAAATCGTTCGAGCTGCCGCCAGCATCGATGCTCGTGGAAGCGGCACCGTTGTTGTTCATGTCCGTCTCGGGAGCATAGGAGTCCCCTTGCCGATGGCGAGTCAGCAGCGCGAGCCTAGCTCGACGAAGAAGGATCACGGTGGCATTCGTGAGGTGCAAGTATCCTGACATGGGCATGTAGAAGAAATGGCAAACTGGTATGGTCAACCAGTCCTCGAACCAAGCCCTCAGTGCAGTATCCGCGGCATCCTTTTTGCTTGTTGAGGGTGTGCGAAAGTAGTCCGGCGTGTGGTGTAACGCAGCAACTGCCTCGTGATTTTGGATGTGGTCTGCATCCAATAGCTGCGGCTCCAAAAGTTGCAGCATCGCAAAATTATGATGGCTAGATACCAAGTCTGTGCTACCGTGTTAACTCGGAACATCTTGGCAAGATAGGATGTCTACTCACAGCGGTGGGGTTTTTGTTGACTCTCAGAGCCCCGTAGGTTGTTTAAATCAGCCAAGAGGTTGTCGAGGTTGGCAGTCCAGGCATTGGAAGACGGCCGAACATCGACTGACTGGTCGCTCTGTTGGAGTTGGGCGATCATTTCATTCATGCGCTGGGCACAAACAAGTTGCGCCAGGACCCCATCCGTTTCATACTCGAGTCCGCCCTGCAATTCTTGGAGCTGTCGTTCCATGTGTTGAGTAAAATGCCTGCCCGGTGAGTTCACTTTCTTGAATGCTACCGCAAAACTGGCACGGTCGCGTCAGCTACCATAGGAGAGGTAGGATAGTCCGCAGGATATAGGACTACGAACCTGGAATTGATGTACCAGACAGCAAGAACAGCCCGTCTCTCATCATTTGACATTTCTCTGGGCTCTTCTGGGTCAATCCCTTGAAGACCCTTGTTTCTCAACGCCGGCCTGTCTCGTAGCCTATCTAGCCTCATGTCTGCAATCATGCAAGAAGCTAGATGTGCGAGACTGTTGAAGTGTCCGTGGGCAAAACAGAAGTAATGAAAGAAACCGAGGAAAACGATGATGCTTTGCAGGAGGTCCAGAGACTTATCGGGACCCATGAATACTGTATCAGAGATCTGTCGCAACAGCAGCCTGCTTTGATTCCACATGGACCGACGATGTCGTAGCGAAGCCACCATCTTGATGGCCTTGGCGAGGAATGGTCGGGATCGTTGTAGTTCGATGGCGGTGAGACCATCAGGGATGACAACAAACGGAAATTGAGGACTCAGTCGCGTGCGGTAAATCGAGAGAAGAGCTTCGTCAGACTCTGTGGGTCCTGGGTCATCCTTGCCATCCGTTTCCGAGACACAGGTACAGGTGGGAGTAGGGAATGGATGGAACCCCGGTAACGAAGTAGGGGCACTGAAAGCTCCGGTAGATTCGGCCTTGACCTGCGCGACGTAGATATTGGACTCTGACTCTGCTGCATCATTGCGCGACTCTTCACTCGTTGTTGCATTGGTCCCTTCGGTTGAAAAGGGGGGCCCACGGCTCGGGGGGGTGTTTGTGGTGCTGTTGAAACCAACATGCTTGCGTCCTGGCTGCGGAATGGCAAAGTTTGGCAGGGTCCTGGGTACATACAGATCAGTTCAACGCATACTTTAGCTCTGTACCATATTGGTCCCTCACGAGACATTTTGGCTACGTCTTCTCTTCCTAGGCTTGCGAACCTGCTGGGGGCAGGATATGTCGAGGCTCTGGCACCTGTACGCTCTACTGTATTAGAATGTGCTTGCAGGGGCTATGACACTCGGCGAAAGCTCTGATGGAAACTGGGCAAGATGGACACACGGAAGCCTCACCTGTTGCACTTGGGGTCGTTCGTCTCCGGGGAGCGAATGCACCTTGTCTTTGCTTTTGCGCAGGGGTCACACGCGGAACCCCATCCTGCCGACCACTTCATGTTCCGTCAAGAAGGAGTATGCCGAAAGCACGGCGGAAAGTAGCCAAACTTCCACGGGGGCCGATCCGGAAAATGAGGCGTGACGAAAGACGGCAATCGGAAGTTTTCGAGCACTTAAGTATTCTCCCGTAAGCAGGATGGATGGATGGATGACGTGGTGGAAGTGGAGGTGACGACTCCACGACTACGCCATGGGCTACGTCGCACAATTCGTCAGCTCTCCGAAATTTCCGCGGAGTGTTGGCCGGAAAGATGACAGGGCCTCCACTCAGATCCCTTTATGGAGTATGCATATCGTATATACCAGCACATGGCCGTCATGATCCTCCCGAATGTTTTGGAAAATGTTATACAAAACGGATATCGGAGTTTGTTCTCCCTCTTTTTTAACTGATTGTGTCCAACTTTGATTCCCTTTCTATTAAAGCATACGATAGTTGCCCTCTTTGCGCAGCTGCTCCTTATACACGCCAGTTCTCGCTGCTTATGAGGCGGCCAACGTTCTTGCTGCATTCGTCAAGTCAAGCAAAGAGGCTCAAAATGGCATCCAGAAGAGTCATCTACGTTATAGCCACGCTGAGCATTGTTCGGGTTGCGTCTGGCCATACGGACAATGAAATGGCAGCTCACAGTGACGGGTCACATGCGGCCCAGGAAACCCCAGAGACATACCCGACAACATACTTTACCTTGGACACCCATCAGCTTGAAATCCAGGCTCATATAAGTTTGATGATCCTTTCTTGGTTCATAATCATGCCAATCGGTAAATCTCCTGGTTTCCATCTGACCTCGCACATCTGCCACTAACGCATGGCGGACAGCGACAATGCTATCCCTTGCTAGGTCTCGCTACACACATTTCGTTCGTCTCGGGCTCACAGCAACAAACGTCATTGGAGTGCTTTTCGGAGTCTCGTACAAGAACAAAACGGCAGACCTGTATCCGGGGAGTGCGCACTCTGCTGTGGGATGGATTGCCACCGGCATCGCTGCTGCGCAGATTAGCCATCTCCTAGTTGGCCCAGTGACCAAGCTCTTCAACAGGGTCGTGGGGCGAGACGAGAGTAAAACTGGTGGATACATGCTGCCCCCGATGCAAGAAAGCTTCAACAGCCTGCAAGATCACGATGGTCCGTCAGGGCTGTCCCGACAAGGATCCTTCGACGTGGAGGCCACTCATGCCGGCATGGAGGACTGCGACACATCATCAGATTCACGGTTGTACCAGGAAGACCCGCACGAGTCGGGATTCACAAGTGGTGATGATACCTTTCACGGGGAGTCAGACTCGGTCCAGGCCCTACACCACGATCCAAGCGCCGCGACTTTGAAGATATTCTCCAAGCCGATCTTGACACGAACGCGGAGACTCATACTCCTCATATATAATGTGATGGACAGGACGATATTGATCGTGGCATTCGTTGCTTTCTGTACCGGTATCGTCACCTTCTCGGGGCTCTTTGTAAGTCCAGATAACCCTAGGACGACACTTGTGCAGGAAGGCAAATTTAACCGCTGTCTCGCAGAAAGGACATGCCTTTTTCAACGGCATCGCCCATTGGATCAAAGGTGGCGTTTTCATCTGGCTCGGCATCTTCAATCTCGGTCGCTGGTGCGGGTGTTTCGCAGAAATGGGATGGGTAAGCAAGATAGATACTCCATGGGCCTAGACTTCAAACCGAGACTTTTGAAACGCTAATACGTCGCATGACACCGTTCAGGCATGGAATGCTCGACCTGATAACTCGAAGAGGCAGTTCTGGCTGTCTTCTGAGTTTGTAGAGAGCTCGTTGATTTTCTTCTACGGTTCTACCAACATCTTCCTGGAACATTTGGCAGGTTGGGGCAAGGCGTGGACACCGCGCGATTTGGAGCACGTCGCTATCACCGTTCTGTTCATCGGTGGAGGGCTGGTGAGTTCTGTTTCAGCGGTATAGTTCCCCTCTTGACTAACGATGTTTGTTTAGTGCGGTATGCTGGTCGAATACATCAGAGTCAAAGGCCTTGGTGAGCAAAAGGCAACGCAACATATGCAGACCATGCCTGCTTGGTCGAACGCGACGGACGATGAGCGCACTAAACACAAATCAAACGGCATCTCGATGAATCCGCTGCCGGCCCTGGTAGTCTTCCTCACGGGAGCATCTATGGCATCTCATCATCAAGCTTCAATGGTCTCGTCAATGGTCCACAGGCAATGGGGCAACCTTTTGGGTGCGGGTTCGGCCGCCCGTTTGCTTACTTACATGATCATGTATCTGAAGCCCCCGACCTCTACGTCGCCGTCGCGTCCACCTACGGAACTTCTTATGTCGTTCTGCTTCATTTCTGGTGGGATTCTCTTCATGGCAAGCGTACGATCTGTCCACAGGTTTCTTCCCGTAAAGCTTATTCACTGACACACACGGTTTAGTCCAGAGATACTATTGACGGGATGATACACTTTGGCGTTGACCCTATGGCTCTTTATACTGTCACGATGGGATTTACGGGGATCTTCATGGCTTGGATTATGGTTTTGCTTGCTGTCAAAGGTTGGGCATCTAGATGAGAGGTCTTCTTAATGTGTGTATTTCTCTGCTTTGTGCACTATAGACTAGACAATTGATGTTCAGTTAGACTACCCCATAGAATGCGCAAGATAAGTGTAAGAGCGGGGAGACTTTGAGAAGGGAAAGAGACGCACGTTGCGGGTTGCTCGTCATCAGTCTGTGTAACGAACACGCCTTCGAGGATTAAACGGGGTTGGACCAACGAGCTCGCCCGGGATTATATCCACCGGCCAGGATTTTGCCGCGATTACATGAGCCGGAACATGCCGCCGAGGAGACGGCGGTAGCCTCACTATGGGCCGCGGCGCCTGGGCAGGGGAGGAAGCGGGAGGGTTGGGAAGGAAGCTTGATGGCGAGGCCGGAAGTCGAAGTCGAAATATAACTAGTAGAAGAAGATTAAACTCCTATGTCCATTTTTTTATTACATTTCTTAAGGCATGTTAGAGAACAATCACAGCTATTTACTGCTTTACAAGGTATGTATCAAATCAAAGCTTTACCTTATACAAGCCGAGCGATCCGGGATTCGAAGCCCATTTCTTACGCAAGTAGAACATCATGACCCCTTTAGATGCCAAGCCATCGATCGCCCGCCGCGCCAAATCGTACTGCCCTCCTCCGTGCCCTTTGCTCTCCAAGTATAGACAAGACAGCCCGTCGGTGAATCGTGAGGAGCCGCATGGGAGGGGGAATCCCAAACGATCAATACCACAGAACGAGTCCGGCGCAAAGCTACAAGACGCAGATGCAGACATTGAGCGGCGTTCCGTATGCATATCGATCGAACAAAGTGGGTGTATACAAATTATCCAATTAGTTCCCTCTAGTGAAATAGTAACGCAAAAGATCCTCTTGTGCAGCCCGGCTCCAGTCTTTAGGAAGCCCCCATCCCCATCCCAACAAGATTTGCGCTGGCCCAGTAGTTACATATGAAGGTTGCTGATATTGGTGGTATCCCCCGAAAACACCGTCCATTCTGTACCACCCCAAAGGAGAAATGAAATGGCATGCCTAGGCACGAGCCTGATTATTCTTCCCTGCAGTACTCGGACTGCTGCCCTCGAAGCTCTGTCCGCTTTCCTCCACGCACAGCATCTGCTTACTCTCGTCCGCGTCGTCCTCATCGTCGCTCATGTGGCCATGCAGCTCGAAATCCTCGGCTGCCCTGACACGACCGTTCTCGGCGGCGTGTCCGTCGATGTAGTCCTTGGTATTGTTGTTGTTATTGTTGTTGTCAGGTTGAGCATTGGCGAGGCGGTCGTAGAGGTGAACGAGAACGTTGGCGAAGAGGAAGACGATGCAGGCGACGGATAGGAGAACGAGGATGTAGGAGACGTGGTCCATGGAGGAAGCGTCAATGAGCGTCATTTGCTCGGAGTTGGCGCCCATGAGAAGGAAGCCGGCGACGTAGAGGCACTGGGAAGGAATCAAGTTATTAGGGACACTCTGACTATGACTGGCCTCCGGGATATGAGATAGGGGAGACCTACAAATATGGGTACGAACTGGAAGCTGTTCCAAGAACGGCCATCAGATGAGACGGATTGCTCATCCCTAAGAATGAAGGCAATCTCGAGGATCCTGGCGACACCCGCAGTCATCAACGTGAAGCTAAACACGGAGTGCGTTACTGCGCTGACCATGAGCTCCTGCGGATGCGCAGACATGGCCCAGCCGGTGATGAAGAGAACAGCCCCCGGAATTACGTTGCGCTTTGGGTTCCTATCGCGGTCCCAGCTCAGCCACATACCAACCACGCCGGCACACCACCAGATAACGCCTATGGTAGTGTGCTGCCAGTCGTTACGGACCCATTTGGTGCCCCAGTGGTGCTCGGTGAAGGTATTAACGCAACCCCACGCAGCGAGGACAGCGCTATCGTAGAATTCCTGGGAGCGGCCGCTTCGCCGGAGCCAGACCTGGCCAACGAGAAGGATAATAGTGAGGAAGATTCCGTGGACGACGAAGGCGCTGCCCATGATGAAGTGCGCGGCGCACTGGCCGAGATAGTCGCCCTGACAAAAGCCTAACGCTGTGATCCCCCCAAACAACAGCTGGGTCCATGACAAGATCGTCATGGCCTTCCCCAGGATCGAGTGACACGGTCTGATCAGTCTACGGATCCACTCATTGATGCCCTTCTCCCAGTGCCCCTTGAGGTACAGTCCCAGGACGACCTGGGCGCCGAGCAGAAGCTGGAGGATCCAGGCAAAAGAGGCGTGGACGTTGTTGCTTGTGAACTCGCGGCCGGTGTGGGCGTGGCCGAGGAAGAGGCCGACGACGGCGAGGGCGGTGCCGAAGAGTTGGGTTGGGACGTGCCAACGGGATCTGCTAAGCTGTTTTGTTCAGATGTCAGTTTGTTGGCAATCCTGACTGATTGGATTCTTGTTTTTTTTTTCTCAAGAAGAACAAGCTTACGCCGAAGACCATGCCGATAGGGAAGACGACTCCATAGGCGAACAATTGGATGAAGATATGGATCCACATGATTGTGCCCTATTTCCCCAAACCCGTCAGTTCCACTCCAAAGGAATCATGTTTCATCTTTCTTGCGACTCACCAGCGGCTCAGCCGAGACCGTCTCACCCTCTGGGATTTTGCTCTCGCCGCCATGGTGGTGATCATGGGCCGTGGCAGCGGTCCAAAGCGCCGCAGCGCAGAAAAGCAACCTTGTCGCCATGCTCTACGCTTCGCGACGAGGCCTTTCTACCTCATTACACGTTATCTAAGTAAAAGATGAAGAATCCGATTGACAAGTGATGATGCAAAAAAAAAGGAAGGTCGGGGAGAGCCGGTCGTCCAGGAGAGATGTAGGCCAAGTCTTACAATTTGTTAGTTCTCCGAAATTTCCTCGGAGTGTATCCGGAAGTTAATGAACCTACCCCGGACTTTCGGAAGTTTTAAAAACAAGTAGGCTTCTCAACCCGTGCCGCTCAGCTTTACTAATCTTATCTCCCTGGGCTACGGAAGTTTCTCCCAGACTACGGAAACTGGGTAACTATACTGGAATACATAGAATATGTGGTGTACCAGGGAATATAAATATACTATGGTATTCACCATCATCCCTACCAGAAGATGCCAGTCTTAGAGAGTGACAATACGACGCTGCGGCGGCACAACATGTCCGTCAAGGTCATCCTCTCCTACGTCTTGGACTGGACCGTCCTCATCGCCGTCGGAGTCATCTCTACCGTCGTCGGCGATCTCGAGCCTCACAAACGCCCTTTCTCTCTTAACGATCCCAATATCAGGTACTCGACCCTCATGCTGCGCCCCCCCCTTCTCTTTTCCAAAGTGACTGAGTGACCTTATCTGTTCCAGACTGCCTTACAGAGAGGCCGAGGCCGTGCCATTGTGGCTTCTAGGCATCCTTATTGGGGCCTTCCCCTTTCTTACCATCCTCATCGTCACCTTTGTCTTCGTTCCAGGCGCTACCGCTCCTCAACACACGCCTGCCGCCCGAGTCTGGAGGCGCAAGCTATGGGAGTTCCACACCGGTACCATGGGCCTTGTTACCGCCAATATTATCGCCTTCTTCTTCACCCAGGGCATGAAGAACCTCTTTGGCAAGCCCCGTCCCGACCTCCTGGACCGCTGTCAACCTGACGTGGACAATGCCGGAGAGCATGCCGTGGGCGGGTTCGCTGGCGAGAGCATAGCCGGCCAGCTTTACTCCGCTTCCATCTGCCAGCAGGAGGATTCGCACATTCTCGACGACGGCTTCAGAAGCTATCCCAGCGGGCACTCGTCCGCTTCCGCCGCCGGCCTCGTCTACCTCTCCCTCTTCCTCGCCAGCAAGTTCGTCGTGGTGATCCCCTTCGTCCTCCCTGGTGCTTCCTCCAAGGCCATCTCACATGCCGCCTTCCCTTCGCGCATGGTTACCGTCGATCCGCTTCATGACAGACTGAAAGATTCTAGGCCCCCGTTTTCCGTAACTCCCAAGCCTGTCTACGGACGCCAGACCCAACACAACGCGAAGGTTCAATCGCTGCACAACCAGGCCGCCGCCCCGCCCTTGTACCTGCTCGCTATTGTGCTCGCGCCTTTCGTCCTATCTATCTACATCTCCGCTTCGCGCTGGTTTGACTTCCGCCACCACGGGTTCGACATCCTCTTCGGGTATCTCATAGGTCTGATCTGTGCCGTCTACTGTTTTCGATACTACCATCTCCCCATTTCAGAAGGCGCTGGCTGGGCTTGGGGGCCTCGCAGCAACGACCGCGCCTTCTGGGCCGGCGTTGGTAGGATGGGCTATACCTCTCAACCGATCGAGGAGGCTATCTCAACGGCGGAAGCGGATAAAGGTGATGGGATGCGCTCTAACGAAGTCGATTGTGGGCATGAGGACGTGTCGGCGCAGCCTTCCCTGTCGCAAAAACCAACCAATACCAGCGATGGCCATGGCCCTGGTCCATTCAACTCCCAACCGTACAACTCCAATACTTGCGCTTCCAATGGTTATGCACCCAGCGGCTCCCACAAACCCTATGATGGTGCTGGCAGCCTCGATGACTACTTCGACGTGGAGATGCAACGGATGGATGACAAAAGCTGATTCTTTGAGTTTCTCACATTGTAAAGTGTTGTTGGACTGAATGCGCGGGACGCATACAGACAGAGTGTTTGAATAGCGTTGCTTTTTGCCAAAGAGAATCTGTAGGCGTCAGCACGTATTATAGTTCCATGAATAGGGGGTTGGCGTGGCTCGCTCTCAGCCGGTACCTGAGAGCTCATACACCAAACTGACTACGTATATAGTAAGATCGAACATCTATAGTATAAACAACCATTGGAAATCTTGCAGATATAGACCTGCAGTATTGGTTTGTGTTCTGCCGCTTGACGTAGGCGCGATTCTCTCCGGTGTTAGGATGCTACCAAACGCCGCAAACTCGTGATTTTACCTGCAACCATGAAATGATATCCACATGAGCATAAGTTAGTCGTGGTGATGGTAGTGAGCTTTGTGTCAGTCACCTTGAGTTTGCTCGCCAATGCGCCGTGGAGCCGGAAGAACAGTGAGGACTGCCGCTTGTCAATCTGCACGAACGGTCTCGGCTCATAACTACAGTTCGAACGAGCCGCTGTTACTCAGGTCCCCGTATTTATACATGCAGATAGATTGGGATCAAGACCTTTGAAATTGGGGGCTTCCGCGGCGTTGTTCTCTTCACCATTTCGTCTTTGTAACTCGGTGCCAGATGGTATTACCAAATTTCTCCTTGAGAGAGAGCAGGGCGCATGTTTTTCGTACAATCTTCTGTAAAGATTATTCTAGCCTTTTCGTAGCTTGTGCGCGTTCGCCCTCTATGAGCTGACTACTGAATGGGTAGGTCTACGAGAAGGTAAGAGGTGGCATACTAAAGTCGCAATTGGCCCCTCTTCAAGAATTATTGATTTCCTTTTACCGCTAATCTGTGGCCTGATTATATTCTGAAAGAACCTAGTTGGTTTAGTTGGATGGATGGTATAAGATGAGAGCGGAAGGAGAGAATTGTGAAATTGAATGCTCAGGCGACAAATACTCGTGATTGGCATTTGAAGGCGTCTCCAGGGATTAAAGCCATGTGTGCTCGCTCTTCACTAGAGCGCTCACCGATTCGTGCAGTATGAATTGCGACAAGTCAGTTGGGAATCAGCCTACTCTCAATCTAGGTTCTTCCCAACTACTCAAGTCTCCTAATGAGGCTCAAGATAATTTTGGCTCAATCTCTGATCAAAAGAAAGCGTCACCCCGAGATATTCGTGCATTACAAGCAATTGATATGTTCCAGGCATCTCATACTGTTTCTACTTGTGTGGTCTTCGAGGCCTTCTCTGACTTTCGGCCGTATGTCACGTACCTATACCCAGAACCTATCAATATGATATTTAAAGCCAAGTGCGAGAAACACTTACATGTCACCGTTTGGCAGGCTCTTTTGGTTGTGAATCGCAGCACGCATCTGCGCAACTAAAACTGTTATCTCTTCAAAACTCCAGCCTAGAAGTTCGCTCATGGGGTAGGTTGCAAAGCCGCCCAAGCTCATGTCCATGTAGTAGTTCACGTAGCGGCCAAGTTCCTTGAGCTTCTTATCTTTGGGCCAGTCGCCGTATGGGAGTTTGAAGGTTTTGGGAACAATGTCAGTGAAGCCCGCCTGGCGAGCCCACTCCTCCATCTTCTTGTCGGTAATGTCAAAGGTGCGGCTTAGTCTTTCGCCGGCATTGTAGAAGAGCTGAGACCACTGCTTGAAGACACTGAAGGGCATGTTAGCGATCATTTTATTCCAAGACCAGGGCAGAAAAGATGCGATTTGTACTGATTCTTATCCATATGAATATCGGGATTATCACAACGCAGCGCCAAGCCTGGTTCCATATGTTGAAACCAACCGCCCGGCTTGAGGAATCGATACAATTGTCTGTACAGCTTCGGCCAGTCATCGATAGCACCATGAAGCGCGCGAATATGGATGAAGTCGAACGACTCTGGCTCAAAAGTCCAGTCTAGCTGGGCGTCGTCGATTTGGAAGCTGACATTTGGTGGCACCCAGCTCGGTTGCGTGGGCGAGATGTCTGTGCCGATGATACGGGCCGAGGGGAACTGGTCGGCCATGTCACTGGTGTTAGTTAGGTGAGTTACGGCGTGACATGTAGTGTGCAGATATGCTCACATTGCCCATATACCCGAGCCAGTGCCGATATCCAGTATAAGCTACCTTGTGTTAGGCTTAAATCAAGGTACATACGTAGAATAAGCAGCATACCTGTGGGTTATCTCCGATGGGTGCGAGATACAATTTATCCTCCAACATCATGGTTAATCAATGGTGGCTATAGGGGTCAGCATGGAGTCTTCCAGATGGCCCTGTCCAGACCTACCCCACATCAAAGCCCTCGACATGCTGCTCATCATTCGGCGCCCTGTTTCACATTTAGCACCCGATGCTGGCCGGCCACTTTGGAGAAGTTAAGCCTCGTATACCAGTATTCAGTCGTTTTGGACGACTGGTAAGTTCTTCCATGGATATTTCGATACTCAAGAATACTAGAGGAAATGGATGCGGTTGACTCGATCTGGCTAGTACAGGACAATGTAGTCAGCCAATTTTGTCCACATGTCGACATATTGGGCGGGAGCTTTACCTCTGTGCATCGACAATGGAGTCGGCGTCTTCGTTCTCGATGACATAGGGGTCCTAGCCAGACGATCAACAACGTTAGTCCAGTGGAGCGGAGAAGTGGCGTGATCCATGGATTCTTTCCGGGACGGGCGGGAGTTATCCCCGAGGGGTTGTACTTAGGAGATGGACTTACGACCTCGATTCCCTCTGCGGTATCTTCTGGATCCGACATTTCTAAAGCGCTTGACTTGCTCGATCCGCAAGAGAATTGCGCGGAACTTAGTGATGAGAGGAAATTTGCGTGCCAAGGGGAATGATGCGAATTGAGTGCGTACGACAGTATGCATGTTGGTTGTGAGAGGCACGGCACATGACCAACTGAGCAGGGTTTATACTGCAATTACTAAGTTCTAAAATCTGTCTGCTACTGTACTATCTATAATATTATCAGGTACGCGGCAATAGAGAGGTGTTAATTTCGCCAGCAACATTTATATGACTTTGCATGGTAATGAGCATTGACGTGAACTCATGTTCCTAATTGAAGTGACCTGTCATGCTATCGATACCAGCTCTTATCAAAATTAACCGCCCTCCCACTCGTCTGGCATATCTTTGTTTTATGTTAGGCTCTGAACCTCATCCAACAATGTAGATCGGCTCCTTCGCTCCTCTACCCGACGCTCCAGCGCCACGGATTTCACTCAAGTAGCATTGAACTTGGCCAAACAAGGTTAAATGCGGCCCGGTAGTACGCAACATGGATGTCATTAAAAAGTTGTTCGAAATAGAATACGCTAATATGCCACGTTGATGAGATCTAAAATATATACACTGATGCTTTGCAAATATGATGTCACCACAACGACACTCGATGTGGGACTAGCTCATTATGGCGTTTGAACTCATTACAAACTCCTAATGACGGGCATCTTCAATAATCATTCCCGCAGCAATCTCAGCAATACCGTAGACAGCCGTCTGGATATGTGCGGAAATGAGTAGCGGCATAATACTGGCATCTACGACTCGAAGATTACTGGTACCGTAGACCTTGAGCTTGGGGTCAACGACACCCCCATCGGCCTTGGGAAGCATAGAGCAGGTGCCGGTTGGATGAAAGATGCTGAGAGCAGTTTTCTTGGCGTACTCCCTTCGCTGATCGTCTGTTTGGACTTCATCCAGACCAGGCTCATATTCACTCTCCCACAATGACCGCATGGGCTCGGTGGTGGCGATCTTCCGGGCGTACTTGACGGCCTGGACGGCAGCCTCTAGGTCATGCTCGTTACTGAAGTACTTGGGATCAATGAGGGGCTTCGCTGCGGGATCGGCTGAGTTGATGTGGATGCTTCCTCGGCTGAGAGGGTGCATGATGACGGCAATGAGGGTGAAGAAATCCTTGCCAAAGAGTGTTGATGTGCTTGCCGGATAGCCCTTGACTCCAGTGTAGCCGTCTGAGAAGATGACCTCCAGCTGGGGAATTGACGGGTTGCTCATGAACTCCAGCTTCTTCTTGTCAACCTTGCTAGCATCTTGAGCAACGGCCTTCTTGGCCAGAGCCACAAGATTGCTGTCGTCCCCAATGGCCTGCTTCCAAGTGGTAAAGGCGTACGCGCTACCAGTGTAGTCGTACAAGGAAAGTTTGCCGAGCACCCAGAGCGCAAGTTCCTGGACAGCGACGAGAGGGTTGCTGCGGAGGACATCGATGGAGATGTACTGTGGCTTGAGCTGGTAGGAGCTCATGATGCGGAGGTGATCCTGGAGATTCTCACCGACGCCGGGGAGGTCAATAACCTGCTGGATACCAGCAGCGGCGAGGATGGCTTTTCTGCCAATGCCCGACCTCTCTAGTAAACCAGGGCTCTGGATCGAACCAGCCGAAAGAATGACCTCGCAGCGTGCACTGATCTTCGTTCCATCTTGGAGGACGACTCCGGTGGCAACTTGCAGCGTGCCCCTCTTGACCAGGCTGACCTTGGCCACTGTAGTGTCGGTGATGATCTGCAACCTGCGACCGTAGATGGACGAGTAGGCGTTGGCACTGTAGGAGCGGTTGTATGTTGCTGGGTCAATGCTGCTTGGCTGGTACATGACACCGAGAGGGTTGCCACCCAGCGACTCGAGGTTTTTCTTGATTCCAAGATTGTTCATCGTCGGAATCCACGTCTTCTGCTGCTCTGGAATGACGCGGTTGATGACGGCCTGCACAGGTCCGCTATCGCCCACGCCGGCAGAACCATACGTCTCGGTATTCTTGCCGGTGAAGGTCTCGGACTTCATCATGGCATTGATCATGGTCCTCCAGTTCCAACCTGGGTTGCCCAGAGCCTCCCAGCTGTCGTACTCAGCGGCAGCAGCACGATCGTAGGTCATGAGGTTCATGGCGGAGCTTCCACCCAAGACCTTGCCGCGGTTGGCGGGAAAGGACCGGCCATTGGCGCCCGGTTGCGGTACGGTGGTGAAGTTCCAATCGTACTTGGTTCCCAGGGTCGATCCCTTCATGCCTGGGACGTTGATCTTGTTCTCATCCCAGGCAGCGGGTCCGGCCTCGATCAGGAGAATCGCGGCTGAAGGGAGGCCCTCACTGAGACGAGCAGCAACAGCAACGCCCGCAGTGCCACCACCGACGACAATCTTAAGATCGGAAATGTCAGCCCAACGAACTCAGCCTTGTCGGAATTTCTCCGTCCCAGTTTCAGGTGCCACACGGAGAAGGTGGCAGATTTCAACTCACATAATCGTAGGTCAACGGCGGGGGATAGGATGGGGCGCCCAATACAATTGCGGCACAGGCGAGGCCCGAATACAACCTCGCAAGCATGGCCGCCATCGCGATTGAGGAAGACCGAGCGTGATACGAAAAGTTAAAAACTCAGTCCGGGTTAGCACTCGTGTCTTGACCGTCCGTCACACATGCAGATTGACGAGGCGTTGGGGGTTACGGCGGGATGCGGCTTCATTTGTAAGGAGCTGAAGCCCTTGTCGCCAAGAACTGTCATCCGTACATCCAATAGACTCGCCGTTGAGGGAACATTCACCTGACGACCACGAGATGCGCAGGGTACTCGTGACTAGGAGAACATGGATTAGATTTCTGTTATCATGCGTACTCCTCATGTTTGCATGTACAACTAACTCTAGTTGGGATTTGGATCCGTGAGCAATTTACTGCCTTGCTAGGTACAGAAAGAGGCTAATCAACGATCAGAGAAGGCGTTTTCAGTCCAACTTCGGGACCTTTGCCGGCGCGGAAATGCCGGCTGCAGGCTTCTTTTGAGATTAAACTTCAACTAGATTCTTGGCTCGCAGGAGTTGGACCTTGGTTCATCCAATAGAGCAGGGCATGTCCCTGGTCAATCCTACCCAATCCCACCCTATGGTACGATTTTGCATGGGCGAACCGAACCCCTGCAGCTATTCCTCCTCGCTTCGACAACTCCGCGAACCCTTCTTGCCACGAGGAAAATTGCTTGCGGAGTTTTGGCTGCCTGTAATATTGTTCAAGGGTGAGAAGACTTTATTCAGATAGCTAGTGAGGAGCTCTTTTTTGGGGTGAGAATAGGGCGGACAAAGCATTCTAGTGTCTGGTACAATTGAAGAATCCCTGTCGATAGTCTAGTGCGGGATAACGTTAACTGTCGGAGGATAAACAGTGCATCGGACGAACTGCTGGTTGGTAAGCTCTCACCTTCCGCAATCAGGGGTCCAAATGAACCTAGGATATCATACGCAGTACGTAGTAACTCTGAAACTATGAGCTGCCGCAAACAGCTCCATCCGAAGCCACAGTCCAGGCCCCCTGTATACACCATCCGAATATTATCTGACAGGTGACAGAATCTTGCAGACGAGTATCTGTTCCGTGGGGCACTGGATACTAACCTGCGCGGTTCGTAGCCGAGCCTATTGGATTATTGCCTTTGCTGCAATCCCCCAGCTTTTCCACGGTCCTTCCAACTTCGCAGTCGGTTTCTCCGCTCGAGTGTATGGCGTGCCGCTCTCATTAGTACCCTTCATTAGTACGACCAAGATCAACGTTTTTGTCGATTCTTTTACTCGCGCTCTCTCGACGATCACAACCCGCCATGGCTACCGTAACTCCGCCAGATCCTCTACCCCCGGACAGGAACGTTGGGCCCATCCTGCTGGGAATTTCGGCCACGTTGATCGCTTTCGTCTTCCTCACAACATGCCTACGTATTTGGGTGCGGCTTTCGATGCGCATGCTAGGATGGGATGACTACTCGATCGTCATTGCTACCGGACTCGGTATCGCGAGGTTTGCGATCCAAGTTGCCCAAGTGCATCTCGGCAACGGGAGGCACCGATGGTTCCTTGCCAAGGAGGATTATATCAACAACAACATGCTTGGATGGGTTGCCCAGATTCTTCTCTTCGCGAGCGTTTGTGTTCTCAAATTATCTATCCTGCTCCTGTTGCTGCGGATCAAAGATTCGAGGTGGACCAGATACACCTCGTGGGTTATCATGGCAGGATTGGTTATCACCAACTTTGGCGCTATTGTTATCCTTCTCGCCGAGTGCGACCCCGTCGAGGCATACTGGACGGGAGTTGGGACATGTTGGGATCCACGAATCCGAATATACTGGATTTACTTGACTATCTGTAAGTTGACTGGGAACTTATGGAGAGCAACCTACCCTAACACTGGAATTATCAGCATACTCTATTGTCACAGACATCCTGTGTTCGCTGCTCCCTCTTCTTGTCATTTGGAAAGTCAGGCTTCCCTTTGTCACGAAGCTGTCTGTCTGGGCCTTGATGAGTCTGGGTTTAGTGTAAGTCGATCGTCTTGTATAGTCTGCTCCCACTAACGTTGTCACTAGTGCTACTGGCTTCGGCGTCGCCCGTGCGTCATCTCTAGGCATCGTCACCTCTGATTTGAGTTGTGAGTAAAAGTTCTACCCTTGTGCGGTCCCCAATAGCTAACTATCGAATTCCCAGGGGTTTATGCCATTACCGCCATCTGGTCCAACCTCGAACTATACCTCGGTATCATCGGCGCCAATCTTGCTCTCGGTCGATCAATGTTTGTCCACTTTTTCCGAGGTGGCAAGTCACACAGTGACTCCTCGTACATCGCGTCTGGATCCAATGCAGCGTACATGAACAGCGGATATCGCATCGACAACACGAACAACACTACAACCTTTATCCGGTCGAATCGAGCACCTTCTCCATCAAGAAGCGATAATAGTGATATACCTTTAGAGCCAGGTATCCAGAAGAGAACTGAGATATGGGTGGGGGAAGAGACTATAAGCCAGAACAGCAGGAAAGAGTGACATCTAGTCTGAGCTCGTGGCTTCCTCTATTTTATCAAGATCAGAGGGGGGGGCCTTAATATCCTGAAACGAGTTATGCAGTGTATCATGGATTAATGAAAAGATTCGTATTGAATTTTTAAGCTCGGGATGATATGTAAACCTGTGAAAAAATTCTTGGGTTCTTGAGCTGACAGCTGTCGGGAATCTTCCAGTGGTCGTGACATTGCTCATCAATGTGTAAAACTACTTCCGGGGCCTAATCTTTCATCCTCGGACATACATCCATCCTAGTTGAAATGTATAGACAACTGTGCATAAAATTCACAGATACGACTTATCAATGTGACTCTCCTCGCCATTGTCGACAACAACCGAAGTCTCCGTCGTCTTCGTGACAATATGTGGGATGGGATTGTAGCATGATGTACCTCTAATCCCAAGCTGTTCACTCGAGCTGGCGTACCCTTTCCTAATTTGTTCAAGGATGTGTTGCCCGATGTCGGCGCCACTAATGACAATGTGAGAAGTGACGTTGGTTGGGTTGGATTAATAATCGCTATACCTGCACGGGCCATCCTCTCGCCTAACAACATTACTTCATGAGAAGCTCCATGTGCAGTTTGATCATATATGCCACTATCCCTTGGAGTTCGGTAAGACTACACTTACGCTAGTGGCAGGGATTCAGACCAAGTAGAAGATGAAAAAAATAAGATACTTAATTACCCACCTATTTTCTGTAATGCCAGAGGTCACGGCTACCTTGGGATCTACATCACAGTAAGCAATTCTATTTAGTATATGAGGTATTTAAGTCGACCCGCGTACCATTGATCTCCCGGAGTGCTGTGGGTATTGATTGTGAAATGTAGCCTTACCGCACTCAAAGGGATAACAAGCTAGACAAAGAGAAATTCAGCCAGTCGTAGGAACAATAAGGGTGCAGCATGACAGAAATCTGAGTGTACAAGCAAGTCTTTGATAAGCTCAAGAAACCGAGAAGGAGACACAGAAGTTACGTATGAATAGGCCAAGTACTACTACAACTAATCGGCCTAAAGTCTCAGATTCACAGAGTAACAGTTGTACAGATATTGCCAGTTACACAAAAAAAAACGAAAGCCTGGGATATGTTGTTAGTATTGACGGGGACATCTGGATTAAGAAATCGGGTGAGTTCTGTCTTACTACGATACCTTTAATCTCCGAGTCCAACGCACACTTGCGGGGGTCTACTTGACCGACTCGCGTTCTGCCTCCTTTGAGTCACATTCTTCGGGGTGTTGCGGCACATGGCAAGAGATATTGAATTTCTTCTGTGCCATAGCCTTCCGCGCTGTTTCCACGTCCCACAAGGGATGAACTTCTCTACTTCACCGTCCGCCAGCCTGAGAATGATGTCGGAGTCGATCACGATCTCATAGACGTACTGTAATGAAGCGACCCCTCGCTTCCAGATCGGACGACCTTGATGTTGAACCAAGTGAGGACTACACAGGCCTTCGCACCAAGCTTCACAAGGCCCTCGTCCAAGCTAGTCTCTTCGCCCGATTCACACACGAGGGCTTCGAATACGGTGTCGTTGGCTCCCATGCCTCCAGCGACAGAGCTGTCGAGCAAGCCAGAGTATATGGACTTATCAAGGGCTCTCTAAGCAATCCAGATTCACATTTGATCGCCGACACGTGCATAAGCAGTCATGTGAACACCCCGGGTAACGATTCCGAGCAGGGTATAGGCTTTGCGATCGAATTTGAAGGGGAATGGCGCACCAAGAACAGAATATGATTCCCTGCTGCGCTGGCCCGGCTGCGAGAAGCAGTTCTTCTCCCGGGCTAAGGAGGTTAATAACTTCATGGCCAACTCCCATGCCTCTCGAGGGTTGTCTCTCGATTCGAGAGTAAGTCTAACTTGTTTCAAAGGGGTGGAGACGAGTTCGAAGTCGAGCGTCCATGGCATTTTGTTGACGGTGGATGAAATCAAACATCCATGAGGATTGGGATCGTCCACAAGGAAGAACTGCCATGTTGACGCCATCATTGTTTACAATTGCTCTGGGTTGCCCAAGTCTCCATATAAAAAACTGCAAAACTAGTCAGATAGGCAAATGGAAGAGTACGAAGGGACTGGGCGCTTTCACTAACCCCATTCCCCGACAATCTCGAGATTGCTCTTTCTACACACGTCATCGACGCCATTATTCTTCGCCGTCGTTTCGAACTCCTTCATGTTGATGGTTCTGATTTCGCGGAATCGGCGCAAGGGTTGCGAGGAAGCTGGTGATTCTCATCTGTTAGGTAGTAACCGATGGGGAATGCCGTGTATCTAGATTCAACTGCGCGGGCATTGACGACAAGTTCAGCGCCTGGGGGGTAGCGGATCGAAGGAGGCGACCCGCACACAGCTCTGTCGACGCCGTTCACATCGTCGCCGTGTTGCAATAAAGCACCGAACCGGAGCTTCTTCTCCAACGCCAGTTTGGTCTTTGTGTAGGGAAGATCTGCATTGAACTACCTGCCGCCTTGACTTCTATGCATGAAGGATGCGAACTGCCCATGCCTCTTCCTGAAAACGTAAGGGCCTACCGACTCCACGGCGGTCGTGATAACCATCTGGAGCATTATGGCCTTGGCAGATTGGGAGAATGTACCGCCATTGGTCCCTGGCCGCCTTCGCCATATGTCCACCCACAGTCCCACCGGAGTGATTGTCTCCATCCAAAAGGATTTCACACCGGGGGATCAAACAGCGCCCTATCCCTACACACCACAACCACCACTTCCAGTACTATATCCATGAACCACCACGTTTGTCTATGCTGAACCCATTGGGATTATAGACAATCTCATCGCCAAGGTCTACCCATTCGCATTTGGCTGGAGGTTCCAATGGCGGTCCTTCCCATCATGCCCTGCAATAGTAGCTGTCCAAGTTCATCTGCAGGCTGCGGCTGGAAGTCAAGAGTAGCTTCCTTATTGGCTATACAAATGTAATGCAAATCTGCGAAAATGTACACACTACTTACTTCAGCATTAGCCGAGGCTTCGATATCTGTGTAGCGCGCATATACCGAGTCGACAACGGGTGCACACATTGACCTCTCACTGAGCTGGATCACGTCGACCTCAGGCATGAGCTCAGTCACATATTTGCTTTAAGTCTCGTCCTCGTACTGACACCTCTGCAAATCCACAAATACTAATAAAGCATTTCTAATCATCTCTTCCATCAAGTTAAGCATCTTGCATACCTCTTCGGGGCCACATGGAGGAGGTGGAGAGGATCTCTGGAGCCTGACAAGCTTGCGTAGGCTGTTCTGCAACATCCGGTTGCCGAATTGGTCTTGCAGAGTTAATGGGCATGTCTCAGCCACTGCGCGGTAGGTACGAACGCTCTCTTCTATTTCCTTCTGGAGCTTCCCGGCTTTCTCCAACGTCTCGTTACTGCTGGTTCATGTGGAGATGATCGATGCCACATCGATGGTGACGCTCAAGATTGGTACAGACTTGCCCAACTTTGGCAAAGGCTTTGTTCCCGCTGCACCGAGGGCAAGTCCTTGGGCGGCTATTTTGCTAAACCCGTTTGGAATGTGGCCAGATGAGAGCACGCCAAGGCGAGCACCGATTGTTGATCAGGCATTACATGAGCATTGAGTACAGTCAGAAACATCGTTAGAGATTCGATCAACTTTCTTTTGTATCCTCAATTTGCTGTAACAGGTCGCGCAGAACCGGGAATGAGGAACTATATTTGTTCATGGCTTCTGTAAAAGTTTTAGATGCATCTGCTTCGAAAAAGAATCTCTCAGCAACAACCGTACCAATTGATCCAGCTGCACCTACACCTGTAAGAACCACGCCGAGAGGCATAGCAGGGGTAAAAAGGAAGGCGGCGCCTATAATGAATGCAGTATAACTAGCTATCGAAGTCACTTGAGTTGCTTTCAAGTGGCCTTCTGGCTCCTTGTGCACTTCAGATAATTTGTTGCTGGCCGCTTTGGACTCGGTCACAACGAGAGCTAGCTTTGCATGTAGCTGTTCGTGCAGTTGGAGCAGTCGATCTAGATGGTTGACTTATGTCTTTCCTGGCTGAATCGACTGCCGACACATTTTTCTAGAGAGGAAAAGGAACGATGACTCCGTATATACTTTCGGATATAGTATTCGGCTGCGCTAGGGTACACTTTCAGCTGTACAGAGTATGCGCACCTAGACCAGTCGAATGCCTTCCAGGCCCTATCTGGGCGTTGTACCTCGCTGACTTGGAATACTTTTATTGGGATGCTAAATGACCCCGCGTTTCTCATGTGGTCTCGAGCTTCTCTGTATCGCCTCGCCATCCTTCGCGGTCTGGCCGTTCTCGACGCAAACGATACATTCCTGTGCAGAAATTACCGATGCCCCTGAGCCGGTCAAGATAAACGCCCATACTCTCATAAGAGATCCATAGATAGTAAATCTTAAAATAAAGTGACGGGTATCTTACGTAGCTAGCATCGCCCTTGCATACCTCCCGAGATCAAGCCATTCCTTCGAGGCATTGCTCAAAGAACATCTGGGACGCTGTCTCAAGGTCTGACACACTTCTCAAGTACAAAGCTGCTAAAATTACGCAGCCATGGGGTGTATTGGAGGGAAGACACTATTTATACCTGCCGCGATGGAGTGGTAGGGGTCGTGATGATGTTGACCGTAGAGGTCTCTCAGAGAACCTGGTGTATATTGGCTGCGGACAGACTCGCTCAGCTCGCCTCGGCTCGAGGTTCGAAATCCCCGGCCCTCGCTCAGAAGCAGCTCAGCCTAAGGCGGCGAAAACTCAGCTCCAGAAATGGGAATTGACTTTAGTATGCTTGAGTTTCGTCTCCGAGTTAATTGATAGCTGCGAGATCTCAAAACCCTGTAAAGTAATCAGAGACCTAGTCTGTTGTCTTGGCTAGAGAATTCACACTCCAATTTGAGGACACGACTGACTTTTATCGTATCGGAATATATCATAATCCAATGACTCAAGTACTCCCGATAATCACATGGTGCTCAATTGTATCTTCTCCCAGCACAGTGGTTCTTGATCTGCCCGACTCATCGAAACATTTGCCGGGAATTCATATCCTTGCGAGTTGTTTCAACGATCAACGACACAGCTCATCGCTAATTTAAGTAAAGGCTACCCTTGTCGCACCGGATTGTCGGCATCGCTCTCCCTACTCTACCTGAACCGTGGCCTGGTTCACCACGCTGTATAAAAGTGTTGCTTGAGATGGCCTCTCCCTTGTTCTCCGATGTTTCCCATTCTGTCTTTATTGGTTCCTTGGTCTGTCCGTTCTTTTTCATCATTTTGTGTCTGCAATTGCATTGTAGCACATCCATTCCATTCGTTTCTAACCTCGACCGTTTTCATCACTCTTTACTATGGCTCGATTCGGCGTGTCGGCATTGATTGCCGCGGCGTTTGGCCTACAAGCTGCTGCGCAGCTCAGTGGCTCCGTCGGTCCTCTCACATCCCGGGCTGCAAAGGCGGCGGTCAAGACTTGCAACATCATGGACTACGGCGGCGTGGCGGATGCTGCGACGGACAACAGCAAGGCCATCAACGATGCCTGGGAGGCTTGCAGCACGGGGGGCGAGGTCTATATCCCCGAGGGTGATTATGGATTATCGACGTGGCTGAAGCTCTCCGGAGACGCCATGTCTTTCCGCCTGGACGGTACCATCTACCGTATTGGGTAGGACACAAGTTGACTACGGCTCTTTGGCTAGGCTAACAAAGACATAGTACCGACGCCGGTAACATGTTGTTTTTCCAGCACATGAATGATTTCGAACTCTACAGCAGCAACTCGAAGGGTGCCATTCAGGGCTACGGATACGAGTTCCACGAGAGTAAGCCTTCGATTGATGTAAACATATTGCATGCCATGACGCTAATGGAATCTCAGAGGACGAATACGGCCCTCGTATCCTTCGCCTCTACGACGTAAAGGGCTTCTCGGTCCACGACGTGGCTCTTGTCGACTGTAAGATCCTCAACTCTATTCCAACGGCCAAACTGACTCGTTCTAGCCCCCGCATTCCATTTCGCCATGGATACCTGCAGTGACGGAGAGGTCTACAACGTGGTCATCCACGGTGGAAACCGTGGCGGCCTGGATGGTATTAGCGTCTGGAGCACCAACATCTGGATTCACGATGTCGAAGTCAGCAACAAGGACGAGTGCGTCACCGTCAAGAGCCCGGCCGACCACATCCTCATCGAGAACGTCTTCTGCAACTGGTCTGGCGGCTGTGCCATGGGATCTCTCGGCGCCGACACAGGTGAGTGCCACTATATATCAGGGGTTGAACACAGATGCTGACTCGCATAGACATCCACGACGTCGTGTACAACAACGTCTACACGCAAAACTCCAACCAGATGTACATGTTCAAGTCGTACGGCGGCAGCGGCACCGTGGCCAACGTGGAGCTGAAGAACTTCATCGGCCACTCCAACGCCTACACGCTGGACCTGGACGCCACCTGGTCGTCGATGAAGCCCATCGCCGGCGACGGCATCCTGTACACCAACTTCACCTTCTCGGGCTGGGCCGGCACGTGTCTCAACGGCCGCCAGCGCGGGCCCATCAAGTTCAACTGCCCGCCCGACGTGCCCTGCACCGACATGTCCGTGGCCGACTTCAACGTGTGGACCGAGACGGGCAACTACGTCGAGCACGGGTGCGGCAACGCCTTCGGCGACGGCGCGTGTCTGGACGCCGGCAACCCGACGTCGACTTTTACCTCGACGCAGACGGTGAGCTCCGTCAGCGACTACTCCATCGCCACCATGGCCGGCGAGATCACGGCCGGGCTGGGTCTGACGGCCTCCATCGCCATCCCGACTCTTCGCGCATCGTTTTACCCTGGTGTTGCGGCCATCAGCCCTCTCATGGCAAACGGCGACGCTGATGCCGTTGCTGAGACGCCTGCGGGCGAGGCTGCGTCTTCGGCTGCTGCGGTGCCTACCAGCGCAGTCGAGAGCACCGATTTCGCCGTGGAGAGCAGCCTCGTCGCCATCAACACACCTCCCGTCGCCGTCTTCAGCACCCTCGATATTGATTTCGCCTCCATCGTCACCTCCACTCCGGTCGCCGTCACTTCGGCTTCCCAAGTCCCAGTAGCCAGCGAGTCTGGCCCAGAGGGTTCTTCCGCCTGCAAGGCCAGAAGACGTCGACACATTTAGGCACTGGATCGCAAACAGTTGATGTCGAAAGTGTTGAGGGGTGATCTGAGGTGGTGATTGAGTAGTGATCGATCAAAAATTCTCTGTACAAATAGTATTACTTATAAATGGAATTGAAGGATGGATAGGAATGGCTATCCGCACCCGCTATGGCTTTCAATACTGGTCTTTGAAGCCAACCTTTTGCTCTCATCCCTTGTGTTACTTCTCTCTAATACATCTACATTGGATTAAGATGTATTCACTTCAAATCTAAGATATTTCTGGGAGTTGAAAGTAATGTTGCAATTCAGGTAGAGATACTTGGAAGAAGGGCATTAACTCAGGCCAACTGTTCAAAGCACAACCATGTTCGTTTTCGCTGTTTTTCCCAGAAATAATGCCACTTAATTGACAATACTGGGTTCCCCACCATCCAATCATCTAAGATCCCTCGTGGCTTAGTTGGCTAAAGCGTCCGACTGTTATTACTTGACTATCGGGAGATCGGAAGTTCGAGCCTTCCCGAGGGAGTTCATTAGAAGTCTTCTTTTTTGTGCGTGAGATAGGGTCACGTGAGCCTTCCCACTACCCTAGACTCGTTGCTGTAGCTACTATTTTTGCTATTGAAGGGAGGAGTTGGCTGGCAAACGAGTCACATTGTGCACTATTAATGAACAATTGGAATAGATGTGGTTTATCTGAATAAAACAAAAGGGCAAGGCATTTTATGACAATGAATTATCAGGGCTTTCTTTAATGCAGTGGCGACTGAATAGCAACGCCCGTATTTCCACTGTGAGGCTTCAATCACAATTCCGAGGGTGGAATTGGTGGACCCACCAGCCTGACTGTGAATCTTAGCACCTAGAATCGCAGTCTGTGTGTGTGAATTGGCGGACTATATAATAAGAGACTACAACCCTGCATCTCCTCTGCTTTACTTTGTTTCCCGGGCTTAATCACTAAGAGAATGCATACTGATTGATCGCGCGGTGAGCTGCGCAGCTGACGTCACGGAGTCACATGACCAGCCCCAAACGGTTCCTGAATGCCGCCCACACCAATTAATCTCTCTCGGATGCAGGCTCGTATTCGGATTAGGCGTTGAGCCCCAGATCTGCCCAGAAACAAGCGGCAGCCAATCACAGCCGAAGCCGGCGCATCCAAGTTCCCACACGCACGTTCCACATCCAAATTCCACAGCGGAGTCGGTGTTTTCATTACGGATACGTCCGTATCCGTACCCAAGTCGGAGCTTGTCGGCGCTGGAAAACAACCACACCCCCCTTTGTGTTAAAATGAAACCTCGCGTTCAATCGATCCTGATCTAGCTTCTTTTTTCACCAGAACACACAAACCAGACCAGCAGCGAGCGAGCGATGCGTGCTGCTTGAGATTCGTACTGTACCTCGTCGCCATCAACAAGCCAACCCCAATTGACCTTGCCTGCTTCTCTCCACCATGGACGCCGTTCTGGAGATCGCCGACTGGCTGGTCCTCGACAAGGCCTACGCCAAAGTCTTCCCTCCGCTGAAGTTCTCCTCCAATGCCACGCAAACAGGATCGTCGCTGCTCGACGACCACGCCTGGCCCTCGTCGGCCGAGTCGTCGCTGTCCCAGGACAACATCTACCGCCAATCCTTCTCGCTCTTCCTGCTGGCCGCGTTTGGCGCCGCGTCAATCTACTTCATCTCCGCGTCCCTGTCCTACTACTTCATCTTTGACAAGCGCCTGGAGCACCACCCGCGCTTCCTCAAGAACCAGATCCGCCAGGAGATCCAGTCGTCATTGACGGCCATTCCCGTCATCTCGCTCTTCACCCTGCCCATCTTCCTCGGCGAGGTGCGAGGCCACAGCTTGCTGTACACCCATGTCGCCGACTACGGCTGGGCCTGGATGGGAGTGTCCACCTTGCTGTACTTGATGTTCAATGACATCGGCATCTACTGGATTCACCGCCTGGAGCACCACCCCAGCATCTACAAATATGTCCATAAGCCGCATCACAAGTGGATCAGTAAGTCGTTGAATTTGTCTCCTCGCGACCGCCTTTGAAGAACCAGAATAACTGACCATTCCAGTCCCCACGCCATGGGCCGCCATCGCTTTCCACCCCCTTGATGGATTCGCCCAGTCTCTCCCTTATCAGTAAGCACCCCTTTGATTTATCTTGCACAACGCACCGTTCCCTGACCAGCCCGCAGCATCTTCCCGTACATCTGCCCAATGCAGAAGTACCTCTACCTGTTCCTCTTTGCCCTGGTCCAGGTCTGGACCATTCTCATTCACGACGGTGACATGATCACCGGCCATTGGCTGGAAAAATTCATCAACAGCCCAGCTCACCACACTCTGCACCACATGTACTTCACCGTCAACTACGGCCAGTACTTCACTTGGGCCGACAACTACTGGAACTCTCACCGAGCTCCTCAGCCCGAGCTGGACCCTATCCACGAATCCATCAAAGCCATGCGGGAGAAGGGCCTGGTGGATGAGAAGGGCGAACTCATCAAGAAGCCCAAGGGCGAGTAAACCTGCATTTTTGCTGTACATAATAACTTTAGAAGCGTTGAACATCACGATGTGATGCAATAGCTAGCATATATTAATCGATTTTATGAAGCGTCTGGAAGGGTACATTGGGCTGTTTACTAGATCTAGGGCAGGGTATTTGGGTGTATTTATAGCATCTTGAAAAATTGAAGCGACTTGACATTCCCAGCGGTCCCCATGTTGATGCGCGATCGGATCTTCGGGATCGTGATCAATTGCCACTCAGGTTGCGTAAGGTCTTTGCGACCAACATTATGTAGATTCAAAGATGGAAATGGTAGGGTTGCAGACAATGTTCATCTCATTGATTGGCGAACGCAAAAGCGGTGTTTGGTAGATACTCGGCCAGTCACGAACAGACCAGGGAGTGTGAGCTCATTCGCCACAGAACAACGGAGTACGCCAATGATCAGCTTGTCGTACTTGGGTTAGAGGTATGTTGAAGAATTGGGCATATAAACTACAACGGCTACAACTCCTGTCCGGCAATTCCACCGGAACGGGTAGATACGTCTCTGTCACCTTACGTCGGAAATACATACCCGCAGAAAGTCTACAAGCATAACAACATAACCAACAGCTCCAAGCCTTCGATCACGGATCGTGTGCTTCCTATTATCCGAGTGGACGGGCAAGCCAACCTTGTGAACGAGTTTGGAAGCTGTGTTGGCGGCTGAAGGGCGAGCTTAGCTTGATGCAGGATTTCATGATTGACTAAAGTGACTGCTCTCGCCTGGGTACTGCAACTGACCTGGCATCTCCTCGTAGTTTGAGTAAACACCTACCCCGCATATATATGTAGATAAGATGAACAAATGCAGCTCCTTCGTAGTACTGCATCAGGACACACCCCTAAGTTTCGGGAAGAGGCACTGAGTAGTCTGTTGATAATGAAGCAGGCTCCATTATTAGACTGATCGACTTTTTGATAGTGATGTTCTGGTTAGGTGCTAGGGATGACCTGCCTGTTCTTCTTTATCTGAGGTTGCACGTGGTTAGTTGCTTGTTATGCCTACTGGGAGAGATTGACATTGGAAGATGAGGTCGACCACGACATGTAAACTCACTTGCTCTAGCTTAATCATTCAAACTCCTTGTTGTTATACGAAAAGGGGAAACTAGCAACATCTAGTTGGATTATTACGGCTATAAGAGCCACTATTGCGTCGAGTAAAAGACTCCCCAAAAGAAATGAAGAATAACCAAGGTGGAAAATCCTAGAGCGATTCAACAGTGACACTCTAGTGACGTCTGTTACGCTAGAGCCTCCAGTCCTTGAGCTCATGACGATCAGCTTCATGCGGGCAACAACATTTCATTCTCCGGCCAAAGTTGCCGCGGACTTCTTTTCCCAGCCTAATTGTTGGATTGGTGAAGCGGGGGAACGATAGGGCGACATGTCGGCTATGTTTATCCCCAGGGATCTTCACGAGCTTATTAAAAACACAGGCGATCAGAAAAAAAAATGTGTAGTAACTTGTTGTAAAAGCACGGGACGTTTCAAACAGCCATTTTTCTTGCTCCTTCTCTTTTCTTAGTCTCGAACGAAACAGCAACATGGCTGCCGATGCTGACGACAAGACTCGCGTCACTCACGCCGACTTTATTGAGCCTGTCAACAAAGATGGCAATGGAACCACCGACTCCAAGGATGGAGATGATGACAATGGCACTGACCATATCGTGGCGGCATTGCAACACACTGGCGAGGAGGTTGGCATGACATGGAGAAGCTGTATGGCCGTTGCAGTGAGTCCTTTGATGCCATTACTGCCTGCAAAGCCATGGCCATGCTAACAAGTGTCATCTTGCAAGGCAATGGCACTCTCGTACAACGCCTACCTATTCACCCTCCTCATTCCCCCAGCGATTCTAAGCTTCATCAACGCAGACCTTGGCCCAGATTCGACCTACACATGGATCACGATATCCTGGAACCTCGGCGGCGCCATCTTCGTCACGATTGGCGGACGGCTGTCCGACATCTTCGGGCGGCGCTGGTTCTTCATCTGCGGCGCAGCGACGCTCATTGTCGGCGCCATCGTCGGCGCAACGGGCCAGAGCATCGGCCAGATGATTGCTTCTGGGGCCATCTTCGGCTCAGGAGCTGGATTGTTGGAGATGGCCTTTGGCGCCGTGCAGGTGAGATACTGACGACAAATTATGCCCTGCGTGGACAGATGCTGACTTGAAATTGTCTGCTTAGGAGATTGTGCCGAATGAATGGCGCATGGTCACCATTGGCCTGTTTGACGCTTCGTCTATCATCGCTCAGGTCATGCCGCTGATCTCCTGGGCCATCATCAAGTATACCGGCCAGTGGCGCAACGCCTACTATCTGATGATCGCCTTCCAAGCACTCAACACCGCGTTTCTTTGGGCATTCTACCACCCGCCGTCGTTCCGCACTAAACATGCTAGCTCGACTCGGACCAAGACAGACTTGCTCAAGTCGTTTGACTGGATCGGACTGGCCATGTTCATCACAGGCTGCACCCTCTTTATCATCGGCGTCAATTGGGGCGGCACCCTCTACCCTTGGAAAAGTGCGGCTACGCTTGCGCCAATCATTATCGGACTGCTGCTCCTCGTAAGTCTTGGCTTCTACGAGGCATATGGGAATATAGAGGAACCGCTGCTGCCGGCACGACTATTCAAAGAAGTTCGACAGTAAGTATATGACAGTCAAAACTTCCTTGTGCTCCCACTGAGGCCCCTAGCTTCACAATGCCCATGGTTGTCATGTCGGTCGTCGGCATGCAGTATTACTCCAACGCTACACTGTGGCCAAGATTGTCACAGCTTCTCTACGCCACCGACGAGATCTCCAAGGGCCTGTATGCCGAAGTTGTTCCCTTGGGAACCATTCGTATGTTTCTTCATTCTCTGTTACTGATGCCTTGCTCACGTTGGCCCGATGTAGTTGGTGGACTTGCGGTGCTTGGTAGTAAGAAACTGGGCCATCAGCGCTGGCAGATTGTCTTCTACATTGCCCTGCAGACAGCGTGCGTCGGCGCTCTGTCGACTTCGACAATCGATGATCCGGTCAAATCTGTGATTTTAACCGTCATTGTTTCTATGACTACGACTCTTATCATGCTCAACTGCTTTGTGCTGGTTGGCTTCGGAATCGTGGATCAGAATGACATGTAAGCTGAGACTGTAGAGACAGTAATGAACCCATACTAACTCAAGGCGTAGAGGGACAGCTGCTGGTCTCGCTGGGACAGCGCGACTCATCGCCGGTGCCATCGCTGTCGCCATCTTCGGCAACGTGACCAACAACCGCTACACAACCGCTCTCCCCGACCGAGTATCAGAAGAGGTGGCCGGGCTCGAGTTCAACAGTACGAGCCTGGCCAGTCTCATCGCAGCCGCACGACTCAACACCGACGCAGCGTACGCCGGTGTGCCCGACATCACGGCCGAGATCCGAGCCGCGGCCACTCGGGGCAACCAGCTTGCCTATCTCGACGGCGCACACCTCTCGTACCTCATTGCGATGGCGTTTGGCATCGTGGGATGCATCGCTGCGTTTTGGATCCCGAGTATCGATAGGCGGAAGTACACGAAGAAGACAGTTGCTTTGCAGGAGCAGGATCGCAAGATGCTGCAGGAGAAGAAGCTGCAGAGCCCAAGTGCTTGATTTTGAAGAGTCTAGTCAACGAGTTTGTCTGAGTGTCAGCAATCGCAGTAATCACTCCGTCCCGTGCGGAGTAAGCTGTAGAGAATTGCGACGTTGAGCTTCAAGGAGGCTACTGAACAGTGCCTTATTATAAGTCCTATTAAGTAGGGCTTGCTTATGTGGCGCATTCGCAATTTCAACCACACTTATTCTGCCCAGTAAAATCCCCAGGTCTTGTTGAAGGATCGGCACGTCCTCCCAATAGTTGCACTGGGCTGGATTTACGGTTGAAGCTGAAAACTAATGGCTTGAAATCATATTTCGTATTCTCGCATTTCGCGATGGACACGGTCAGCGACGGTGACACGCTGAGTGGTGATAAATACCATCAAAGACAATGGAAATGTCCCATCGACAGTCTCAAAAATCCCACGCAACATTCAACTAACGACAAAATGGCCGGATTCGGCAACAACCATGAAGTTTCACCCATGGATGCAAGTACTAGTCCACAAGCCACGGCCTGTGATTCTCTCCCACCTCCCGCAAAGACGCTGCAACTCTACCGCCGCCTATTATTCGGTCGCAAGCACCTATTCACACCGTCAAGCTCCGAGGAAGCGCACTATTTCGTAACGAATCCAGTCCCGCACAAACACGCCAGCACATGGAAACCGATTTTCTATCGGGGCGACAACCCCAAGTACACACCCACTAGCAAGGCCATAGCTCGTATCCGGCGGAAGTGCATGTGGAATTCTTTCCAGATTGAGTTGGGAGACGGGGTCGAGGAGGTTCTGGAGAACAAAAGGAGAGTTCATGATTGGAAGAGCTACGAACGCAATGAGGAAGAGGTTTCGAATGAAGGAGAAGCCCCCAAAGAGGGAATTGGAGGATGTGAAGGACGTCCACGGCCTCGTTGTTGCCTTGAAGTTGCGGAGGACTGGCTTCCTTGGGAGAAAGCTTAATAAATGGGAGCTTGCTGGCCAAGAGTATCGGTGGAGTGGGACGAGGATGTTTCTACCTGATTGGATTCGGCGATGGAAGGGCGTATCGCACGATATGAAGGTAGGGTTTGACTCAATGTCAAGCTATGAGTTGACCCTCTTGAGAATTGGGCTAACCAAGTATGTTACCGCAGCTCGTCGACTCAGACAGGAACGTCCTTGCAACAATCGACAAGGATCGTTGGGCCTCACTAAGGGGATCTGAGAGAACCGATGCTCCTCCAAACAGGAAGAAGTCGTTTGTTGGAACACTTCACATCTACCCGGCGGCTTACACCAAGACCACTCCGTCTGAGCGGGAGCAGATCAAAGCGGGTAGTGGCGGCACGATCACTGCAAAACAAGATGAGCCACACTGCTGGGACATGGGCAAAGGCGGAAAGGATAGCCAGAATCTGAACGCTGGAGGTTCGCACTCGGGAAATCTGACTGAAGAGGCTATCGTTTTGACTTGTTGGATTGCGGCTTCGTCACAAGACTTTTGACCTTTTAGAGGAGGTCGCTGAAGAATTCCAAGAGTGATGGCCACCTGTTTCGGCGGATAGCGATGGAAGTGCTGGCAACAGTTGAAAGTTGTTGGCAGAGGAGGAGAGAAGAGATGGATATATACTAAGAAGCGACTACGAACGAGACTAAAGGAGACTTGTCAAAGACATCTTTGTATGTAGTGAGTCCGAAGTTCAATCTTCTCACTGTTGAGGGGCTGAGATAATTACCAGCTATTATCGCAACGACTCGATACAAGAAGCATGCCAGATATCAATCGTAGCCCACACTTGGCAAAACTTGGCATCTATTAAAAGATGCAGTGTTCTTAAAAAATTGCAGACCTCAGCCATGCTAAGTCTTGGGGAAAGCTCAATATCTCGGCACGTGTCACTGCTGCCTGGAGATATGACCCCGCTGGATGCTGACACTCCAAGGGACCATTTCCAAGACGAATGTTCATCTCACATCGTCTGCTAAAAGCAGTATAAAGAGGCCAACAACAAGTCATATACCTCTTTTTTAATCATCATGTCGACCACGACACAAATTCCGCACATCCACCTGCTTTGCATTGACGATGATCTCAGCGCTGCCTTTGAGAACGCAGCTGCGGCTCACAATCTGGGGACTTCGGTTTCGGTGACTATCCACGACTGCGCGCTCTCCATGTTGCCCTCTTCTGCGCAATTTGACTTGGTTGTCTCGCCGGCAAACTCCTACGGCAGGCTAGATGGTGGGTTTGACGATGCCATTTCCCGGGCCCTTTCGCCGAGGGACGATTACCTGGCTCTCACCCGCGTCGCTCAAGAAGCACTTTATGACGAGTGGCGAGGCTTTGCTCCCCCGGGTACCTGTACTATCGTTCGTATACCTGAGGCCTTTGCGGAGCGATCGAGGAATATCTGGGGGACCAAATACCTGGCTCTTTGTCCCACCATGCGGGTACCTATGGATGTGCGATGGGATAGGGAGATTGTTTACAACACATTGTGGAGCTTGCTCTGTGCCATAGACAAACACAACAGAGCCACTCTCGACAGCCCAGACGACAAGATATCGACTATTCTGATGACGCCGATGGCTACCGGCACTGGGCAAGTTCGTGCCGACCGATGGGCCAATCAGACAGTCTTGGCACTGAAGCATTTTCTCGCGGCCCTGGAGGACCCCGAGAAATGGAGTGCATTGGGTTGGCCGGAGATATATGATTCTGCGAATGAGGTTTTCGATACTTGGAACTTGGAATGAGGTCTGTATCATCTGTCAAGGGGTGTTTCCTGTTCCAAGGCAGTAAGAATACACAGCGGCTCATACCTTAAAGAACAGGATATATCCACAAGCCATACCCTCTCTACTAAGGTGTATTTCCAGCATGAAGATTTAATGATATGTCTTTTGAGAATCGAGTTCCCTCATTAATACTTGGCTCTTCCTTATTGAGCACCGAGTCTTCAGTACTAGAGGTGAACGCCTCCCCGCAAACGCATTTTGCAACTTTTAACTTCAAGCCGGGGCGCGTCCTCTGCCAAGCATGGTTTTTCAAGCACTTTCGGATCTTTATAGTCCCCACTTCATGCTGGGCGTTCAAGAAGGTCGATGCAATCGGGGCTCTGTCACAATCATTGGCGTGTTTCGAACGCGAGGAGCGTTTAAAGGAATCCGGGATCCTGACCTTGACTAATGCACTCAAATAACTGTCGCTCCTGCTCCTTAGCATTGTGGCGATTCTCGTCGCTAGGCATGGAATTTTACATATTGACTTCCTCCAGCGATGTATCTAGCTTCACAAGGACACATCCGTTATTAAGCCACGTTGAAAGTATTAGTGTCATTTCTAAGCTCCCCTATTGCAGACCCACGTGCAACAAGCAAGTCCACTAAGGGGTCTCTGCCTCACGAACGGTGGGCCGAGCTGCAGTTTGGTCGAGGCCCCTTAGTGGGTGAATGCTAAGAAAGAAGGGAAATTCACGACAGCAAGAAGGCCGTCGAGTGGGGGAATCGTGGGGCAATCGTAATTAATCAAGATCCTGGGATAAAACCTTGGAGACTAATAAAGCCTGCATGCCCTGTGTTTAGCCTTGCACCACAAGATCCACTGTCTGTTGTATTAATTGTCTACGTGATGCCATATCACGCTTACATTGACTTGACCTAGGCAGTGGCGGCTAATTCTTTCATCCTGACCTTTTCCCGGTCGCATTCATGACATCGGGCTTCGGCAAGTCTGGACTCTAGAGTAGACTTACAAAAAGTCAACATCGTTTCTTTTGTCTTATCTTAGGTGTTAAAAAGCTAGATGAACGCTAAGTTATGGGGTCTTTGTTAGTTGGATTATGACTATATAGGCCCTATGGCATGATCCTGACTAGGCCTATGAGGTCGCCATGTCGCAATTCGCAATATCCATGCACATATTGCGTGCTTGCAAAGACGCGCTTGGAGGGATTCCCGATAACAATAAATGGAGATGCTTGGTATTGAAACAGACGCTCGAGATCTTAATTCGAACCTTCGAGCCTCCCCCGTTCTCTCCGACTTTATGCACTGCAGTTTACTGCCTTTCTCGTGCATCCTTTTCCCGTCGACTGCCTCTACGAACTGATTGAGAAGTCAAAATGACGTGGTTAGACAAAAGAGACGATGGTATCATTGAGCCACCGCTTCCCCAAGCCGCTGGCTATGCTGTCGTCATCGCGATTGGGTTCCTGATCGCCTTCATCATGATGTTCGCAACACATGTCCTCAAGAAGACGGTTGGCGAGGATAACAAAACCACCGAGATGTTCATGACGGCGAACAGAAGCGTGGGAACAGGACTAACGGCATCTGCTGTTATCTCATCCTGGCTCTGGAGCACGGCAATGCTCGGGAGCACACTTGTTGGCTATAACTTTGGCGTCGCCGGACCGTTCTGGTTTGCAGCAGGGTAAGTCTTGCCGCCATGTTGATGTACATGACACAATGGCTCACTCCAATTTGCAGTTGCTCGCCTATGATTGTCTTCTTCTCACTGCTGGGTATCGCGTGCAAGATGAGAGTCCCGGAAGCGCACACTCTGCTTGAAATCATCCGAATCCGTTATGGAACCCCTGGCCATGTTGTTTGGATTGCTCTGTGCCTGATCAACAATATCATAGCCATTGCCAACATGCTGCTGGGTGCCAGTGCGGCCATTACCGCTTTGTAAGTCCACACCGGCCGTTCACTCTCTACAGCACTGACCACAGATCAGAACTGGAATGCACATCATCGCTGCGACTTTCCTGCTACCGGTCGGAGTCGTCCTGTACACCTTTGTTGGAGGCATCAAGGCTACCTTCCTCACTGACTACTTCCATACCTTTGTCATCACCATCATTATCTGCTTTTTCACCATCAAGACTTTTACAGTGCCGGAAATTGGTTCACCGGCTGGTCTCTATGATCTCATTGTTGAGGCAGGGAAAGCCCATCCCGTCGCCGACAATGAAGATGGTTCGTACCTGACAATGACGAGCAAAGGAGTAAGTTAAACTCGTTCTGACCTGATTGAACCCCGGAACTTATCAATACGTGTTAGGCAATTCTCTTCGGCATTATCCACGTCCTTGCCAACTTTGGCCTCGTCATTATGGACACTGGCTTCTTCGCCAAAGCCTTCAGCGCCGCTCCACAGGCTGTGGTTCCCGGATACATCATCGGTGGCATTGCGTACTTCGCGATTCCTTGGTGTCTCGGAACGCTGATGAGCTTTTCCGCCCTCGGATTGGAGGGCACTGAGCGTTTCCCAACGTTTCCTCGTCGAATGTCCACCGTCGAGATCTCGAATGGCCTTGTGTTGCCCTATGCAGCCATCGCGCTCGCGGGCAAAGGTGGTGCAGTGGCTGTTCTTCTCATCACCTTCATGGCTGTGACATCAACGATTTCAGCCCAAGTCATTTCGGTCTCTTCTATTATCAGCTTTGACATTTACCGCCAGTACTTCAACCGCGCCGCGACAGACCGTGATGCCATCCGGTGGAGTCACTTCGGAGTCGTCTTCTTCGGACTATTTTCAGCTTCGTTTTCCACGGCGCTGTACTATGGAAATGTCGATCTTGGATGGACACTGTATATGCTCGGTGTCTTAACTTGCCCAGGTATTATGCCCACTGTCTTTGCAATCCTGTGGAAGAAGCAGTCTCAAGCTGCTGCTGTTATCTCGCCGTTGCTGGGCCTCGCTACCGGAATCGCTGTCTGGCTTGGGTCTGCGTCATCTCTGTACGGAGAGATCACCGTGGCTTCGACTGGTCAGACTCTTCCTTGTGTATACGGCACTGTCGCTTCTGCTTTTAGTCCAGGCGTGTACTCAGTCATCATTTCATTGATTAAGCCAGCCAACTACAACTGGGCCGATCTCCGAAACGAACGCCTCGCCTTTGATCAGACTGCGAATGCGCCGACAGAGGCCGTCTCACATGAAGAGAAGGTGGCAAGCTACACTGCAGACAAGGCCAGACTCAAGCATTGGGGAACACTTGCAGCGGTGTGGTCTGCGGCAACATTTTTGGGGCACTGGGTTCTTTGGTAAGTTATAGCTTTCACCGTAGTAGCTCTTATGAAAATGCTAACGTGTTGATATTAGGCCTCTTCCCATGTACGCTTCCAAGTACGTATTTGGAAAGGGATTCTTCGTCGCCTGGCTCGTTGTGGCTATCATCTGGGTCTGGATAACGATGCTTATCGCGGGATTCTATCCCATCATCGACGGGTGGAAGCAACTGAGCCACGTGTACCGTGGATTGAGACCAGGCAACACGGTTGTCGAAGAAGCCACCTATGGTTCTCGAAACCAAGACAGTGACAAAGACCAGAGCAACTCTACCAGCGAAGGTTGATCAAGAAGATGTCATAGATTTTATTAAGGTGTCAATTAAATCTACAAGAGATTATTGTCAAAGAGAAGTGTAAGCTTTGCCTTGTATCAGTTTGATTTTGAGGACAACGGCGCTATATGTGCGATGTTATTAGCTAGATGCGCTCATCTATTGATACTTGATAGCTCCTCTTGCCAAAGTAGCTGGTTTTGACGTCTAGCCAGTTCCGCCCAATGTCACTACCGGTGGTCTTTTGCATCGCCTGGATGATTTAAATAGTCAACACTACTGGCTGATGCTCATTCATAACTAAGACTATCCGAACTATTAACCTTCGCCTTTTGAAAGCATCTGATTTTTATCAGTAAATTATTATCAAGACGAAGATACTCAGAATTTGGGCAGGCCCCTAATGATATTGGCGATTCTCAGGTGTTTCTTGGTCGGAGTTCCCTATGAGAAGAAGAGGGATTCGAAGTTTTGAGGCCAATGCAGACTGTAATGTTGGTGATTGGTTACTTTAGAACATGGTATTTATGGAAGTTCAAAATCTGGAGCTGTAATACAAATTCGACATCTACTGCGGCATCGAAGCTAAGAAACATGAGACTGTGCAAACGCACTACACAGACCAGGAAACATTACCGAGCTTCGCGTTTCTGGTGCGCGCATGGCAACTGTACTTTCTTATCGCTTTAGACTCTGACCACGAGAATAGTACTTCGTGATTAGCTTGCAATCGGGCGATCGCTGGTGATCGCAGCAAAGCGACAGCAACATACTCACGGGCCGTGAAAAAGGTTGGCGGCTACACCAGGGGACTTATTGTCCGCTGTGTATGCGAGGAAGGGAGCTACATTATTACTATCACTTGAAAAAGAAGAGACGGGTAAGATCTTTAGAGAAAGCAGATGGTATCGCTAATGGCTGTAGGAAATACAACAGCGTAAGCGCAAAGGAAAAGGAATTGCCGCTACGACATTCCGACGAATGCTCAACCTTGTGTTCATGATTCGAGAGCGGGATTTGAGGTCAACTGTACCATGCTTTGAACCCACTGAAACTCATCACGTGTTAGAGTCCCGACTTGGAGGAAGTCTGAATAGGGGTAGAGACCCAATTCGGAAATACGGAAGTTCGGAGCTTGGGGAGGGGTGGAAGGTTCTTCCCTCGTATTGGAATATATCCCACGAATAAGTCAGCCTTGTAAGACAGCCAAAGTTCTCGTGTAAGAGACAGTCTAGTGCCAAAATTGTCGGAGGTTATTGAGTTTTTCCACATGCTTGGAAGCACATTAGCGATGATGCTTACTTTTAAGCAATTATTAGTCTCATCAGTCATCACTTCGGCTTCCATAGAGCCATCCAATCTAATCCCTGACCGTTTCACTCGGCAGAGGTGTTTCCGAATAAATGAAGCGCAGCCAAAAGCCCACCACTAACACACCTGGTGGTGATAAGGTGACAAGGCGACAGTGTGCCGCAATTGGTGGAATCGCCTTCCTGCGGACATTTGAAGTGGGCTGGCACATCCGCCTCATTAGGATCGGTAATCGAAGGAATGGGGTTTGGCCTTGACAACACTGTTGAATGTTCAATTAATTATAATAGAGGGTGTCCCTCATCGGAACTTCCAAAATAGCTTCTTAGCAACAATAGCTGGCCCTGACACGTCTTCGAAAATGCCTGGCCTCAAATTTACATTAGCTGTTCTTGTGGCTGCCCTTAGCGGCGCCACCGCCCGCGATATCTTCGTTTCACCTACAGGCACCGGATCAGGAACCCTTGCAGCGCCCTATGGATCCATCCAGTCGGCAGTAGCTGCGGCGGCAGCTGGAGACACGATTTACTTGCGCCAAGGCACGTATGCTCCTTCGGCCAATATCCAAATCAGCAAAAGTGGCACTAGGACATCGCCAATTTCGGTCCGACCGTACCAGAGCGAGAAGGTCGTTATCGATGGAGAGAACATGCCTGGGTTAGTTAAAATCGGCCCTTCATACTATTGGTTCTGTTCAATAGCTGACATTTGCCAGCACTCCGAAGGCGCTCGATGAAGCTCTACCAAACAAGGAGCGAGGCATCTTTCACATCCAGGATGCCAACTACTGGGCCTTTTACAACCTAGAGTAAGATATCTTCTCTTCTTGGAAGACAATTAATTGACAAAATATCCAGGCTCATTAACGGCCCTTACGGTATCTATGCTCGAGATGCATCCCACAACTACTACCAAGGTCTCTCCACGCACGACAACTACGAGACCGGCTTTCAGCTTGAAGGCGCCTCGTCCAACAACACAGTCCTTAACCTCGACTCCTACCGCAACCGCGATCCCCGCAAGAACGGAGAGAGCGCCGATGGCTTCGCTTGCAAGTCTGGCTCCGGCGAAGGCAACGTCCTGCGCAACGCCCGATTGTGGGACAACGTCGACGATGGTCTCGACCTTTTCATGTTCGGCTCTCCCATCACTCTCGAAGAAGTGTATGCTTGGGGCAATGGCTATAACCGCTGGGGTTTTAGCCCGTTCGAAGGCGATGGCAATGGCTTCAAGCTGGGCATCACCGATAACCCGCCTGCCAACCACATCGTGCGCAACTCTATCGCCTTCAGCAACTTCAAGAAGGGTTTCATCGACAACGGCAATCCGGGATCTTTGACCTTTGAGCGCAACACGGCGTGGAACAACGGTGACGTTGGCTTCAACATGCGGAGCTCGTCCTCCAAGATGACAGCGAACATTGCCGCCGTCAACATTGGCTCCGCTCAAGTCAGCCTCACTAGTTCCGTGACCGCATCTGGTAACTCGTGGAACTCGGGAACGTGGTCGAACAGCTCTTTTGTGAGCGTTGACGCCTCGAAACTCAAGGGTGCACGAGGCTCGAACGGCAAGGTGCAAGCCAGTGATTTCTTGATCCCTACGTCTGGAAACGCTATTGGAGCAACTACTAAACAGGAGGTTTGATCCAATTGAAGGGTGTTAGGAGATAGACTCTGGAAATTCAGTAAATAAGGATGTAGTTACAGAAATATGAAATCATCTGCTCGTATGCTATGGCACGTTGTGATTCAAGGTGTCCTAACCACAATCGCACATGGGCTGGACCGGAGTATGGGCCGTCTAGTTGAGCATGGCAAATGCGTCGGAGAAATTTCTCTAAAATGAGACACCTGGAAATAGTCTGCGCCTCTTTTCTTAAGACAAAGTCTTAAGGGGCAAAGATCTGGCACGGTTTATTCACAATTCGTACTTAATATATACACCGTCGTAGTTGACATCCCCGTAGCAGGTAGGAAAAGCAAGTGCATGTCTCATAAATGGAAGGAAGTTTGATGGGGTCTGTTGCTCGATTTTGCGGCACTAATAATGAGAAAGCTTCCTAACTGCATCACCCTTCTTGTATTGCTCTAATTCTCTCGATACATATATTGTAGATGTCGGATATCTCTCCCAAACTACCGAAGAGAAGGGGAACAACAGGTAAATGACAATGTTTAGTATTCGGTAAACCCTCACGTATTTACAAAAGAAACAGCCCTATTGTTATTGTATGAAGCCCCCTAGCAAGAAAATCCACAGTCCAAATCAATCGTGACTGTTGTAGATGTCAGAGAAGGGCTATTCTGCTTGCCGACTGAGCAGCGACCGTTGTTGCTGTCCCACTTGCCACTTCCCCAAGCATCATCACCATACGTGAAAGTAGCCTGTAATAATTGAAACTTGGTGAGCGAAATTTCTATCCAAGCCTCGCGCATAAAGCGAGGCCAGATGTTGCAACTGGGAGAAACCTACGACATCATCGCCAGCCCCGAAAGTGTTGATGTTCAGCACATTGGGGAGTCCTTCACTCTCAGCGAGGAGTACTCCATTGCCCCAAATGCTTTCCTTGGACCAGACCAACTGCTGCTTGGCGTCGTACACCCACACGTTCATCTCATGGGATCCCTTGGCGTTCTCTCCATTGAAAGTGTGGACGTGGACGCCGCACCATCCGCCATTGAAACGCTTGCTGAGGTTGGAACCTTCGGCAGCGGGTGCAGGTGCAGGTGCAGCCGCGGCGAGGGCGGCGAAGAGAGAGACGAAGGCGAAAGAAACCATTTTGAGTGTTGTGAAAAAAATATTTGGAGTGAGAATGGATGTTTGATTGTTTGTGTCTGAGTACTGAAGAGTGACGAGGAAAGATGTTACGGCTGGAAGTCGAGGCTTTATATAATTCCTCGACCATAGTCCTTCTGTCCATGACTTCATTATTTACTAGTATTATATGGACTGAATACCACGTTGTGATCCTCGAAGGATTTAGCGGATTAGGATGCCTGATCTAGTGCTTCGCACTCAGCAATGCGAGTCTTGCAAGGGAGTTTTCGACTAGCACTCGCCCCCAAGCTTGTGTCGAAGGAAGTCGATCTGCACTACAGCACATGCGGTATGGATAAGAAAGGGTGGGTCGTAGGATCATAGGATCGTAGGATAGTAGGATCGCAGGATAGTAATAATGTAGGATAGTAGGATCGCAGGATCGCATGATAGCAAGAAAGTAGGATCTTAGGACCTTCATCGCATTCATCGCTTCACATCAAGTATAGGACGTGTCCCATACAATATTCAGCAGATTCAAGGGCAACGAGAGCTCCGGGTTCAACACCTGATTCAGCATGAGAGTCTAGCACGGATACAAGGGAAGGATTCAACTAATTTAAAAGTCCACCCTCGATCGTCCTTCATCCTCCTTTGTGTGATTATCTACCCTAGCACAGGTGTAAAGGACCGACTATGCTCCGATAGCTCAGCTGTTGCTCGATCGAGAACTCGGCAATTCTCCCATTAAATCCCAGGGATGTTGCTTACGCCAAGATTGGAACAACAGTACTACGTGGTATTCTAGAAGATCAAGGCGGTGCTTTTGTGGAGACAGTTGCCCTGAGCGGCTGATAGACGCTTGAACGCAGGCACAGACAGCCCCGTATACTAGCTGTGGGATGACGTTTGAAACACCATGCTGTTCAAAAGTTTCACGTAAATACCTGGCTTATAGTTCTCAATCTTATAGAGTAATTCGCAACTCCACGGACCACGGTTGATCGATCGAACAGTAAATAGAAAAAACGAAACAAGCACTGCCATTCACCCCCTTAGCCTTAAGAGTCAGGTCATACACGGAGCTAATAGTGACGTAAGGGTAGTGGCACGATTCGGGCCGATGAATTTGTTGATTTATTGGGTGGTTTGATCATCAAATTACCACAGCCTCGAAACAGGCAAACCTTGTAACGCTTGTCTTCCACCTTGCCCCAAATCTCATAACTATTGTTGGAAAATAAGTGGAGCACACCTTCAAACCATCTGATCTATATTATATATTTATCGATCAACCCTCCCGGTAATATACTCCGCAGGAGACCTGGATTCGATGCATCGACAAAAGGCTCGGGTCCGATTCCCAAAATTCCTTTGCCAAGGGGGAAAATAGACTTTCAGCGTGAACGATTCAGGGAAGCATGTCCATTTAAGCGAAACGGGCCTTGATTGTAGTCAGAACTCTGATGAGCATCGACGGCTGGAGTAGCTCTCAGTCTACGGCGACATCAAGAGTTGAATGTTGCTTCTTGGATTGGTCATCACCAAGCCTGCGATCCAAGCAAGGTAAATGACTCAGTTCAATTCCAGGAGCTACCATGCCAATGATTGCTTTCTGTGGAAAGCGGATGCGGAAACTTCGCTTTGGCATTGTAACATTGGCACCCGTGCGACAACTGGAGTGCCACATAGGATTGTATGAGACATACTGACTGCGTCAGATATCCGAGGCTTGACCAGCTGGATTCATTGCTATGAGAAACGGCGGGGGCTGGCTGGGCGGGGCAATCGCCACCAAAAAGACAAGTCATTTTTCAAGGGCATATTATTGTCGAGATCGGTCTGCTGACATATGAGGAAGCCTTACACCACCTACGGACGGGAACGCGGGTATCGATCTGAATCAGCCACGTCACTGACCGCCAGATCTTCTTTTCAGCTAGCCTTTGGATGGTCGATCATGCCCATTTTCAGCGCCGTGCCCCATCAGCGGTAGCTTCCTGGCATGCAAGGCGTCAAATGTTTCACGCCTTACTGCGGCAATAGCCGAAAGGGTAAATGACGCGGCAAGTTTCTGCCCCGAAGATGTACCTTATCACAGACATGAGGTCAAGTCCCACAGGTCGAAATCCACCTTTTTAAGGGAGTGGCAGAAATACTAAGAGCGTACCTGTACCGCGGAATGCATTTTGAACGTCGTATTTACTTCTCGTTACAGTGCACACACCTACTTGCTGTTCTGGAGGATGGACAAGTGAACAGATAGAATCACTCAGGTTCTTCAAAGCTGTAAGTTTTAGCGAGCGTGGTGGTACCTTTACCGCCTACCCGGGTGTCTCACCTTTTCCCCTCTAAGGGTCTCACTTCCCCTCTTCACACGTCTCGTTATCGTGACACAAGAGGCACAGCCAGAACGCCGTTGACGTAATGTATTGTCATTACTTTGTAGATCCTTCGTTTAGCTCAATCGAATGGGATTCTGGGCCAACATGTGAAAGATCCTCGAGGTATAAGTAGCTCAATGTCCTAGCAATTGACCACCGGACAAGCCCTCAACACTGTCTACTCCATCAAATCCCATTTTAACCTAGAACTCAATCACAATGGATTCCATTGACCGAAATTTCACCATTGTCATCGACGGCCAGCGAGTCGGCAATCCTCAGGGTGACGATGACCGAATCCATGCCGAAGCAAATCCTGAAGCGGCAGTCTTCTCATTGAGAGATGGTCGTCTTCAATCTGGCGACTGGTTCCTGGGACGCTTCGCCATAGAAGACAGAAGTCTCCTGCCCAAACGTGTTTACTGGTTCAAGGCTGGCTCAGGCCAAGACGACCACATTCAGCCCGTTCATGTTATGCAGGACGGTGACTCTTATGAACTGAAGTTTGCTGGTAGGTTCTGCTGGATACGTGATCCGATGACATGATGAACTTTCATGCTGATGGTGTCAATGTAGGCGCGTCTCCCGTAATTTTGGATGGGAAGCTTTTCGCAGCACTCCTTGACGGTAAGCTAGCCTGTAACATGCGGATGTTCAATTCTGACGTGATTGTTTAGAGCCTCGACAATCTGTGGAGATCCAAATGCAGTGAATGGGAGAGAGTCAAAGAAATCTGGGTTCGCTTGGGGACTATACAATATAGACAACTTGTGATTCTCTTCATAGCTCCGTGGACGAAGAGACATTGTCAACCCTAACCCTAACCATAAGGAAGCTCTCTCTCTCTCTCTTAGGTAGAAAGAAAACTGCACATCAACGTCTTCATTATAATGAGAATATGGATGTGGCGAAGATGTCGAGTGGCAGTGAGAACAGAGCAGTTTGAATGTGATCACTAGCTTGTGCCAGACCCTGATATCTAGTCAGAATCTGGCTAAGTATCTTTCCAACGTTTACTCCGTAATATCAACCAAGCTGCCGTTGTTTTGGTTTGTAGTTGTCTGAACACAAGTTCCACGGTTCGAACATCAGCGACATTGTTTCCGATGATGTGCATTGTGATGTTAAACTTGGTTGTGGCTGACCCAACGCCCACTTCCTTGAATACGATGAAGATGGTCGGCTATCTCTCAAATCTGTTGAAATAATGTGAGCCAGTGTTTGAGCTTGCCCAATCTAAATTCTCCTTAAGTTAGTCTTAGTTCTTGATGCAGGTTTGGGAGCTCGCTTGGAGACAATAACCCGACATTCCGAGTTGGTAAAGTCGAGAGAAATGCGTTCGATCTGAATCTAGGCATTTAAATCAGCATGTTCTTCTGAGCTAGGCGATGAGTCAACTTACCCGAACAACGTCATGATCAAAGCTATCTGGGTAATTATATGTATCACAGCGAAGCGAATAGTGAGTTATTTGCCGGGGACTGCGGCCTACTGCGCTCGAATTGATCATACCTCATACCGTCCACATCGTCCATGATCACCCTCACATCCTCGCCCCAACCAGCCGGCGTATTGGCATATACCGAGAACTGGTTCTTGATATCCTAGTGCGCTGACCCAACCCACCATGTCACTGCAGTGAAAAAGCCGCCGACGAGTCCGCTCTTGGCGATTTCGACGCCGCCGGTGGAGTGTGGGCCTACGACGAGGGTGCAGACGTCGATATGGCCGTCTAGACCGTGCAGGGTGCTTGAGCCAATGGGGAAGACGGAATATTGGGTGTTGTTGACAGCAACGATCTTCATAGTGTAGGGAGCCATAACGGCGGTGTCTTTCAATGATTGAGTGAAGTTGAGGCATTGAAACTTTGGTTCTTAGTCATAGAATAAACCAGAGGCGTGGAATTCATCTGATTTATAGGCCATGTTTCAATTTTTCCGTTTCTGTGAACAAGTACCTTGTGATATCGGCTCCAGGTGAGCAGAGCAATTCCCTCTGATGCGGGGAGAAATCGATTAGCCTCGAAAGTCGGTAGCGAGTTCCAGATCGGACAAGGCCCCATGGCGCTCATGCACGAGGCAGACTATTCACCAAGAGCTGAGCACGACTGCCTTGACCAGTGGTAGGTTTACTACGTGGTGCAGTCTAGATCAAACCCACAATGAGATCTAGGCCGAGGTCAGCCGCCAGAATACGCAATATGCTAGCCAATTCTACGAAACCACCTAGCTTGTGGCGTGCTGAACCTACCGAGAGGCTGGTAGCTCTAAACCGGGCCGCCTATTATAGAATCCCAAGGACAGAGTCGGGGTATATTGCCACGAAACCGTAGGATTAGCTTCATATCGAGGGTTGATTGAACTAATTGAGGAGGCATGGATGGCTGAGATCATCAGATAGTTACAAGCGGAAGTTCTGCACTTGAATTCCACTACCATAGTTCTGCGAGGCTGTCAAGATCGGCAAGACTATCGAGTTTTCTGGCCAGGGTGGCCAGGGTGTTCAGATCAGTATCACCTCGAACATGGGGTAGAAATGCACAATTCCCTTTTCGGTGTTCACAGGCCTCAGGGCAGTCAACAAGCTTCTATCAAAGAACATTGATCAACGTCACTAAAAGATAATCATCAGCCAAAGTAATGCGGAATCATGTTTCGTGTTTGACTCTTGCATTCCAATAACATGATTTGTATCTATGATCGCCCCATCGTCGGCATTGACCGTGAATAACCATGCATGGCAGGCGCAAACGGAAGGAATGGTGCCTTGCATTGAAATGTCAGTAGGAAAGAGTCAGAAGGATGTGGTATTGGAAGTTAATGTCCAGTCATGTCTACTGGCTAGACTAACTCTGTCAGTATATTTGCTTGGCAAAGGCTCAAAAGGAGTGGTCAAGGTTGATGCATCCTAGGGGTTTGAAGAAGACTTCCACGTCTCCGTGTCCACACCATGCACTAGAACGAGCGGCAGGACAGCTTGTAAAAGAACCCTTGCCCACGCAGCTACTTTTATAGACATAACCGTGAATTTAGAATCCACCTGACAAAAAGTTGCCGTTTCATGTACTAGGATACCTTGATCATTACAATTCCTTATCGGTCAGTAATGAAGTCGTTTCAGATTCAGGTAGGAGCCTCACCCTTAATCCCAGGTACAAGCCAGAGCCCTATTGGTCTGGGTACCCTTCAAATAATCTCCGCGAAGGCGTTTCAGCATCTTACTTGAAGACCATCATGATTTGCTTAGTCACTTGCGTGTCACGAAACCATGCCATGAAAGACACCGTTAGGCCTTTCTTGTGGTTGATTGCAGAGCCTTTATGGTCTGTCTCTTCATGTGTTCTATTCTCATTGGACCTCTTTTGCGCAGTCGCCCAATTGTGGTGAAGCTTTGCTGTGTTGTCGTTGCAGCGCGCGCCATTCTGGTAATAGTAATTGGACATGGTCCATGATTGGCAAGGAGTTGAATATGCGGGCATATACGTTTGTTTCAACTATTCGGCATATTTTCTCTAGGTCATCAACCATTGAGTCATCAGGCTTACCCAAGATCGGTAATATTTCTTTTGTTGTTCTTGCGCTCGGTGTTACTATCACAGCCCACAAAGATTCACGGCATATTTTGTTACATTCTTCCTCAAGTCTCGTCAGTACCTTACATACTAAATTGTATGAGATGGTACCTGACTTATACAGCGCTCTAGGTTGTCATCCTGATTGACACCATCACAAGGGTAGAAACCCCCTGTTTATCATACCACTTTGCCTCTCTGTACATAGACCTAATCTGGCAGCTCACAAAAGAAGCCCTATAACCCTCGTGGGCTGTATCGTCCTCGGTATTTTCCCAGTAATCAACAGCAGTGAACAGCCTCCTGAGCTTATTTCCTTCGGCGCTCCCCTTCCGAAGAGTCGTCTAAGCTGCGGCACTACGAGCCCTGTGCGGTTAATTATAGGAGGGAAATGCCTGAGAGTTTTTCCGTTTGTCGGATGGTGACCAAGGAGCCGGGTCTAATGGCACGCTTGTAGGGATCAGCTACCCAAGATGGAACAACAAGGGTCCACAAATCGTTCGGACGACGGCGGAAAAACGTTAGCTGGGCTGGACGTAAGTCATACCCGTAGATTAAAGGACAGTGCGGGAGGACCGTGGTTTGAAGAGATCCCCTGCAGCCACGCGACTTTCTTGAGGCTGCGGTAGCTCCGGCTCTCATGTTGGACCTGCTGGAGCACTTGATGGACAAATTTCTCCGAACACCCCGGCACGAGGGTCCTATAAGGATTCCAAGTCTGGCTGTCGGTGTTCATGATGTTGCTTCTACCAGTCCTTCAGCTCTTCCTCTGGTCATCGCTCAGTCATCATGGTTAAGATATCGTCCCTCCTCTCCGGCCTGGCCCTGTCCAGTGGTGTTTTCGGCTACGCCAACCCCAAGGCTTGCTCTGGGGCTTGCAACAATGCCCACGACCCGTCCATCATCCGACGATCGGATGGCACTTATTTCCGCTTCTCTACCGGCGGACGCGTTGCCATCCACACTGCGCCGGCGATCGAAGGCCCCTGGACCTATAAGGGTGCCATGCTTCCTTCGGGCTCGGTGATCAACCTTCCCGGAAACCAGGATCTCTGGGTAAGTGTCAAGCCGTGATGGCACTGTCGGTGCAGTCGTGACTTACGCGGTGAATCTTGCAGGCTCCCGATGTCATCCAGATTGGCAACCTGTACTATGTCTACTACACCGTCAGCGCATTCGGCTCGCAGAACTCCGCCATCGGTCTGGCCCGCTCCTCCTCCATGGACGTGGGCACCTGGACCGACGTCGGCGCCACCGGCGTGCGCTCCGATAGCTCCAAGCCATACAACGCCATTGACTCAAACGTCTTCAAGGACGGCAGCACTTGGCGCATGTACTTCGGCAGCTGGTGGAAGGGCCTCTACACCGTGCCGATGAAGGACACGCCGACTGCCGCATCCAGCGGTGGTGGCTCGACCCAGCTGATCTATGAGCCCGTGACAACGGCCATTGAAGCCCCGTATCTGTACAAGAACGGGAAGTACTACTACCTGTTCTACTCGCAGGGCAAGTGCTGCGGTTTCGACGCCGACAGACCTGCTGCCGGCAAGGAGTACAAGGTCATGGTTTGCCGATCTACCTCTGCCACCGGTAAATTTGTCGACAAGAACGGAAAGGCCTGCGTCAGCGGCGGTGGTACCGTGGTGCTCGAGAGCCACGGTTGGGTCTATGGACCTGGTGGCCAGGGCGTGTACAACGACCCTACACACGGACCTGTGAGTTCACCTATTGTTTTCCTACCTGAGACGCGTTGGTGCTAATGAGATGCTATGATAGGTCCTGTACTACCACTACGTGGACACCCGAATCGGCTATGCTGATGGCCAGAAGAAGTTTGGTTGGAACACCATCGACTTTTCCAGCGGTTGGCCCACTGTCTAAACTGCGACTTCGTTTCTGTATATATGCACACGTAGAGCGTGTTTTACCTTTGAACCTACATATTTTCACGTACTGTACAAACCATGCACGATTAGGGTTGATACAACAACAAATAAAGCTGTCAATCAGTCAGCATAAAGTTCCTAAGTGATGCCAATTTACGTCAGAAAAGAATCAAGCTGTTTCTTTAGCAACGCGGTTTCGTACTATTAATTCGTAACTGCTTGCCCGGGTGTGCGCGAAGTGGACTGGGACCGGGCTTAAAATAGACGTATCTTCTTCGTACAAGTGAACACCTTGGTTCCAACTCTGACTGTAGATCACTCATTCTATTGATATACGGTTTTGGTGAGTTGAAGTGTTGATTAACAGCGCGGCGTACTTCCAAGAGACACTCGTTGTCGAAAGACCACCAACGTCAAACCAGCTCAAGAGTTAATCCATGGATCCTGGGCGAGTTGTTTCGCCGTCTTCCTGTCCTCTGGGCGCCACTGCAGCATCCCTCTCAACAAATTCAGGAAACCCTCTCTGTTTTCACCCTCAAGGAATACCTCACAGGTTTCCAGGGTCGGACCCAATGGTATCTGTACGCCTGCAATCCATTTTCCTGCGCATCACCAGTAGTTAGCACATTGACATATAGAGGGTATCAGATTCACACGTAATCTTACCATCCTCTGCAAAGAACTCACTACTCCGCACGCCCCTGCTCAACAAGTCGAGGGGCGGCGGACCTAGAAACCCGATCACCTCAGCCAAGTGAGCGCGAGTCATATAATCCTGTTCTTCGGGATCGATGCCGTGAAAGAGGTGTCCACCTAGAAATAGATCCCATATCTGAGCATCAACGTTAGTCATCGCCCATGCTGGATGGCCTCGCAAAGAGACGACAGGAACATACCATGACACCAACGTTCCAGATGTCCACTGGATAGCTCCACTCGGTTTTGAGCATTACCTCTGGCGATCGATACACTGCCGGCTGCGCGTCATGATTGCGTTTGAGGTCTCCTCGAACCGCAGCCCCAAAATCGCTCAGCACTGGCCCGCCAAATTTGTGCGGCAGGTCAAACGTCCGTGATTCATAAATTGTTGAGTCACCAACTAATTTACGTGGTGAAGGGGACGAAAGCTCCGCTTTTGTAAAAGATTCCAGTATGCTCTGGTCTGCGATATCTGGAAGAATGTTGTCTGCTTTAATGTCTGTAATGATCAAACATGTCAGAGACCAATAAATATCTCAAGTGGAGTTATCAGTAACATTTACCTGTATGTACCAGCTTGCACTCTGAATGCAGGTAGTCAAGGGCTGTAAACAGGTGCCTCAACCCAGCTTTGAGAAGAGGCTCCGAAAAGCAACCACTGGAATTTCGACGGAGCAGATCCTTCCAGCTTTCCCACATTGGCCGTTGGACAAGACAGTAATGGTTGCCTCCCGGCCGCGGAAGCTCGAATATGTCCAGCGCTGTTCGGACATGGGGGTAGCCAGGATGGGATGGATTTGCCTTGCTAATGGTGTCGAGAAGTTGAAACTCGCCTCGGTCGCCCTGGTCCCGAGTACAGACTTTTAGGGCAACGTGGCTATGACTCCTGTTTGCTGGTTAGCTGAAAGTTGAAGTCCAAAGGTCGGGTGTCTGGACGCGCGTACACGAGGTTTCGAGCCAACCACACAGTTGATGTGGTGCCAAAGCCCAATTTTCCAATAACCTGATATCTAGAGGCCAATATATCACCTATGTTCATGGGATAGTACTGGCCAGCCTTGAACTCATCAAGGTGCTGCTCTTCCAGCAGTAGGAGAGCTGGTCGTAGATGTGTTTGATTGAAAAAGGATACCCGGTAAAGTACCGTAGTGAACTTGCACGTGCACGCCTGCCTCTGTTATACTTTTGCTGAAAAAATAAAGATAGTCAGGACAAACGAATATGCTATCATAGATGCAGTCCCTGGGATGCGCTAGTGATGGTTCAAGTGACCTTTGATTAATGATTCTCCATTGTCATTCATTACTAATGCTGTACTTCGACTAATTTTCTTACGTGCCCTAGAACCTGTGCACCATTTCAAGTAATTTTGCTGGGGGGTACCCACGCTTTTCACTTGGTAAAAAGCACCATTCCACAAGAGACTCTATCTATCCTATTTTTCTGTACTGGATATAAGTCCCTATGCTAACTCTAAGGTATCAGGGTGAGAGCGGGCGATGGCGCAGAAACTCTGGTGAACTGCTGGGTAGGTCTCGGCCTACACTCGGAAACGGGTGTTGTTCTCGTGCGGTTGGAATTTCTGATCGGTACAGTTCAAGGGCGCGTGGATACCCTGGCCAGCCGAGGACGGGCGGGTGTCGTCAGCAGGCGGTAGCCAAGCACTGGGTCCCTAGGATGATAATCGTCGTCTTATCATACCAAGAGGCCATCTATACCGTCCGCCGTAAAGCCGGTAAATCCGTTAGCTAGTGCCTTGGCGCTGGGAGTAGGCGTGCTTTAGAAATCCCTGTGGATGTCCGACTTGCCCGAATGGACAGTTAGTTGATTTGTATTCAAGGCAAAGTGTGTCTACCTTCTTCCGTGATAATAAATTATTGCTCATCTATTTTCCCAGATAGTATACCGCTTCTGTTTCACTTATCAACCGTGAAAGGAAGGACAATAGCAATATCCCAGTCCTACTTCCATTCTTGGATGTCCATACTGGCCAAGAATTCGAACGATTTCCACAAGACCGTGATTAGCTGGCCAACCTGAATGGCATATTTCTCTTCCTCTTCGTATGGCTTGTAAATACCGACACTACTATAGTACGATGTGGATTGAATTATGTTGGCAAATTAGAATCATCCCAGGAAACTATGCCACACTTGTCATCTAAGAAGAAAACCATCGTGAACAGATGGATCTACTAGCCCTGCTCTGGCCTATTGTGCTTGGACGGCGATAACTAATGGGACACAGGAGGGCAACGACATCCGAGAGGATCAGGGTTCAGGCCATCGATGGATGCCACCTTCCCCCCTGAAAAGTCCCCGGAAAGAGCAGAAAACAACGCCATTCACGGTGTGGCGACAGTAACGTAACGCGGCTCCGCCTAGGGCCCCCTTCGGATCCATCGACCATCGTGGACTCTAGCGGGGGGCTACCGGATCGGATCGGGTTGTGGTCTTTCCGTCGTGGGGTATATTCTGCCCTAGCATATTAGTAGACACGCGTAAAACAGAGTATTAATACATATTACGTCGCACAAGTCACAACTGCAGGGTGTATGCCATAGTACGGGGCATAATGCAGGGTATAAGTCTTAATGCAGGGTCTTGGGGTGCAATTTGCCAATCTCCGGGATCTGGATTTGTATCTGCTCCGGGCCGAACGGAGGACGGAGTATCAAGTGTTTTGGGTCTTTGGCCGCATTTCGCCACACAGTTGACCGGCACTCCGGCAATGAAACTGCCTAGCCGGCTGGGTTAGGGTCTTAACTGACGGAGATGCATGTGTCGGAGGTCATGGGAACATCACTTTGCATATGGCTTCGTACTTATAAGTCATAGTATAGATTAGCTGTACGTGTGCCGGGTGCATTTTCTCATTCTCGTATGTATTACTTGTAGTAATAACGCTATATTTACTACTTTAGTCTAATTATTTGCTGCAAGTTGTGCGTAATTTAGTACATTAGATTGTCTACCGAACCCTTCCTTTTCTTAGTGGTGCTACCAACCACGCTCTCTCATCTAATTATTAGACGAAAGAGCCATCTAACTAAAGCGAAATGCGGCCAACTAAGCGATCGGGCCGAAGAAACTGAACTTGCCCGTGGGGTCGTACTTCGCCTTCAACGCCTTCAGACGGTCCTGGCGCCACTGCTCGCTTCCGTACCAGTTCTTGGGCGCCTCGTCACCGTAGGCATAGTTGACGTATACGCCCATCTCGGCTTTACCACTGGCTTCATGGATGATGGTGCGAAGCTTGTCACCGAGAGCGGCGGCCTTCTCGTCCAGCGCCGCATCGACAGGCTTGTAGGTGATGAGCGGGGCAAGGAGCAGGTGCTGGTCCCGGAAAGCGAAGGCGGCCGACTCGGCGTCAATGGCTGCGATGCCCTGCGTGGAGTAGCCCTCGAGCATGAAGAGGGAGGCGTTGAAGGGAGAGTCGCCGTTTGTCTCGTTTGAGAAGAGGGCGTACGCCTGCTTGATGGCGGCGACGTTGTAAGACTCGAGATAGATGGGGAAGCGGGGGTTGACGAGCCCGTCCTTTTGGCAAGGAGGAGAATCAAGAGCGATGCCAGTCCATCCGGCAAGATCACGGTAGTCTCCCGTGAGAGGCTCAATGGAGAGCGGGCCGATGTCGTGGAAGGGCTTGGTGATGGCGGCGTCAACAGCAGTGACTCCTTCTTGGATGATGTAGAAAAGAATGATGGGCTAGGGAGTTGGTTAGTGTTGAAATGCGGAAAGACTATGGAGGTGCTCACGTTGGTAGGGTCGGCATCCGGGCTGTTTAGCCAGTAAGACCAGTTGATAACGCCCTCGGGCTGTTTCCCAAGGAGGTGGTCGTTGGCAGCCTGGTACACCTCCTCGACCTGGGCGCTGCTGAAGATGAGCGTCTCGATCGCCCAGTTGGTGTGCTCGATGTCGTAGACCTTGGCAGTGAGGGAAGTCACAATTCCAAAGTTGTGGCCGGCGCCCTTCATGGCCCACCAGAGGTCGGAAGTCTCATCGATGGTCTTCAAGGTGCCGTCGGCCAGAACCACGTTCATGGACACGAACTGATCTGCGACGAGTCCGTGGTGTCCCTGAAGCCATCCGTGGCCACCGCCAAGGCCAGGGCCCATGTAGCTGACGCATTCACAGGTTCCGGTCACTGTGGAGAGATTAGTATGGTTCGCACTGCGTGTTCTTGGGGATGGGAGTCTTGCCTGTCTGCTTTCCGGCGGCCCAGAGCGTGTCGGTGACGAGCTTAGACTTCGTTCCGCCAGCAATTGTGGCGGTCTGTCCGTCTTCAGAGAGCTTGACGCCGCTCAGTTCGTTCAGGTAGATCTCAATGCCGTGGTCCATCTTCCCGAGGGTGGTGATGGCGCCGTGGGCAGTGTTGAACGCAAGGAAGGGCAAGTCCTGCTCATTTGCGTATTTCACCTAAGTGATGGTATGATCAGCGGCTATTCGTTACAGACAAAGTAGTCCAAGTAGCACATGGCAAGGCTTACCGTCTCGACAACATCGTTCTCCGTGCCGGGGACAACGACGAAGTTCACCTTGGGGGCATCCAGCACAGACCATCGCGTGGTAGCCGTTGTGAACTCGTCGGAGCCGGGGCAGTAGATCTTGGTGGCGTTGGAAAGCTTCTTTACCAACTTGGTCAAGTCGCTAATCGACCCTGGACATGTGCCCTGGAGCGCATCGCGGGGAACGGGCAGACTTGCGCAAGCTGAGGCCATAGCCCAGGCGGCAACCGCCGTGAGCACCTCGGTCTTGAACCAATGCATCGGGAAGAGACGAGAGAACGAAGGAGGGTGGGGGTACAAAGGATGTTGGAAAGTTCACAGTTGCAGTAGCTTCCTGATATCTTTTCGCCCAATGAATGAATGTTGCCTGGCCTCGATGCGACTGTGACTGTGACCGCAACCGTTTGAGGAGGGTGCAACGGGTATTTAACCTGCGTTGAGGGATTTGCAACCTCCTTCCCAGCGTGTCCAGAGGCCCCTCTCACCCCTGTCCGCATAGCCTGTGGTGCATACTGCGATCTCAATAGTTCAACGGCGTCCGGGGGACGGTAATTGCAGAACCCTGCCTGCAGCCGTGATCTCGACCCTGCAGATGCCGGCTTGCATGTGGCTGCAGGCTCAACCGGGCAACTCTCGGCCGGGTACCCGGGTTGTTTGGCTAGTTTGCCGGCTGGGCAGGGGTTGGTTGCGACGTTCCTGGTGTGACGTTCCTGGTGTGACGGTTGCGGCAATGCCGTTGGTGATGCAACCTCATAGTCTAGCACCTCGTTGATGGTACTGCACACGGCATGGAATTATCTAGGCCAGGCCGCTATGTGTAAGGATTCTTGCCGGTTTTGTCTCCGAATCCATCGATACGTTCCGCTTTCGCCATCGCCACTTTCTATCGCCTGGTTTACTCCAGTCCGTCCCCTTATGTCTGCCGGCTGCCCCCTTGTCCAAGGATGCCTTAGTGTCTTGCATATATGCATCAACACCCAGCTCCCCTGCCCTGATCCTTGTCCCTGATACAAGATGCATCCCTCTTTCTTAGCTACCGGCACGGTGCAGGGTTGTCCGATGTTGAAGATTGTGACAAACCGCGATAATTGTTTTTTCTTGTTTCTTGTTCTTGGTCTTGTACAAATAGGAGGAGGGGTGCAGAGCAAGCGGCATTAGGTCCTGCTCTTGGCTCTGCCCATTTAATCACCCATTCCTCCACCATGTCCCTTTAAATTACTCCACCAAAGAACCACTCTATCGGCTCAACCATCTGCTTGGAACAATGTCAACTGGTGGCCCTCCCGATGCGGCCGCACTTGCTGCTGCGGAAGCCTTTCGCAAGGTTACTATTGAGTCCTGGACACTCTACTCGATTGGCCTTGCATCGACGTTGCTCAGAACGTATGCTCGGGTGAGGACTGCTGGTCTTCGAGGACTTCGTACCGAGGATTATCTCATGTGGATCGGTGTTGTTCGTCTCCTCAAACCCCCTCAACTAGTTGTCTTACTCTTCGCTAATACTTATCCTTCACAGATGTTCTACACCGTCCAGGCGACTCTTGCGTACAGCATCGGAAATGTCGCTCACGGCCTTGCTAACAACGGCATGACCGACACCGAGCGATTTGCGTTATCCCCCGACGATCAAGAATACAAGTTGAGGTGCGTTCATTCCAGTTGAACTGGGCATAGTTAGATTAGTAACTCACATGCTACGTAGGATTATCGGCTCCAAGATCCAAGTCGCTGGATGGACCACTTACTCGGCCTTGATCTGGTCGCTCAAGTTGTCCATGTTGTTCTTCTACACTCGACTTACGGTATGATCTACGCAACCTCAACAAGTCGCACCCTGTTACTAACGCCTTTACTAGGATGGCCTCGGCCGACCCTATCGCATCCGCATCCATATTGGATTCGTTCTTGTCATTGCTACTTTCATTGCTTCCATCCTAGCAATCTTCTTAGGATGTCGGCCATTCAACAAGTACTGGCAAATTAGTCCAGACCCTGGCAGTATGTCTTCCCACTGACCTGGCTGCTCTCTTCTTAACTAACTCCTTGGCTTCTAGACTCCTGCCAAGCTGCCGTATCCAAGCCCGTCGTCTGGGTCTCGTTTGCTGCAAACGTCTCCACCGACATCTATCTAATAGCTATACCCGTCCCAATGCTGTGGCAATCCACCTTGAAGACGATAAAGAAAATAGCATCGACTATTGTGCTCGGTGCGGGCATCTTTGTTCTAGTCTGCGCTACTCTCAAGAGTGTTTTCGTCTTGGTGGTGAGTTTTGATCATGCACTCAATTGCATACCCGTCTCTAATCAGCATCGTTCATAGGACCCTGTCAACGGTGCACAACTTGCCGGCTCATGGGGCACTCGGGAGGCGTTCGTCGCGGTGATAACGACCAATCTCCCCATCATATTCCCCTTGTTCAGGACGTGGCTCACCCCGCTCTTCGGAACCGTGATGCGCTCCTCGAAGAAGTCGTACAATACGCCCTCTGGGTTCCGGACCATTGGAGGTGGCGGCGAGACAAGTCGGAATCGTCGGGGGCCTCCCACAGCGAATCCCATCACCGCAAACATGTCATTCAACGACAGTGAGGAACGGATAGTGGACGAGGTTAAGATGCAGGACTTCAAGGTCTCTACGAGACCTGTGTCGGACGATAAAGCGCCTGCAACTGGCATCGTGGTCTCCAACCAAGTCGAGGTCACGCGCGAAGATAGAAGTAGCCAAAATAGCGACCATCTACATAGGGCCCGTGAATGGTGATTTGGACACCCCCTCAGATAACAACAATAAGAATCTGGTTCCGTTTAAAACTGATCGTTGCCTGAAGTAACTTTCAATTTTCCAAGCAAAGACTGCACTTTCACACAGAATGGGTGACTACAGCTTCCCTTGCTCCATGCATGCTTTCCGCCTTTGTTTATAAGGATACAAGCCATTCACGTGATGGATTAATTAAGTTACAATACCTCTACTTTTCAACCTCCCCATCACATGTTGAATTGACCACTACGCCAAAGCAAGGCACCTTACAATTAGCAAGGTCTTGTCGCGCAATACATCCGCCAACACACACCAACATAAGGTATATTTCCAGAGGCATTCTTGCGACAAGTACACCGAGAGGCCAGCTCATTTACCCACGATGGCGACTCAAGCAGCAACAATGCCGCCGTCGATCCTTCTGGTCTCACTGTCGTATCAGCCGTTTTTCGATGAAACCTATGCCGCCCTCCTCAACGCACTCTACTCCAAGGCGAATGTCCGGCGTGTCAAAAAGGCGACATCGGCCATCAACCAGTTCTCCCTGCAGACAGCGCCCTCGGCGGTACTCGTCACTGACGAAGCACTCACTCTCCCTGAGAATGCCAAGGTCTGGGAGGCAGTTCTACAATACGTTCGCCAAGGAGGCACAGCTGTAGTCATGGGTCATTTCCCAGCCTTTGTGCTACCTGACAACATCGAGCCGTTCTTTGCCAGAGCAGGGTTGCCGTGGGCGAGTGGCTCATACCACCGCACAACACTGCAGCTTAACCGAGGCGCCACGGGCTACAACCCGGCCGCAAACCTCGCTTCCGAATACAGCCAGAAAGCGTTGTACGTGAAGAATGCCGCGCTCGCTGATTCTTTGTACATCACCGACGAGGACTCCAGGCTTGAGTCCTTGGTATTTGGCCCTGAAAAGGTGGATAGGCCTGGGGAAACACCAGTTGCCTTTGCGAATGTTGGAAATGGAAAGTTGGGGTACCTTGGTGACGTGAATGCCGAGACGGGCTCTGATGCCGTCATACTTGCAATGTGTGGGCTGTCTGGATGAGAATCTGTAGGTTGTGTCACGAGAAGGATTCTGACGAACAGAGGTGGTAATGGAGACGCCTTCTTGGGAAAATACTGGGGTGAAGATATCTGAGTATCAAAGACTCGCCTACGCAGTGCATAAACATAAATTGAGGAATCCAGCCCCGTGGCCTGCCTGAAAACGCTGCATCGTACTTGTTCACTGCTCCTGCCCCTCTGCCTCGTCAACCTTTTTCGTCGCCTCCGGCTTCTGACCATAGACAACGTAGCTGAGAGTGTTAGTTCATGAATTCTCGCATCTGGGACCGATACGTACACTTTCCAGTACCCATGAATCCTGGGGTTTCTGAGTTCCTTTCGGACATCCGAACACAGCGCCAAGACCTCTTCCTTGGACCAGGACAGGACTCTGGTGAACAAGGCGAGGCTCACGCCCTCCAGGCCAGCATCGAAGTTAGCGAGGTTCCATCTCCCGAGTTCCTTGAGCTTCCTGTCCTTGGGCCAACTGTTCGTTGGCCATCGGTAGACGGTTTCGTGGACGTTGATGAATCCGGCTTGCTTGAGGAGGTCTTTGTTCTCGTCGGTGACACCAAGTGGGCGGCCTATGGCTTTGGAGCCCTCGATGAGCGCCTTCTGCCACTTCATCATGGACGACGTCTCCGGGTCGAGGGTTCCGTCGTCACAGAGTACGGGCAGCTGGATGTCCTGGATCTCGTACCAACCCCCCGGAGCCAAATTCCTGCACATGCGTTGTGAGTAGTTGAAGGGGCACGGCTGCCTAAGAGAATAGACACTTACTCGAAGACCTTTTCGGCCATCGCCTTGGGGCTCGCAAAACTCCCCGTCATCATACGGCTGAAGACATAGTCAAACGGGATCTTCCAAGTCCAATCTTTCTCAAGGTCATCTATCTCAAACTTGCAGTTTGGAGGTACGCTGGATATGTTAGGTCTCCGTATAGAGGGGGAAACATCAGGTGACGACTAACAATGATGGTTGAATTGGACTGAGGTCAACCCCGATAACCTACATAGATGTTAGGGTCGTTCATTGGCATTGAACCTCGCTAAACGTACCTCTGCTTGTGGGTTGGCATCGGCTGTGTGACGGATCAGCCTCTAAATATCGTGATTCGTATCTGGAAGTATATCTACCAAACTCAATGGCCCAAAGACCTGTCCCAGTTCCCATGTCGAGGACTTGCTGAGCCGTGTTGGCTCCGGGGCTGAGCCATCTTTCTCCGTCCAGAGTGATTACGTATAGACTATCCTGCAAGTCTAAACGATTTATCAGCGTGGGATGTTCGATGAGCTGCGGATCTTCATCTCACCAAGTCTGTCACTTTCCCTCTAGACCCGCAATTAGCGAAAAATAGTCAACAAGTCCCAGAAAACATACATCATCGTTCGGGTATATGTATTCTAGCTCTGTTAGTGTCACACTGTTTCCCTACTGATTACCAACACACTTACTGCCCTCGCTCATACGGTGATAGGTCCGACCATTTTCCTCCTGGAACTCAAGCAAGCTTGATCGCAATGACGACGTAGACGGTTCTTCTAGTGGCTTTGTACTTACAATCAGTTAAGTTTAGCTACGACGGACTCAGATCACATACAAAATCGAGGGCCGAATCGTAGTCCGGATCTACCGCCTGTTCTATTGTCAGCACTTTATGTCATCGGGATGGTCAAATAGCTTCTTTACGATCTCCTCTTCCTGCATGATGCTCGGATTGAATGGCTGAGGTTCTCAACGCTCCCCAAACTTGGAACAGTGAAATGCGTCAGGAAGAGTCGGCAATTGTGGGTGTAACGTCGAAAGAGGGGAAGCCGAAGCGGGGGTAACAATCCGCGGGATTTCGTCCTGGGCCTTCTCCCTTTATCGATGCGCTTGCTTGGACTTCTGTACACACGTTACACGTATCATTGGGCGATTCGGTGGAACAAGGGAGCGCCGGCAACGCTTCCTATTTGTGCCGGACGATCCCCGGTTGAAGAAACGTGGGTTGTTGACCAAAGGTGGGATACTCGTTGGAAACGCTGAGTGCACGAACTTATTGTGTCAGCATCCTAAGCCATTTTGGGAAAGGATTTACCATTCTAGGTTTGTTCTATCACCAAAAAGGAAAGACAGCACCGGACCCCTACACAAACTACATCAAGTGCGGATTACTTGCTGTGCTCTGAGTGGCATGACGGTCACGTTGAGCGGCCCGATCCACGGTAACCTGACTACACTAACCAATCATGTATCTTTTAACTACACCTTCCAGCCATTGACCGCTACAATATATGTGGGTTCGCGGAAACAAAAACCGCTCAATGCCTGTCATAAGTTTCATGTAGATGCATTCAACCTGTTGGAAGTAATAAGATGACTCCCATCTCTATCTAGGTACCAAAAAGAATGAACATATAATTTTGGCTGAGTTTCAGAACAAGCTCAATTCATTAGGTTATCAAGTTTTGGAAATCCTTGAGATCGCCGAAATAGCACGGTTCGCAAGCGATCAAACAATCGTTTTTATTGTACTTTAGGCTCTCCTGCCCTACTTAATGTCGCTGCCAATGACAGTGTACTGGAACAGTATCCAATGTTCAAAGTTATGTGAACAGAATTTTATCCACCGAGCCTAACCACGTATATATATGGGCTTATTTAAATACTCGGTTGTTGACAGAATAATAACCACTTGCGGCTTCTATCCAGACTTCAACTGCTACCCTGTTGACCAAGTTCCAGACTCTGCGATGCATGACTCGCAGTTAATCATGCTGTCACCCTTTTCACCGGTGCCGTTGAACAATTCATTCACTTACTTTTTAATAAAAGCTGTTTTAAAAGATCTCGATGTCCCGTAGATCATCGTTAAAGACCATCCAAGTAGCGGTGTGATTGAAAACCTACATCAGATTCGTAGAAACGCGCGTGTGAGATGTGCGTCTGCCTCAAACCTCGCTCATCTCTTCAAACACCTCTGGCCGGTTTTTTTGGTTCACTGTTTCAAGTTGATGACCTTGTTATCATTCTCAATGTTGGAATTCATATATGGTCCATGATAAAATCGCGCGGGGTTAATAATAACCGTATTTGTTGTCTTGGATGGTTGACTAGGTATATATTAGCATAGCCCGTTAATCTAGAAAGATGTTCTAGATGATGCCATTCTCACTATTACGATCAAATCCCCCAGTCAGCAAGGCTGGATTCAGAGCAAGATATGAGATGATGAGCTGTGAGAGGACCCTAGAATTAAGTATCGACAACCACTGGATTATATCTATTTAGTGTTCCCGTGCCGTTTCAATTTACTGAAGCCCTTTTGTGATCATTGAGTGGAATTTTGTTCAATTTCGGTTACCACTTCTTTTTACAGTTATTTCACATGTCTCCATCCAGCCTCGAGTCTGTCGTATTCACTTAAAACCCCCTTCAATCCTTCTCTGAACCTCCTCAATATTCTCATGTCCCTCCGCCTTCAACAACTCATAAGCCCGTCGATGTACTCCAACATTCTCCGAAAACAACAACCGCTTGTCTTTCCATCCCGTCACCTCCCGAATCTTATCTCCCCCAACCCACTGGCTGAAGCTGAAGAGAGCGTGCAGCCCAATGGGGAACGTAGGTCCAGCCTCTTCCACCGGGATATACTTTACACCGCCTTCAAAGCCGTACTCCTTGGCCAGCGCCTGCGTCACTTCCTTCGAAGTCTCGTATCTGTGACTAGAGATATTGAAGACTTGTCCTGCCACCTTCTTTCTATCCCCGTGCTCCGCTAAAGCCAGGTACGCCTCCGCGCAGTCATCGACGTGCGTGGCATGCATGATGCTGTTTGGGCCGCCGGGGATCGTCAAGACCTTGGCACCCGTCGCCGCTTCCTGGGCCGCGAAATGAAACAGGGCGCCGTAATAGCTGCTCGAGTATCCGAATACAGATGTCGGACGCAAGAGCGCCGCGTCAAAGAGCTCGGGGTAATCGAAGATCTGCGTACAGCTCTCCGTCCGCTCCCGAAGGATTGGCAAGGTATTTAGGGGCGAATCTTCTGTGTGGGGAGACAGTCCGGGGGTTCCATCAACATCTCCGCTGCCGTAGTCCTTGCAGCCGGATGACCAGAGGACCAGAGGCCGGACACCATTCTGGTTGCTTTTCTCAGCGAGGGTACGGACCAAACCCATCACCTCAGCGAAGTGCGCGGCGTAGCCAGGGATTTTCTCGGTGCAGCTGACAATGGTGTCAAAGGTCTGGGACTCTTCGTATACAGCGTCGAGGAAACTAAGGTCGGTGAAGGTACCAACAACAGGAATGGCTTCTGCGAGCGTCAGCTCTTTGGTAGCAGAGGCCTTTCGGACCAAGCCGAATGTCTTCCACCCGGCTCTAACGAAGGCCTGACAGATTGCAGAGCCGATGTAGCCATTGGCGCCGGTGACAAGAACAGTCCGGGGCCGGTTGGGTTGGATCTTGTGGTTTGCGGAGGTCATGTTGCTTGCTTGGGGTTACAATGAGGATAATAATGTAAATAACTAATGAGCGTACATAGCATCTTATCTTCGCCTCGAATCATGATAGTAGGCTGTCTCCCTTTATATAATCTGCCCGACGTGGGATTTCCATTTGTACCCAGAATAACGTTAGCAGCAAGTTTCGCTGACATTTGTAAGCCTCGGAAGGATTATCACCCCATGCCGATCCTGATACCATATCATAGTTTGGAAATGCGTCCAGCTCCACATATCCTCGAACCACCTGTTTCGTCTCTTCTTAGTTACCCTCCAGGTGATAGCCTCCGTTTAAGACCACTCGCGACTCACCATTGCTGCTTCTGTTGAGACATTGCCAACCGCCTTTGCCATAGTGGCTGCTCGCGATATAGAGTGTGGCGTCTTCGTCTCCGAGCATCCGGGTGACATCGTTGCTTCTCAATCGAACCATGTTTTGTACATACGTCTTATTGCCTTTGACATGAGAAAATGCAGTGATGACCTCCACTTCCCAGCCAACAGGTCAGAGCTGAACTCTGCAAGCTCATCCTCGTAATTGCAAGTATTCGGCCTTGTTCTGGCATCCGAAAAAAATAGAATCATGGGTCCGACTTGCTTGCCGGCTGAGCTGAGGCGAGCTCTCTCGTGCACGGGTTGTTGACGTCGACTAGAGCCATCCATTTTATCCGGCTGGTCCAGTAAGTATCACCCCGGTGCAAACATGAGGACACCTAAAGTCTTGTTAGAAACCTAGCATTTCCGATAGGACTATCATACAGAGACTGGAACAATTCATCAAAAATATCCACCGTTGATACAATCGCTTGTGTTTGATGCCTCAGCATCCAACTATAAATCGCGGCTTGCTGTAGCAGCGTTTTTGTCCAACTCAGTTGATGGTCTTAGTCGAGTCTATTCTCGCTATCCCTCATTAATGCAATCCTATAACCCGCCAGATTTGGCCTCTTCACAGGTGATACTCTTCAGCCCTGTTGACCTTGACGCCCCGTCTTTCCCAGACGCGGCCGATTCCCATGTCTGCATCTCCACTGAATTCGGTCAGCAGGCCACTTCAAACGTATGGCGTCTCATTGTGTGTAACTTACTCATCTTTCATATTGATAAACGGCTCAGTCGCGCCGCTCTTGGTATCGGGATTTCGGAAGATCATGTTCTTCGTCTGACCAGGCAATTAGCAACTATCTTTCGGCATTTAGTCAATACCTCCGACTTACCAAACCAAGACTAAGGTGGATAGCAGGAGGTGATACAACAATCTTCTCGCTTGGTTGACGCCCTGAAATCAAGGCAAGAATGTTATCCGCAACAACCTTAGCCTGGCCGAGACCAGGGCGGGCTGCTTTGTGTGCTCCGCTGTCGGCGATGTCACCGGCTGCAAATAGGTTAGGATACTTAGGATCCTGGAACTGGAGAGTCGGAAGGACTTTGATAAATCCATTCGCGGGGTTCAAGAGCGAGGTGCCAGGAGTGGGCTCGAGAGCGTCCAGAAATTGGTTGTTCGGGATCTGGCCCGTCGCGGTGATGACAAGGTCTGTAGGGATCTTGCGGCCGTCCTTGAGTTCCAGCTCAAAGTCGGTTCCGTCATTGGGGAAGCCAGTTGAGGGGACTACTGCACGAGTTCCTGTGATGACGCTTTGCATACACGGTTAGTTGTAATTAGGGCACGTTAGAAAGTTGGCTGCTCTTACCTCGCTCCAAGCTCAGTCAAGCGTTCCCTAATAATCCCATCCATCTTGGGGTGGTAGAGCGGCATGAGGCGGTCTCGTGAGTGGACCAGAGTGACGCTCTTCTCAGGGTAGATTTCCTTGAGGTCCGTCGCCATCTGTACGCCGACGGCCCCGCCACCCACAATCACAATAGACTTGGCCGTCTTCACGCCTTGCTGGTAGAGCTTGAAGTAGTTGATTGATGGGGCCTTTTCGTCATGCTCCATAGATCCAGGGGCAGGAAGACGCGTGCCCGTCGTGACAACGCAGTACTCGAAGGGGAGTTTGTTGGACCCTTGCCAGTCTCGGTCAAGGATCACATGGTCCGAGGCGAGCGAGATCGCTCTGGCCCTTACCACCGAGTGCTGGGTGGGATCTGAGGCTGACGAGAATGCTCCAGAATAGGGAATAAATGCTTTGTGCTCATGATTCGGCAGGATGGCAAATCGTGGCTATTGTCGGTTAGCAGATGCCTTTCAGGAAGTCAAAGGTATTACTTACAAATGCAAATAAATGGTGAAAATGGCTGTGTGGCTCTACCAAGAGGACCTATACTTCTGCATTAGAGAATAACCTTGTAGAATGGCTCTGGCTGAGAGTTTCGTTACCCGGTGGGTTTTGGGGAGAGTGGTCGCCAGCTCCTTGATCGCAGCCTGTGGGCGCGCGTTAGCTCTCAGACAGTAAACGAGCACTGTCCGAACATACCAGTCCGACGTACGAACCGCCAAGAACGACGACGTTTTTGAGTGGTCCAACCATGTTGATGCCGGGATTATGGTATCCGTGGGGTAATCCGACAGGTTCTTGTTAATCTTATCAATCAAGCTGAACGGGAATCCAAAAATAGCAGATTCCCATTGAGCTTTAAAGGCCTTTTATGTCGCTGATCGGATGTGCGGGTGTACGGATATACGGAGGTCCGAACCGGTCGCCGAGTCCGGTCTTTTTCGCGTCGGCAATTTCGTTGGTGCTACGGCTTCGTCATTCGGCAGTTGGTTCTTACTTCTTTTTAGCTCTATTCCGTGAGTGTTCTAACACTCCGTTGTGAAGATTTCAAGGTCGGAATCTTCTCGTCGCAGGAAGGGAGGCTGCGCGACAGATTGTGAAAGGAGCCCGCTTAATGACTTACTTAGATGCGTCAATATGCCTCAATATTCACTATGAGGTTGCCGTGTTTGAAGACTGATCGGAAAACCGCGATAAATTTGATCGTGACATATGTATTTTTCATTTCAATTTCATTATCCTGGCGACCGTTGACTTGAGGCTCAAAACACCCAAAGACATACTGCTTCAGGGTATTTATCATTCATCGATATTGCTCCTTGGGACACGATTTGACTAGCCTGGCGGAACATCCCAAGTTTTGCAGATCGTCCGCGTTAAATGTGAAACTCAGTCAAGCTCAAATTGAGAAAAAGATCGGATATGAATGAGGATATTGGACCTTCAAAAATGCCAAGATATGCCTCTTTCAGCCTCTACATATATGCTATTCCCAGGTCCTTGTTCTAAAGACCCTTCACTCCAACTTTCAACAGCCACGGGTCTCCTTCAATCTCAGCCTTGACCGCACTCGAAGCCAAGTCAGTCACATCCCAAGTAGCCCAAACGAACCGCCCATGGAGGAATCGAGCCTCGGGTGAGGCGGCCCAGACAGCAAATCTACCGGGAAGGTTTTCTGGCACAAGTATTAGTACGACGTATCAGAAGTATTTGGAATCGTTGGCCTACCGTCGGTCCATGGCAAAGTGTCTCTCGTGTATCCAACTGTGGCTGCCGCCTCCGTAAACACAATGGAAGGGTGGAAGCTGAGCATCTGCATCACATCCGCCGGAGTGTCCCGTGCGATCTGCTGCATGACACAGGTGAAGGAATTCTTCGTCAGCTGGTACCCAGGCAACTGGGGTGCGCTGTCCCATCGGTGGATGTCTTGGGTTGACACATAGAGGCAGTACTAGATTTTCGGTGAGTCTCAGCCCTGAGAAAATGATGTGAAAGAAACTGATGGCTGATTATACCTTCTGTCCAGAGTGGTTGGGCTGCTTGTAGAACCTCTCGACGTGGTACAGCGGCGCCCGCACATTCGCCTCGAAGTCTTCCCAGAGCCTGTCGGTGCCTTGGTCTAGAATGGTCTGCATCGCCGGCTGATGCGCTGCATCTAGGATGAGAACATCGAAGGTGATGGAGCCATCTTGGAACTTGTCCCAGATGGCCTTTGATTCCGCCCGGTTGAAGACATCGCACGTATGGCCAACAACGTCGGTCTCAGGGTGGGCCTCGCGAAGCTTGGAAACTGAGGCCTGTAGAACCTCGGAACGGCGACTCAAGATGAAGACCTTGGCGGCACCGGCTTCACAGAAGTTCCTGGCGATTGCATGTCCGATGCCGGTAGAGCCACCACAGACTAGGACCGACTTTCCTTTCTGTGAAAGCTCGGGTCGCAGGGGAGAGATGGCCTCGTAAGGCTCAGTGTGCATTTTCTGTTTGTCGACTGTAAGCTTTATATACGGCGACTTGTTGGGGTTGCACTTACAATAGTCTCAAGTCCGTTAAACATGGTTGCTGGTGGTAGTTGTTGAAATTTGTTGAAATGCGGATCAAGATGAGATTGAATAAAGGGTTAATGAGCAAACAGTGAGAAGAAATCTGCTGTTTTATAGTAAAAGCTATAGGAAACATGAAGCATTAAGTAGTTATTCAACACTGAGCCCTTGCTGGACTCTTGTCAGCCTCGCTGGGTCATGTCACAGAACTAGGGTCCCGAGTATTCGGCCCAAAACGGTCTAGGGAGCATCTCGTTGGTGTAGGCTCTTCTCCCAAATTAGCGCTGACGTCTCCTGAATCTGACTAATTGTGCCTCTGCACCGCCCCGTAGACTCATTACTGAAGCGGACCACATCGCCCTTTTCCTGCGATTCTCTTCCATCGTGCCACTTGGAGACCATTTGGCTTACATCGAACCAGACAAATGCTAGTCGATGGCTTCCAGTAATCATCCCCGCGCAAGGGAAGTGGCTGGCCTTAGCGTTGTGCCAAGATCTCGCAGTTACCACACTCGGAGTCGCACAGGATGTCTTGCGTGCAGACAGAAGCACCTTAGATGCGACGAGAAGCGGCCAATCTGGTTAGTATACCCCAATACTTCCTCTCTGGGTCGAATACACGGAGCTGTCTGTCCCGCCCCATGCCGTCTTACAGCGTTTTCTGTCTTGCACGGACGTGACCGTCGTCCAGTCGTAACGTGACGACACTCGCTAATTTATCCTATTAGTGCCAATTGCTCCAACGCAGACAGGTCTTGCGAGTTCCCTCCTCCCGAGCTCCCTCTCCGGGAACGTAGGAAGAGATTCCTCCCGGGTGAGCAGCAACCTTGGGCACCTCGCACGTCGAAGATGCCAATGGCGGTGTCTTGCGAGGTGGACCCATTTCATTGCCTCCCAAATAGTATGCCATTCAAATCGACCGAACTGTTCCTCTACTGTGAGTACTATTTCCCCCGCATGTGTGGCGTAGATGTTGACAATCTTAAGTTTGCAAAGCTGAAGACCTGTCTGGCAATACTCCCACGCATAAACGCAAAGACTGGTACGTTTCTCTGGTCCCTGTTCTCGCAGCTGCAATTCGCTGAGCACCCGGTCTAGTCTCTCCCTTGCAGCCCAAAACCCAGACGGACTCCGAAACTCCTTGCTTATTGCAGGGATACATTACACCTTCAGGGTTGGCCACATGAAAGGCTTCGAGATGACGTTCTTGCACCACAAGGTTGAGGCTTTACGCCTTGTCAATGAATGGCTCAAAGCCCCCGAATCGCAAGTGGCCACAGCGTGCGTGAAGGAAATTTCCACGCTTGCGTTTTCAGAGGTACGAGCTCGCCTTATTGTAGAAGTCCACCGGCCAATAACGTGACCTAGTGCTGCTTGGGTGATGTGGCAACCGCCGAGACCCATCTTGACGGCCTGATGAGGTTTATGGACCTCTACAAGCCCCTCACTCTTAAGAGCCAACCAGAAATAGACCTAGAAGGCGAACTCGCCGATAGGTACTTTATCTTGTATGTACCGCTTATATCACTAGTAGTATTCTGTTTTTAACCGCGTCCTAGGACATACAACTTCGTGCACGGCGTCAAAGCTCGACTGAAAGAGATCATCGACAGCATCCAGCTCCTGGGAAACACAATGGAGCCGAATCCTTCTGAAGTACAGTTCCTCATGAATAAGTGGCATATAGACGAGGTCGGTGGGCTAGAAACAAGATTGAAGGCAATGAGGCTGTTTCCAGCCTTCTTCACCACGCCTCCACCGGGAACCGTGTTCCAAGACGTCGATGCTTCCCCAATGATCCACTGCTTAAGACAGCTCACAGATCTGGCTGATCTGAGACTTAGAGGGGGTTCGCCGTTTGGTAGTGATTTTGGGGACTCTTTAGACCAACTGTGGCTCGATGGCGCTGCTACAAGGCTGCTTCGTGAGTTCGTCAGCTCACATGTGCAATCTATGTTTGGCGACGACAGACAAGCCCCAAACAACAACCGTTCAAAAAAGATGATGGTCTCCTGGTCTGGAGCATCATCAGCTGTTGGCTTTTATCTGCATGCTGTGTTGGGCATATGGAATGCTGGCCAACCAGTCGAAACATCACTACTTCGACGCGTTCTCTTCATCCTCAAGCAGGATCTTGACAGATCAGAACACGTTATAGAGTCTGGAAACAAAGCGGCATCTAACTTCTGGTTCTGGAGGGCTTTCGTTGGGGCTTTCAGTCTAGCGAAGCGCAGGAGCACGAAAGAAACTGGCTTGCATGTCTTTCAGCTATGGTTTGAGGGTTTTATTAAGAGATGGATCCGAAAGAATGGTATTAAACAATGGGGTGCAGCAAGGAGGCGACTGACTTCAATTGCCTTCCCCCTTAGCTTCCTTGATGAGGATTTGGCGGAAAGAATCTGGGATCGTGCTGTATTGAAATCCAGGCAGTCATGACCTAAAGCAATGCCTCTGAGCTCTCATCTTTCACCGCCACTTTCCTATTTCTATGTATTTTCCCTCAGCCGATATAATCTCATGGAGAAGACACTGATCCATCGTTACTGTTTATTCCTAGATTAATGTACACCCTGTGACCCAGCTTCGAACTGTATCGAGAGTACCTACACCCATGGAAAGGGTGTACGCTGATGGATATCCTTCAATGATAGTCAAACTCCTACAGATGAAAGCCTACAAGATTGCATCCGATCTTGGGTTGGAGCGTTTTACCGCCCAGTCCGGGAACGAAGAGATCATATCAGTTTCTTGAGCGGGTTGGTTTCGGTGCTCTTTTGAGAGGTCGCCCATCTGATTGCCCAGACGGGAGCCGTAGTCCTTAGGCTATTGAGCTCAATATCAAACACTGCGGACGCCCCTTCCAAATGCTGCAGCGGACTTAAAATGGCCAACCTCCTCGCCGTAGGTGCACCTAAGCCTCGTTTCGCTGATCAAGTTCGTTTGACCAAGAAGAAAAAAGCTCGTTCAAGCTCCATTGATGTGAGGTTTCGAGACGATAGAAGTGATGCAGTCCTTGTCTTGTGATTACCACCCGGATGCGGCCTAGCATTTGAAGAACTAAGCTGCTGCAAGTCCTCCTCCATCTGCCCGTTCGGATACAGATATAGTTTTGTATGAGCGATATGCGGTGGAAAGGACTTGTCGATACTAACTTCCGGCAAGGTCGAATCGTCGCAGGGACACGAGGGTTGCACATTGGCCCAATCGGCAGCAATGTCATTGAGGGAACATTAGCATCTTCAAATAAGCGTCAGGCTTCATCCGTTTCATAGTGCTACAATTATTGCACTAAGAAGACCGTAGCTCGATAACATTCCTTATAGAATTGAATAGCCGTTAATTATTGCTCGCATCGCTTTTGGCCGTAGACACTTTTCCTACAGATGAGACTGTGTATTGCCGCTTCCACGCCATGTCCTCGCGAGGCCTTGGTCTGAGTCTCCGAAAACAGGATCATACCTTGGCTTTGGAACAGACCAGACCTTTTCAAAGTCCCCTCCGCTCATGACAAAATCCCAGTCGCCGCCATTGTAAGCTCCCATCATGGTGTAGCCAGACAGCTCAATCTCAGCCAAGGCCTTCTTGGGGTCTTCGGCCTCGATCCCGTGTCCCGATCCCGGCGTCAAGAGCTTGAACTCGGCGTCGGGTTTGGCGTTGTACGTCTTGTGCGCCACGCCCGCCGGGATGATGAAGCAATCGCCGGCTTCGGCCTCCACTTCGACCCCGCCCTTCTCCCACGCCGAGCCGTGTGTATTCTCTTCCAGGTCTTCTGACGTGTCGGCCACGCCAAATCGGATCGTGGCGGTACCGGAAAGGACGACCATGCACTCGTGGGCCTTGGAGTGATAGTGCGATAGTTGTGTCGGTCCGTAACGGAAGATCCATTCGACTCTCCAACCGTTCTGGCTGAACATGTCCCAAACATCGGCCGGGTCGCAGTGGGAGCTGTCGGGCTTCTTGGCCAAGACATTCTTGTAATGCAGTAGAGGTCGTGGGGAATTTGGGATTAGATCCGTTGGGAAAAGATGATATTGCTTGACTTGGACCATTTTGAAGATTTCTCTTATCTGATATTGGTGATGTTTGTTCAAAGATGAGAAATATGCTGAGTGGGGATGTGAACTTTGATATACACTAGATAGCGCCGTAATTAACTAGAGGATCGGCAACGGTTCCGAGTCGGAAGTGCTATCCGTGTGGACCCGCATATATCCAATGACGGTAGCACTGATTCCGATATCATCCGGGGCTTTGTAATTGCGTACTGGCGGAGTAGACCAAACTTCGGGACGTTAATGTGGTCCCTCCGATGCCCACAATCTCGTTCGCATTCCTACAGTCATCAACCTCTTTCACGATCTGGGCCTCGATCAGCATCTTCTATCTGATATAAAAATCCTTAGCTACGTCTTAGGTATTATTGATGATGATACATAGGCCAAGAGTAGTCTCTTAATGTGTGTTGTATTCGTCGCCGAGCTACAATACCTCGATCTGATTGCACTGGCTCGCTCTCTGTTATCTGTAACTCTGCATTGACACTTTGACAGTGGCGTAACGCTATTATCAAGAAGCAGATTTAGTTACATTGGTTATCAACTCCCGTGTCATTTGTGCACGTCTATGGCGCAACATCAGTGGACGTTAGATGGTTATCCCATACACGTAACCCGACCACTGCGCAATATATCATCAATTTTCACCCTTAGCTTGCTCCCTCACTCCCCCTTTGTCGACTTCCGCCTCGTCGTCAGTCGACTTATTCTCGTTCGAATCTTCTCCCTCTTCCTTACTCAGGTCAATGGTCTTGAGCGCAAACATGACAAGGAGCATAGGGACCAGAGCTGCGGTGGCCGCAATCGCTAGAAGCTGCTGTGTTTCGCGATATGCCTTGTCGATTGCAGCTCGGACAGGGGTGCCCTTTTCGAACTTTTGCGCTCCTACCGCACCACCAAAGTTCATCGCTGCAAAGTAAACTCCAGTAACGACAGGGACGTCTTCCTTGGCTACGACGGCTTGGGTGGAGACTTGCGCGGCGGTCTGGTAGAACGCGCGACCAACACCGACCAAGGTCTTAGCGGTGACGAATGAAGCCTCGTTCGCGCTCTCGCCATACATGTTAACAAAGTAGATCTGTAGACCTTGTCCGAGGGCCACTAGAGGCACGCCAATGAAGACGTATATCTGACTGCGCTTCGTGTATTTCATCAGCAGACCAACAAGGACTGAAGCAATCTGGAACGACACTCGAAGCGAGTTACTATAGTTCCACAGTCAGCGGCTGGTATAGACAGAGGACATGTGACAATCCTACTCAATGCGGGTGGAGTGGCCAGGAGCAAACCCGCCGGCGACCTGGAGGTAGCTAGGAAAGAAGACGGTGAAGCAAGAATAGTGGAAGAAGTCGAGCATAGACAAGATGCAAGCCGCAATGACAGTGCGCTCCTTGACCATGCGGAAGGGCATGAACGGCACCTTGGCGAACTTGGCGTCCCAGAGGAGGAAGACGCCCACGACAAACACGCCGATGATGAGCATGGCGATGTATGAGCCTTGATCCCACCGATCACTATTCTTAGAGCCCGTCAGTGAAGGAGGAATCAGGGCCAAGCCAAGGCCGATGGTGAGCAGAAAGGCGCCGAGAATATCGAGGTCAATCCAGAGAACATTCGCGAGTCGTTTGACAAAGCCCTGAGACTGGTCTCCCGTGGCCCAAGAGTTCTCTCGGCGATACCCGTTCTTCCTGGCCCGCCTCTGAAGGACAAACAGGGTGATGATTAGTGGTGCAGCGCAGAATGGGATGATGAGAGCCCACGTCCCGTAGCCCCAGCGCCACGTCGAGTGCTTCAGGACGCTATCGCCAACGATGGAGCCTAGGTAAAGCGTGGGGATCGAGGCGATGGACTCGAAGATGCCTCCGGTCTGGATAAATGCTTGTCAACATGTGTTACAGTTTTTGCGGTCGAGCTAGGCTTACAATGTAGGTACCGATATTTTGACAAGCAGCGTACATGATCTGAGAAAGGGCCAAGAATAGGATGGATGCGGTGAGACCTTCAGCGCGACCGAATACCTACTCCCATTAGAGCCGTGATATCATTCCTCCCAAGTGACGTCCATTGGAGAACTTAGCCATGATCGGATATGTAACAAGGCCGATGATGGTCCCCACGACGTTGGCCGTCGTCAAAGCCGAGTGCTTCTGGAACGCGCTCGTGGCGTAGGCATCATAGACTTTTGTGGAATACTTCAAGAACGAGATAATGAACGTGGTCGCAAACAGGCTGGAAGCAACGGTTAAAAAACTTGAACTGAAGAAAAGCAACGAACGCAGTACTACCCAGTAAAGGCAACGATCAGGTCCTTACGGGACCACGACTGTCGCAGAACCTCGATATTCTTCAACGAGCGATGGACTTTGTGTTCTGCCTTCTCAGCATCGCCTGAGGTCCGAGAATTCGAAGCCTCGAGACTAATGTTAGGATCTTCAGCCGCCATTGTTTGGTACTTCAAGCCTATCGATGATTACTGTGTCTAATTCCTCGCCAAAGTCTTAAACTCGCCACCACATCCAGATCCTCCGTGTTTATATCTCAGCCTCCTCCCACTCCAGTCCGACATCGGTTACGCCCATCACACCACCTTAGACTGGCAAAAGATTCTGGAATGGCCAGAGCCCATAAGCGTCCATCTAATCTTATCAGATCCGCACAAGCTGGCTCGTCAACATGGACCCCTGGCATGGGACCCATTGCCAAGACCCCGGTCGTAGCACTTTGGCGACTCGCGCAGCGTCAACATCAGCCTGGTGTGGGCTCAGTTCGTCGGGACCAGGGCTTGGCCATGTGGGTTAAGCCGTGATTGACACAAAACGAACGAGCCACTCCGTCTAGTCGAGTGTCTGCCCGGGTGAAGCGAAGTGTTTCTTACATAGTGCCTCGGTTATGACAGCCATCCACATGAGACTTCGTTGCACTACTTCACACTCTAATGATCTCCACAGCTCTTCTCATCAATCGTAAAATGACCCGACGTCCTGTCTCTGAAGAGGCGAACCACTTCGTGGGAGCAGACCGGGGTTTTCTGAGTTATGGGAACCCAGACTCCACTCCTCCGGGGTTTCCCTGCGTGATCGGTGCTTGTGGGCTTGATGCGTCAAGCCGGGGGATCATCTCCACTCCAGAGCAAGGAACACAGGCCAGGTTTTCCCGAATCATTCTTTCACGATGACTTGGGCGTCACTGGCCATGTACTGCTAGTGTCATAGACGAAGGCATCAACGCCCACATACCGATCAAAGCGCCAAGTCCGCTAGTTTAATAAGACCGACCGTTGGTGACATGGCGGGAGCGTACCCAAGTGGACTCGGAAAATCCAGCAGTGGGCATGAACGTATAGAGCTCTAGGTACTGGTCTAACCTAGGTAGAATGCTCGAGTAACGCCTGAATGACATGCTCACTTGACATCTATACAGCACCACGAGTCTCTCGAAGTATCCCGGTTGGGAGTGAATCCGATCCTTGAAACGGTCTAGACGATGTGATTTCCCTTTAGCCCCGTATTCCTAACCCTGGCACAAGTAAGACGCGGCTCGCCCTGATCATTTTCGTAGCTTAAATCCTGAGCTTAACTGGCCGATTGGTATCTTTCATACTCCATGCGAACACAGGATGAAGGGGAGAAGAGAATAGTGTTCAATTTTGTCTAAAAGAATAAGGACAAACTTGTACGCTGATGCATTCGTCGTAGTCTAACGCGAATGATGTCTACGTGCTCCAGTCTGGGAATCTCCCCGATTAACGCCAAAATGTCAGATCTATCCCCCCCTACAAATTATCCGGCGCCTTAGCACGAATCTTGGCTCCATACAAACGGAAAATGACTGGCACCGGTACCAATACCAGCGCAAGGAACGCTAGGACGCTGTTTCCCCAACCCAACCCCAGATCATTGTACATGGATTGTCCAGCGAGAGGCAGCATGGCACCGGCGAGCGATCGGAGAACCGTGACGGAGGCGATTACGGATGCGGCATATGAGATGTATGCGTCCATGAGATAGATTTGGAGACACATCTGCAGAGCGGTTAGTTACTGTGAGTTATAGGGACGTGATGATACTGACCATGATACCCATGAGGCCGAAGCAGAAGAAGGCCACTCCAATCATCGGCACTATCCAATGGGTGTTGTTCTCGCAAGCCCATCCATACCAGAACAGCGACACGACGATGACGAGTCCATTAGGGAGCGTCAACCAAACGGGCACGCGGTCCTCGGGGGTCGTCGTCGCTCCGGTCGCCATTTTCTTCTTGACGATGATGTCGGTAAGAACACCAAACACCATGGTCGATATAAGCATGCCAATTGCCGTGGGAATGTACGCCAAGCCGATGATGCCAGTATCAAAACCGTATTGCTGGGCGAAGACGTAGGTGAATGTGCTAAACATGAGGTAGAGGATTCCATACACGACCGCAATGTATAGCGAGATGATGAAGACGGGCAGATGTGTCAAAAGCAGCTTCATGGGTCGGATGATAGCATGCTCAAACTTAGCCTTGGCAGTCATTGTCCCTACCTCCAGGACGGAGTATAGGTCCGGGTTGTTGGTTTCTTTCTTCATACGGTTCACCTTTGCCTGGATGAGGGTCGGGTGGTAGGTCTCGGTGACGACAAAGTAACAGACGACGGACATCGCGCCAGCCTATGTCCCAGTTAGTCTTCTGCATGTTGAAAACCTGATTGGAAGCACTTACAGCAATGGCAATGACCCAAAACACCCATCTCCAGCCTATGCTCTGGATCATGAAGCCACCGGCGACAGGTCCAATGCAAGGTCCCAAGAGCGGCCCCATTGCCCAGACGGCCATGGCCTTGCCTCGCTGCTCGACGGGGAACATATCCGAGATGGTGCCGCTGCCGTTGGTGACGGGCGTGGACCCCGAAAAGCCCATGAGGAAGCGGAAGGCGATGATCATGCCCATGTTCTGGCTGAGCGCCGTGGCCACGGTGAAGATGATAAAGAGCACGTTGGCGATGTTGAAGACCAGCGCGCGGCCGTAGATCTCGCTGAGGGGGGCCGCGAGTAGGGGGCCGAAGGCGAAGCCGAGGACGTAGATGGATACCATGAAGGTGGCGAGGTTTGGGCTGGACGAGCCGAACTCGCGCATGATGTCGGGGACGCCAGGGGCGAACATCGAGGAGCCCTACCGTTGATTAGCTAGGGGGAAGGTGAGCGGCGACATGATGGACTAACCAGAGGACTATGGAGATGGGTCAGCAAGCAAGCAAACACGAATAAAAAGAGACAAGCGGACGGAACATACGTTAAGAGAGTCATCAGAGAGAGTGCGCAGATGGTCGTCCACTTCCTCTTCTCCGTCCAGTTCATGGGGTTATGCGGGTCGTCAGGGCCATCCCAGCCGATAGCATTCGGGTCATCGCTCGGAGCTGAGGCATCGGATTCTTCCTTCTTTTCCTTCTTCGCTTCCACCTTGCGCGCGGCCTCCTCGTCTATCGTCTGCGGTCGGTCGGTGGTGAGGCTGGCCTCCGACGGCGTCAGGGTCCGTTGGCTCTCGGGACGGGGCAAGTCCTCGAGCTTGATGGTCTTTGCAGCTTTCTCCATGGCGATGCAGAAGCAAGGGAAACGGTGTAGTACTTGACACTTTTAGGGAGCCGCAGCTGCAGACGGGCAGGGAGTCTTTTAAAGCACATCTGTGTGAGGCTCGACTTGATGGCCTGATGCGGAGGAATAGTGCCATGCCAACGGCCCAGCAGCCCTCCGGCGACACATATGAACGCTACGGCATGCAAACTGCTCCAGCCGCGTACAAGTCGTACTTGCAGCCTATCACAAAGGCACATCGGGTCGCTCGAGCAGACCGAAACCCGGCCTGTCCACCGGGATTCTGTCTGGGGCTCAGGCGGCTGATGGCCGATGACCCGTTTTTATGCGGCGCGCCTCCGGAAGACGAGCTCCCGGGCTGGTTTTATGCAAGTGGCGCTGGTGGAGGTGCTGGCAGCTATTGGTTGGGGTGCAAGGGCCCCGCTCTTTTCTCGAGTTATGCATCGGATGCAAGGTGGATTGCCCGGCCGCCCCACTCCGGGGTAACTTTTGCTTCATTTAAGCATGTCCAGGGTGGATTTTCATCTCGCTTTCGCTTTCGCTGTCGGACATCGGGTTAAAAAATTCTTTTTCGGGATCGCTTTGGGCGCTTTTCCGCCTTGCTAGTAAGGGGAGAGAGAGAGAGGCTCGCCCACTCCGTAGATCTTGACAACCCGCCCGGATTATATCCTAATCTCCGTAAACCTTCCTTGCCTTTTCCATCCCCGGTTTCGTAGAGTTTCCGAACATCCTGCCGGTCTCGTGCTTTAATGTTAACCTTATTGATATACTATTTCCCCCATCCTTGCCAATACGTATAAATAGGATAAATAGGCGCAGATCATTAAAACCTAACACGAAGAAGGGAAAACCCCCTGCCCTGTTTCATAGGGACGGGCCGTGATCAACGTATAGTGCACCCACGTTGGCGGTTGCACCAGCAAAAACTGCGAGTCCGGTCTGTTGATGGGTGAATCACCAGCATTCGTGGAATGAGTTGGTGTGGGAAAACATTCTCGTGGTGGAACCGCTTCTGGAGTCTAGCCTCTCCACGGGCCACATGCATCCCTCCCTGTGCGTGTGAGCCAATACAGCATCCGTCTTCCGACCCGAGATTGCTATGTATACATAGACAGGCATTCAACAGTCACGACGCCAACGAATGACGAGACATCAAGTGATTAAATCCCCTAATTCTGACAGCCTCAATTACCAAACTTGAGCCTTGACATAATCCACATAGCAGCGCCTCAGACCGCCTGCAGTATTGCGAATACACGCAGCTCCTAGAATCAGACCGCGCCCGTCGATGTTATTGTGCTCCCTGGCTGCCAGGATCTTCATCCTGCCCCTCACTCCGTTGTACTTCGCTCACCAGCTCGACTTTAGGTCCTCGTACACAGCGTCTTTGACCGCAAGCGTCGTTGACTTTCCGTACGAGCATGGTCGGCAATACCATGCATTCTACGGAGGCTAGCGCATTCTATAATATTGCCTTTGTTGATGGTTCCCAGCCTACATCTGGCTAAATGACGAGGTATTTCCAAGTGTCCATCGCTTGCATTGCCTAAATGATCAACGTGCTACTCGCCAGACGGAGGTGGACCGACTTGACCTCAACCAGCCTGGTATGCTGGATCTCATCAATCCATACCCCGTGTGCGCGCTCTAATCCTCGATCTAGGGTTCCTCCCCACGTCAAATTCGAAGTCGACGACGTGGAAAGCCAATGGATGCAAAACTCTCCATTTGAACTCATCGTCTACCGCTATATGTCCTGCTGCATCGGCTGTTCTATGGCGTTCTCAAGTGATCGGAAGAGGAGGTTTTGCTTCTGCTCTTCAAGGTCAGGAAGGCGCTGAAGAGTAGTAACTTTCGTGCGATTTTCAATTTGTGAGAGGCTTCTTCCTACCCTGTGGTCTATCTCGCCAACGTCGATTTAGCCACGTTACCTACGCTCAGAGGCCGTAAGTGCATTCTACATGTGGGTGAGCTTCTTGGATCCTCTAAAGGCTAACTTTGAGCAGTGAATCGATGGTTGATGCGGAAACCTGAGCTGCGGTAGCTCCAAGGGTGATTTGTAACGCATTTCAGCTTAGATACTCACGCTGTCGATAGGACTAGCAGAACTGGTGAACACCGACTTATTTGATCCGAGATATTTGCTCAGGCGCGATATCACACATGAATGTGACTTCGCAGTCAAGGTTTACACTGCCTTTGAAATAGAACGGCAATAATAGCTACGCCCGAGCACCCAAAACTCCAATTGCACTCGATTTCCCACCACCTTTTTGTCTCTCAAATACTTTTGTGGCTAAATGCCCCATACTGCCCTTTCCCCGTTAGTTTGCCCAAGACATGTCCTCTTTACACTTGCTGTATATATACGACTACAACAATCTACATCATACCTCAATGGTTTACAGCAAATTCTTCGCCCAGATCGCCAACATCAACTAGCCACCCAGGGATCCGAAGGCCAACTCTCAGGCGAAATATCCGGCCAGTACAGACCCTGGGAACCATCTTGGTACATCGAGGCGTTGATGAATTGTAGATCCAGCACTGGTTGCGACAGTAACTCCTGCAACGAAGGCTCCGACAGCGCCATGCCGGCCGTCGCTGTAGCCCCCGCGAACGCTTGCCCCATGTCGAGCGCGCTCAGAGCTGGATTACCCATCAAGGCGGGCGTAGGCCCGGGCATTGGGAAGTCTCCCCTGCGCGCTTGTGCAGCGGCCATGGTGACCTTCATTGCGTCGGTGTGCTGGCAGAATTCCCCGGCGGCAAAGTTGCCCGTTTCTCTTAGCTGTTCTAGGAACTGGACCGAGGACTCGAACTGCTCTCTGTCGCTTCGGCAATCCTTCCAATCCAGCAGGCTGGAAATGGCGAGGACGGTGGCGGCGGAGAAGAGGTACTGGGTGTAGAAATAGTCGAATGTGGCAAATGATCCGTCGATCCAGCACTCGATGAGAAGTCGGCACGAGTGGCGGGCGCATCTCACACATGCCTCGGCTAGTGTCATTGCAGAGGCTGGAACTTGAGGTTCCGTGTTTGGCTGTGTATCCCAAGTAGCCACATGCGTCCGCAGTACGTGAAGAAGAATAGGTCGTGTAGCGCTAATTACGCACTTGATACTATGAGTATGCAGACACTCCATCATAGAGAGCAACGGCTTACCTGGTTGAAATATAGATGCAGTGAGAGTGGCTTCGGGCTCGGCTCAACAGAGTTATCCTTTGGTTCAATGTGTAAATGGGCCGGGAGCTCCTCGGCCCAGTTGCGAAGATCCTTCAGGGCTTCCTGTACACGTTGGGACAATGATGTCTGCTGGGGGTTCCTGTTATAAATAGAATACCCAATTCGTCCCGCAAGACGTGCTAACCGCACACTGGCGACGAGATAGCCCGAATCCTTAAAGTCGTCGTGACCACTTATTAATACTGGGTCACATGGAAGATCTACTTCGATGAACTCGTCCTGTACGGCGACGGGATGACCTAGTCTCGACGCCCACATCCGATCGAAACTGTAGGCTGTCCACCAAACACGATTCCTGTGCTCCCTCACGCTTGGGTCGCTGAGCTGTGATTCTGGGACGTTGAGGTGCAAGCCCATGACGACGGACAACCGCACTGCAGATCCAGCTAAAGCGTATGCGGTGTAGCGGCGATTCAAGGCGAGAGAGTAAAACGACTGCAACAAGTGGTTAGATGATGCAATCGTTTCTTAAGAGAAACTTACGAGTAAAAGTCTTATTTCGACTGCATCGATCCTTGGCCGTTCGCTAATAATCCGTAGGACCCGCGTCGCTCTCGCAAAGTATCCCATTCCAGGGAAATTCGACTCCACTGCAGCAGTTCTCGTTGAGTACATTTCGCCGATCGCAAAGAGAGCCCATAGTTTGCTCTTTAACAGCGAGTCGCTGGAGTGTGGATTCTGGATTGTCTGCTCGAGTCCCTCCAAGATTTGGCTCTTGCGAACAATGTGGTAATAACGGGTGACATACTTGAGCGCGACGTTGATCAACAGTCGCGCTCGTGATGGGAAAGGAAAAGGACAGTCAATGTCCGAGAGTGCAAGAAGCCGTTCGTCTGTTGGGTAGTTGATCCTAGGGAGATGGTTGTGTCGCGCATCTGAGATTGCCTGGCGAAAACGCGTGGCGAAAGCGGCATCTGAGGCCTCTCCGATTAAAATGGGGGTATGTGGGATGTTCATGTTAAAGAACCAGGGGCGTGCCTCGAGCGAGGGCGCCTGAATGGCGGATGGGCCATCTGCAGGGCCTTTAGAAGCAACTGAGACATCTTTTGACGTAGAGTCAGATCTCGCCTGACTTGTCTCATCCCGGTTGCGAAGCCGTTTGTTCTCAGCAAGAAGATCATCGAGGTATCTAACAGGTCAGCTCATTGAAAAAGGATCCGGAGGAAATATCAGTCTCAGTGACGGGGAGTGAAACACACTGCTGAGTTACTTTGACAAGACGGTTCTTTCGAGGATAGATACACTCGGTGGATTTGCCCGCGTGTGTACAGTTCTCACAGGGAGAACCGCCCGAGCACTTGACCTTGCGCGAATGGCACCTGCGGCAGCTGTGAAGAAAGCAGAGTGAGTAGGAGGACTACATGGATGATGGATCTGCTCCGATTATCACTGACGCTGTTGACTTTGTCTTTCGCTGTGGCCCGCGGCGACTGGGAACCGACCGAGACGCAGCCTCATCCTTGCCTCCATCTGGCTCCGACGCGGTGACTGAACCTCGGGGACTCGCATTAGGCGGCGTCATGCTCATGACCGGCGACATTTTATCGCACCGCTTACCGCGTATCTCCCTTCGGTGAAGGAGCGCGGCGGTGAGGTGTTGTATTCGCCGGAGACACGGAGAACTAGATACGACAACCGGAGCACCAGGTATGGAAACCGGAGCTGCAGCCCGGCGGTCGGAGGTCGCGCTCGCTGCTGTCTCGAACGACGCTGACTCTGATTTCTGGGTCTCGTGCCGATTGGATCCTTCACGGCACACGGGCGTTTGTTTGCAGAGTTCTTGAGGATTTGGCCGACGTCGTTTCGGCGAAACGAGGCATTTTCCCCGTGATGAGTCAGCGTGGATCACTCCGGTTCGGCAAGACGCTGCGTTGCCGAGCGAATGGGCTTCTGCTCCGTCGGCTTCTTCCACGCTTCTAGTCGGCGTCTTGATGAGACCACCGGGAATAACCTCGATCTGAGCTTGCAACGCCGGGATGGATAGCCGACCTCGCAATAAAAACCAATCGACGGCCCACTTGTCGTCACCGTCATAATGTACGACAAGAAAAAAAATTCAATGGTTGATTTTCAGGGGGATTCTTTGATATATAGCTCCTGGTATCAGTGCATAAACCGTTCCTTCAACACCATTTTTCAGATTTGGCAGCTGATGTAGTCGGCTACGAACATCCATCAACCTCTCTTTCAACCCCGCATCTCCTCTAGGCGATCGCCGAAGGATTCAAATATGACGGAACCAAAGACCGGTGGTCTGGCATCGGCCGAGTCAATGTCGGATCCTCTCCCTCCCGTGGGAGCCATTGACGACGACGTGATAGAACTACCCTCCTGGCGGAAATGGGTCATTCTTTTTGTCGTCTGTTGGATGCCATTGCCGATGACCTTCTGGAGCACCGCAATCATGCCCGCCACGGTCGAGATTGCTGCTGACTTTGGCGTCAAGGTGACTGACATTAACACGGCCAACGCTGGCGTTTTCATTGCCATGGCTCTCTCCGGGCTGATCTGGCTACCCATCAGCACCATCATCGGCCGTCGGACGACCTATCTCGTTGCTAATATCGTCCTGTGCTCGTGTTCCATTGGTGCTTCCCTATCACCGAACATGGCGTGCTTTACGGTTCTGTGGATCATTGGCGGAACCACAGGACCGTTCTTCCTAGTTGCTGGACAAACGATTCTCGCAGATATTTTCGAGCCGGCAAGTTATCAACATCATTTTCTCTCATAACATGGTCTAACAATCGAATAGACCGTCCGCGGGACTGCGGTGGGATTCTTTCTTGGCAGTTGTGTCAGTGCAAACACGATTGGTGAGTAAAAGTCGCCCGCACAACTGATGCTTGCTAACCTATCCTAGCACCGTTGTTGGGAAGTATCATCGCAACATTTACTAGCTGGAGAGTCATCTATGGAGTTGAGGCGGGAATGTCGATGCTTGGCCTGATTCTCGCCTTTCTTTTCGTCCCCAGGGCCAGTGAAATCGGAAACCCCAAAGCAATCGAAGCTACCCCTCCAAGAACCCGGGAGGAGATACTCAGGGCCTTTAGCCCGATGAACGTTTTTTGTCAATTCGTCTATCCCCGTATTCTTATTGCCGTACGTAAAGGAAAAACAATACGGACTGACCGTACGCTGACTTTTCTAGAACATCGCTTGTGGACTATTGGCGTTCAATCAGTATGGTGTGCTGAGCTCTGTTCGACGCGTCATTAACCCTCGCTTCAACCTTACTTCTCCGTTGGAAAGTGGCTTGTTCTACCTTGCCCCTGGCGCTGGCTTCTTGATTGGTAGCACTCTTGGTGGTAAGCTGTCTGACCAGATGGTGAAGAGGTACATCCGCAAACGAAATGGCTTGCGACTACCGGAGGATAGATTGAACAGCAGTCTTCCGGCGATTCTTGTTGTTCTGCCCTTTGGTACGCTACTCTACGGGTGGAGCGTGAATAATGAGGTTGGAGGCATGGCTTTGCCCATTGTGGGTTCGTTCATCCAAGGAATCGGACTTATGGCCTCCTTTAGTGGCCTCAACACCTATTCTGCTGGTAAGTTTACAAGGCAAATGAAGTACAAATTCCATCCTGATTCTGGAATAGAGGCTCGACCTGCATACAGGACTGCAGTGATAAGTGGAAAATACGTCGTCCAGTACACCTTTGCCGCGGGAAGTGTTGGTGGCGTCGTACCGATGATAGACGGCATCGGCGTTGGATGGGCCTTCACTATATGTAAGTTTTGAGAACCAAACTTCATCATTTGTATATGCACTCTAATTGAGGAATCAAGCGGCTGGAGCTGCACTGATCGGAGGTGCGTTGGTATTCAGCATTGCTCGACTAAGTAAAAGTTGGAAGCAGCAATAGACCAGAACGAGAGGCGCGTTGAGCATTGATTTTCCATGCATGATCGGGTTAATAGCTGGAATTATAGACAAAAGTATGGCACGGCTTAATGGTTACTTTGCATATAAGAAAGGAACTAGATGAATTAGTGGTCTATCGATGGGAGTAACAATAAAAGGGCAATCATATCCGACGGTTGACTTCAGTGAAACGCGATTGGAAGAAGTATTTCAATCCCAAGCACGTCAACCGGGCGAAAGGCAACTCCGATTAGCTTTCGCACGCCCTGAGATGGTAAGCAACGTCTTAGTTCTATACCTTAAAAATGTATTGAATTACCTCATATTCTTTGACCCGGTAAAATGGAAATTTGTACTTCCGACCAACAGCGTCTTTAAGAGAGATGGTTCCCTCTCGTTTTTGCGATTCTTCGGAAAACCTGGCCGCCTTTTGCTCTGGACTCTGCCTATCACTCGTGAGACTCTCGATTTCCTTCTCCGTCAACACCGTCCAGTCAGCAAGGAGCTCTTTAACGAGCGAAGAGGTTATGCCAGGCTCATATATAACCGTTTTCATTTTCGATAGGTTTGTGAAAATAAATAAATAAATTTGAATGGACTTGTTTTTTTTACCCACAAGCTACTGGAAGTACACCATCATTTTCCGGTCCCCGCATGCCGAAGCGAGCCCCCTCACACTAGGCGGGGTACCCGGGAACATGACCATGGGCAATTAGGGGACCTACGTCCCCTTTTCTGTGTTTTGGGTGCGGAATCAATCTTTCAGAAATATCTTAGACCGTCATGTAATAAGTCAACCCTTGCATGTGCATTGTGCCGGAAAAGATTCCCCCAATTACTCGGCTTCGGCTTCGGCTTCGGAAGGTCTAAAGCAGTTTCCGTGCGGGTGGATTTCCGCCCGGCCCCACTCGGCCTCTATCCCGTGGATTCGGCTTGCGCCGGCTTGGGCCACGACTACAAGTGAGTTGACGTCGTTCAGTGTGCCGCTGCCTCTTGTGCTCTCATCATTCAATCGTGATAGAATCAAGCGACCAGATCGACTGATTTCGACCTTCACCATGTCTTGGTTGCCCATCCCAACGGGCTCGCATTTCTCCCTCGCCAACATCCCCTTCGGCATCATCTCCACCGCCGCCAACCAAACCCCCAGACCTGCAATTGCCGTCGGCGACCATGTGCTCGACATCCAAGCCTTCTCCAATGGAGGAGGCTTCTCCGCGTCTTCAGAAATTTCGGAGCGTGCGAGCTGCTTCGAAGCGACCACTCTGAACGCCTTCGCAGCTCTGGGCCGCCCGTTCCATCGAGCAACCCGCAGCTATCTCCAATCCGTGTTCGCCGTCGACACCAAACACGCGAAGCTGCTCAAAGACAACGAGCAACTCCGAAGCTCGGCCATCTTGAAACGGTCTGAAGTACAGAACCACCTCCCCCTGGCCATTGGAGACTACACGGACTTTTACGCGGGCAAGAATCACGCATACAACGTCGGCGTCCTGTTTCGCGGCCCCGCAAATGCTCTGCAGCCGAATTACCTCCACTTGCCCGTGGCCTACCATGGGCGAGCTAGCAGCGTCGTGCCATCGGGGACTCCCATCCGACGTCCCTGGGGTCAGATCCTACGGCCGGGCGACAAAACCCCGAGTTTGGCGCCGTGTGAGAAGCTAGACCTCGAGTTGGAGATGGGAATGTTCGTCTGTCGCGAGAATACACTTGGAGCACCGATCTCGGTCAATGATGCAGAGGACCACATCTTTGGCTACGTTCTGATGAACGACTGGAGCGCAAGAGACGTGCAGGCCTGGGAATATGTGCCGCTCGGCCCTTTCACTGCGAAGAATATGGGCACGAGCATCAGTCCCTGGGTAGTCCTCGCAGATGCAGTTGAGGCTTCGAAGGGTCCGGGCATCGCCAATGATACCGAGCTACTGCCCTATTTGAAGCAAGACTCCAAGGACACCGTATTGGGTATTGACCTGGAAGTTGATGTCATCAGTAAGTTTACAAAGTCTCGTATCAGATGATTACTACAGGACATGCTAATCAGACCTCTAGCGGCCGAGGGAAACAAGACCACCATCAGCCGGACAAACTCCAGGAACCTGCTTTGGTCGTGGCCACAAATGATTGCGCACCACACCATCACTGGATGTAACCTTCGCCCTGGTGACCTGTTTGGCTCAGGCACGATTTCAGGCACCGAGCCTGGTACTGAGGGCAGTATTCTGGAGCAGACAAAGGGCGGAAAGATCCCCTTGAAGTTGGAAGGGGGTGAAGAGCGCAAGTTCCTGCAAGACGGAGACACTCTGGTCATCCGTGGCTCTTTCGGTAGTGGAGATGCTGTGGTTGGTTTTGGTGAGGTGTCTGGGACGGTTCAAGCTCCGCTTCCTTTGTTCTAGCGATGTTCTCAAGAGAGAAAAAGGTTGAAGCATGATTGATCAAGATCATCATTTATTACGTATATTACCCGCCAAACTATGAGTCTACTTAATTTTCAATTCCTCTGGCGTATCCGGCTGGTTGAAGTAGTGACCTTGCATCACAGCTGGGTGCTTGTTCAAATTGCCAGCAATCCGCTCCACGGTTGGAAATTGCGACATGTCAACACCAAACCTCTCCGCATTCCAAACCGCAGGTATGAGACAGACATCTGCCATGGAGAAGTCATCTCCCATTGAATATTTCCCCGCACACTTTTCAGCCATGACCTCATAAGCTCGTAAGCCATCGCTCATCAGCTGGCGATTCCACTCCTCCGCATTTCCTCCCAATTCTCTCACGCGGCGCATGATGCGAAGATTGGTTACCGGCTGGATGTCCACGACGATGATGTCTACCAATGTGCGTACCAACGCTCGTGCCGCGGGGTCAGAAAGTGGTGGAAGCAGAGGCACCTCGGGATGTCGTTCGTCTAGGTACTCCAGTGCCGCCAGAGACTGTCCGATCTTGAACATGTTGTCCTGAGTATCACTGCAAGCGAGGACTGGCACAGATCCGGATGGGTTGAGAACCCGGTGCTCCTCGGACAGCTGCTCATTCTTGAGGAGATTGACGGGCACGATGTCGTACGGGATTGACTTGAGGGCAAGCACGATGCGGATCCGAGCCGAACAGGAGGATCTGAAGTAGGAATAAAGAGTATAGTCGGTCATTATTGTGTGCCGTATGAGCTGGAACTTGTACTATTCTGTGTTGTGGGATCTTGGACACTACCTCTTGTACAAGCCTCACCGGACATCCTTTCCTTTTGCACTCCGTGATAGCTCGCTTCAGCCCGAAGCAAGCCGCTGCTGACATCCGGTGCTAACCTTAAAGTCCCGAGCAGGTCGTTGCACACCAAACAGTACATTGTTCACGGGATAATTTGGGGTAAATGCGGAATCGGAAACGATTCCGTGCGGGGATCATCATCCGGTCTGCATGTAAAATGGCTTGAGTGGTGGTGTAACACTGAATACTGTCACTACGCCACATGTGGCTAAGTGTGTGTTTATTATCACTTCATTTTAAGGCAAGGTTGCAGTCTGTAACTCCGAATGAATTGTTGTCAACGCCCTTGGTATGAGTGGAAGGTAACGGTATCAAACAACTTATATACATGCTCGAGCGTTCTCAACCCGACACTGTTTTAAGAGCTCAGCTAAGGCAGATTTCAAGCTCGGGATAGTATAACTACATAGATCTTTACTTTTGGAGTCGCATGCTCTAATAGATCCTTATAGAATGGCCCAGGTACTATTTCAACAGTGCTTCATCAACACTTAGCTCAGATATTTACGTTCAGCAAATACCTAGACTAAGCGCCAAGTGCCTGCGATTTCTTTGCCAAGTAAGACACAGTGATGCCAGATGCTTATCGTCCTAACTGTGGGGCCGAGAGACGCCTAGCTCGGTAGCTCATCTGTGAGGCTTAGACCAGTGGGCAGAGTGTTGGGCATTCTTTTCTCAGCCTGTTCTTGCGTAACCAACGCGCCCCGAGCAGGCATCCCTTTAGGCAATATGGTCAAGCATTTTAGATGCCTCTAGCGATTCTGGTACGTCGCGAAGGTGTCAGAGTTCGGAGCGAAGAGCTCCAACTACTTCGATTCTAGCTACTTGCCTAGTAGCTCCAGCTAAGTCGGCCACTGATCTGTCACACAACATTCATCAAGATGGACCCTCTTTCCATCATGGAGACGTCATTCTCCTTTTGCGGGGACCATTGCCAAAACGCCCATAGCCTTGACAGAAACTGCGCGTGAGTCTCGAGCTCTATAAGGTGGCCCTTGGCATTGGTCCGCATCCCATATCCATGTAAGCTAGCAATGCCACAACTCTCTTAAATATAGTACTAACATATGAACAAATCACACAGACCAGGACATCAAAGACGACATTGAGCATATTCAATCTACTATCGATGTCATCATGCTTAGGACGGATGATATTCTCGCAAGAGTTGACACCATTCGCCAAATGAACTTCTTTTCTAAGGAAGACAACAACGTCGAAAAGTGGATAGATAACATTGCAGTAACGGTCAGCGAGTCTAGAAATTATATACCAGATGATGACCCTGTAGGGAGATACTTAAGTTAATGCTGGCCTACGCACACGTCTCTTATTTCTACTCAAAGACAGAAAAACCGGCCTTAATTCGGTAATTATTGCTTTCACATTTGTAGCATCGCTCAAGTGCCTTTTGGCCAGCTTCCAAGCTCTCACGCCATGACTTCCATGCGGAGCGGGAAACCTGGTGCAGTGATCCACGTTATCTACTTTCCGGGGAAAGAGAAAACTGCGTCGATCTGTTGCCATTTTTGGTTTCGATGAAAACCCTTGTCGATAACGCTATTGACGGGTTGTTGGCCGGCTGCAGCTCCTTCGCAGGGGTCCAGTCGTGCAAGCAAAGCGCACAGGAGCATACGCAAGGCAGTGTAATCAGGTGCCCAATTGCATGCAGTTGGTCAAGTCGTGCTGTTGCTTTGGTCGGGCTGAGGTGGCATGGGCAGCGATGCTTGAGCTAAGTATCTATGCCCAACAGGTAGGTGGCTTAGAATGTGGCCGTGGCCGGTTATCGCGGGCGCAAGAAAGGAGTTTCCTTTAAGGCCCTTACGCCATCCAGCATGCTGAAAAATGTGCCGATAGGACATATTCCGAAATACTCAAAAAAGCAGCCTTCGTATGACTAGCTATTTGCACCTCATCAGAATCACTAACTCGTCACAGCTCGATTGATCTCACGAGGAGCCCTGGGTCTTGTACTCGGCCGCTTAAGCGCTGTTGCTCAAGGCGGATTCTCAAGCTCGCGCCAGATTAGAGCCAACAGAATGAGAGGATCGTTATGTTGTTGGTGATTGACCTGTAGCTGCTGCAGTAGCGTGTTTCCTCTTCACCCCACCCATGTAGGAGGCCGTTCAGTCCGCATCATGAGGCAGCCTTGGGACACAATGTTGACGGCCCCATAATCGCCGGATTTTAACGATGCTCATGCTCTTTCTTCATCAATATCTGTAGCTGCATAATGCAAATCGAAACCATGGACACAGACGAGACTCTTCTGCTCAAGGCACTCTTTCACCATCTCGTGCTCCCGCCCAGACTCCCACGGAGCTTCGACGGTGACAGCATCACACTGGCCCGGAGTCTCGGGGAAAGGCTACAGAACGCCTTGGCTATATTTCGCGGTGTCGGTGACGCGAGGGTCTGGCAGCTGCTAGAGGCTTCGGTGCAGGCTACACGAGACTTGAACCAAGGTCCTATGTATCGGGATGACATTCTCAGTGCTTTCGAAAACGTCAAAGATTCCGATGACGGTGTGTGGTTGGGCCTCCACGTCGTGCCGCAGAATGCTGCTCTGATCGTCCATCGTGACCCTGCGTACGTCCACCGCACTTCTTCTCTGCTTGCCATTCACAGATATCTGACCTCTCCTGCAGCACAAACGGCGTCATCTTGGAAGGATTTCAGGCCGCGGCACCGGTTTCTGATGTCCTCAAAGCAGACCATGCCCTCACCTGGGACTTCCCGAGCCGGGCTGTTACGGTCCCACTCAGCGACTTCAGTAACGAGTCCTTTCTGGGGAACTTGTCCCAGTTCCTCGAACAGGCCAGCTCCCAGACCTTTGACCGGTTTTCTGCGCGAGCCTCCAAGGGGGGAGAGTCTGTCGTCGAGACCCGCGACTGCCCCAGCCCGGCCCTCATCAGCGAGATGCTCATGTCCCTACTCGAGGGACTGGGAGGCCCGGTGCATGTCCGCCGACTGCGCAAGCGGGTGCGTGACGACGTCGTCCTGGATGCCTCGGAGATCCCCTGGAGGCGCTCGCCGTACTGGCTTGTTCTTCGCGTCACCCTCGGGCGGCTCCTGTCCACGCTGTTGGAGCATGCTCACGAGGCGATGGGCCGCGTGTATTACAAGTTCATCATGTGTGCCGTGCTGGCCAATCTTCTCAAGGACTGCGTGGGAAAGCTGCACCCGGAGATGACGCTGATGTTGCAGGCAAAGCTCTGTCGTCGCCTTGCCAAACTGGAGTCAGAGAAGATGTCTGCTTCAGAGCCTCTGAAGTCGGCGTATAACGACTTCTTTGCCGCCAGCAGCGAATATTTTGGTGCCATCGTAAGCGATGCCAGGAATCGCGTCGTCAGTTCGTGGGAGGTGTACAAAAGGAGCATCGTCCGCCGCATCCCGGTCCTACCCCTTCGCGCTCCCAAGAACGACATGTTCCTGCATTTGCCCAACAGCCGCGCGGTTCTTCTGCGCTTACTATCTCAGAACATCGACTCCAGGCGTCGTGACGTGCCTGTTGACCTTTCGTCGTTGAGGGAGGGGACAGTCTTTCAGGTCAACCAGCTTGCAACCCAGTACAGTCTACTCATCAATTACGAGACGAAGATAAGAGACGATGCTGCTCTGCTTTCTTCATCATCTCCAGAGCGGAGATGCACGGAACTTGCTGAGAATATCGAGCTTTTTCTTGATAAAGTCGGGGATGCGTACGTGGATAATTCGCTGCTGATGAGTCGATACCTCCTCAAGTTGTTTGAGCTGTGGATGCGCATGGACAAGGCAGCGGTTGCAACATGTCCTCTGCTCAAGGAGTTCCACCCTGTATTTGTCCCGAGCTCGTTGGATGTGCTTTGCTTGCAGACCATGCAAGAGATGGAACGGCTCAGCCAAGTGCAGCAGTACATTAACGACCGCATCAGCTCCCACAAGACGGACCAGGAAACCATCTTCAGTAATCCCCGAAAGCAAAACTCCTTCGCCCTGAGGTTCGTGTACTCAACTGAGCCGGGAAAGCGAATGATCGTTCTCGCCGAGCAGATTGATGCTGCTTCGCAGAGGTCGAGAGCGTCCAAGCAATCCAGGCTCGCCGATCTAACACGACAGTACAATCAGCTCACTCAGGCAATGCAGGGCCTGACATGCACTTGCACTTGGTTGCCGGAGGGAGGTATGGATGTCCGTGGTTGCACAAAGTGCTACAAGAAGCGATGCCGGTATCGACTCAAGATCAAGGCTCACGAAGACTTCCTCCCGCTACCCAAAGATGACCTGCAGAAGGCCCAGCGGGCGGCGATTCTCCTTGAATTGCGCATGCCAAGGTATCTCGCGGCATACCGGGCAGCGGTTTGGAAGCTGTACATGTTGGGTAGCCAAAAACGCTCGACCAGCCAAGGCGCGCCTCAGCTGCTTTTCGAGGATCTCAACCAACTCAAAGAGTTCTCGACGACGCAAAACTCGATTACCTTAGCATCACGCAAAAAGTCTTTTCTTCAAACGCATTACGGGGAAATGAAGCTACCCAAGCAGCCAGCTCAGGTCCTGTTCCCGTTTGGAGCAGAGTTCGCCTACTACGATACCTCATCCCGTATCTGGGCCGACCAACTTCCCAAGGTTCCGTGGTTCCAGCATCTGCTGGGTACATGGCTTCCAAGGGGCATTTTTGATCCATACGCCAGCGCCGAGCATTTCTCGCCTGACGAGGCCTACCACCCCTCCTCGTACGAGATCATGGCCAACGAATCCAAATGTCCCCCCGAGCTGTCGGTCAATGAGTTCTCTGCCTTTCAACGAGCAGTGTCTGGGAGAGCCCGACGATGGCTGGTTCTGCTCGTCGAGCTGGGAACGACCAGTGTCAATTTCAGCAGTGAGGCTACCATGGAGCTGTTCAATCGTCTTGCGCTACAGGCCGGCCCAGCAGTGCGGGAGCGTGGCGTCTTGCGTGAAGCACACAACATGTTCAACGACCAGGCCTTTTGCGAGAGACTATACGAACTGGTTCGAGGTCGATTGGGTTCTCTGGAGTCGAGCTGGCTCGAGGCCTCTTATATGAGCATACTTGTGACCCTCAGCTTGCGGCTTTACCACCTGTGTCCGCTGCAGTTTCGACCAAAGGCTGAAACGTTACTCTCGAGCATTCGGTCGATTACCTCTGGCTGGATAATCCACTTGCGGGACGAAATCAGGTCGACCTCCGATGGTGAAGTTGCGCGTAAAGCTTCAACCTTTGCGTTTTGGGCCGCTCTGCTCTGCCGTCAGACATTCTCGGCTTATAATCATGTTGAAAGCACCCTTGGTGATGACGATGCTCAAACGTTCTTTCGAGCGTCGATCGCGCTCCAGGAGAATCTGCTCGTCAATCTAGACGAACTACAACCAGTGTTGAAGCGTCTACTCATCGAGGACTTGTCCACCTCCTATATCATGCGAAATCTCATTAAAGAGTGGTTCGATACGCACCAGAGCTCGTTGGAGAATTCCATTAATGAGACATGGGCCGACTCGGGAGGTCTCAGCAGGAGGTCATATTCGCCATGGAAGATGCTCTCCGGCTCACACGCCTGGTGGGCAACATCTCGAATCGCCAGAACCAAGTGGACAGCTTCACAGATTGTGCACTACCACTTGCTACAGGGGAATCTCATCGTGGATGGGAAACCCCTCGGGAGGCTGCCTCTTCAGATGAGACAGGATCCAGCCATCCAGGAACTCTTTGGAGGACAGCATCTACTCACCTGTCGGTCAAGCCTGCTCGAATACCAGCTGGTCAGTGAGGTTGAGCATCACCAAATACACCTTGGTTTCCAAAATGGCCAAGTCATAATCCGGGCCTTGTTCCGAAGATCTCTCCTCGAATACGTCCCGCGAACCATCTTTAGGAGTGCTGCTGGCTGTGATCTCCCTTCTGGCCTCGTCGACGATTGCGTACACTGGTTGAATCTGCAGACCGGTCAGCTCGAGATGCGTCGAAAGCCACGAATATGGAAGCCGAAACTGTCCAACTGGATTCTCGATGTAAGAGAGCGTGTGGCCGTCCGCAATCAATCCAGCCTCCCCATAAATGGGAGGCAGCGTCTAGGAGCCCGCCTGGTTGAGCCAAAGTCAGAGATCGGACAGCAGATCGCGAACATATTTCGAGATTTTGAGGATGTAGACAAGTTGACAGTATACCAGCCTCTCGGCAAGGGCTCATTATCTGTCGAGATGAAGCGTCTGGAGATCCGCTTCATCGTCAACAGAAAAGGATTGCTAGAATGTCCCCAGCTCGGGGCTGAGGTTGACCCTCAGCAGGATGCAGGCACCCTCTACGGGCTCTCCAGTCAGGTGATCCTGCGTAATGTTGTGAATCCTGAACGGAGGAGTGTCCTCGTTCCAATCGGTAACATATACTGGGAGCGAAGAGGGATACACGTCGCCGTCAAAATCGCCAACGACGGGGTCTACGCGAGGTTCACCATCGATCAGCTCCTGGGTCGACTTGACTGCCCTCCGGAGCCGCTGTTGCTATATCTCAAAGCTGCTATACATGCTCTGACCTCGTTTCCCATTCCCGATGGCCTAACGCTCCGTACCGGGACCGAAGAAGCACGGCACTGTCTCCTCGCGGCACGCAGCCAACCTTGGAGCCCACTGCAAGGCTTTCCACAACAGATGCTCTCGGTGCTCAGGTCTCTCTCTCCCAAAAGATGGTATTATCCGCCGGGGATAGAACTCTATCAGAAGGTGAAATGGGACAGCAACTTGACCATGTCGATTCAGCATGAGGAACTCGCTCTTTTGGTTGACTCGATACGCCTGCAGTCACAAAACCTCGAGGTCTTTGTGGAGAGAGCTACGACAGATTGCCAGGTTGACTCGCAAATGACGACCCTTGATCGCTTGAGTCGTCGGGGGCGAATCCGCAGACAGCTCTACGAACGTGTCTGCTTTCCGTCGGACGTCGAGGCCCTGAGGAACTCTCCACAAACTCTCCCTTACGACCCTAGTAGTCATTCTTGGGCAAATAAGGAGAATCACCGAGTCTACCAGACTACATGTGCTCTGCGGGCGGATGCTGATGACATACCCAAGCTTGCAAGCTTGTCGCCTCTCATGGAAAATTGGACCAACATCGGGGGCTTCGAAGATGCTTTGCTCACTATGGACATTGGAGCGCTTCTCGACATTGATATCTCGCAGTCGTGGGGCTCCTTTGTGCAGGCATGCCAGGGAAGCAGCAAGTCGCAAGCTTATGATGCCTACTTCCTACTCGCTCTGCTGGCCTTTGGCACCAATGTCGATATGAAGGTTGTCAAATGGCTAGTTGCGCTTTGCAGGAGTACTGTGCTCGGGGACATTGAAGCTCCTCGGCATTCTCCCTTTTTCAACTTCCGCGTATTCGAGGAGCCATCACAAAAGAGCATCCGATCGCTCATCCTCGGAAAGCAGCCACTTTATGACGATTTCTTCCAGCTTGGCCGGAAAAGGCGGGCGCGCAACAAGGTTAAGGTGACTCCTGACCGATACGAGAAAGTGCAAATGGACGAAGCGACCCAGATAGCCTCCCGTATCATGGAAGCATGGCCTCATTCACCCAGTTCAGCCGACGAATTTGAGTGTTTGGTCGAGGGCTTAACGCTTGAGTATATCCACTTGGGCAAGGCCTGGGAAGTTCTGGAGCCGGAACTGCAGAGACTGTCGCATAATCTTGATTTCTCTACGTATCTTCGTAGGCTTGAGGAGGCGGCTTCACGCCTTTATCAACAGCAACCGATGAAACAAAAGGAGAGGCAGAAGGAAATCTGGGAACTGAAGCCGATGCGTTTGATGACTCCGGCCCGGGGGTATTTGCAAGGCACATACAGCGTGCCACGTCTTAGAGGAGACCTCGTGCTGATGAAGCATGATGCCGGATCTGGCAGCAGCATAGAATCTCAGACGGTGGACAAACTGAATGCTTGTGGTGCTTCTACCAGCCACGAAGTTTGGCAGGACAGCAAGGTCTCTAAGGCGCTGTCGACCCTACCGAGCCATCTATCAATCCTTGATAGTATCATCAAGAGGTTTGTCTCGTCATCAGAGACCACCATTCGAAAGGAATATGGCAAAGACCTTCGGATGTCGCTCTCGGCCTTGGTTCAGGACCGCAGCACATTCCGCGAGCCCAAACCGACGACACACGCTAAGAATATCGCGTATGAGGCTACCCTAGCTCACCAGGCTCTGCATGAGTACGAGGAGAAGATCCGAGCCTCGCTATCAGATGGCATCACAGGTTTCGTCTGGCTCAGCGCAGGGAACCTCTGGCCATGCCTTTCTCCAGTGGCGCTTCTGGAGCAGCTGAGGGACGTCAGCGGTGCGCAGCTCGGCCCTGGAATGAAGGCAGGGCTGGTACGGTACGGGGTCCTCATCACGAAGTTGCAGCGACTCCTCCGCATGCGTGATGCGACGCTCCGTAGGGATGAGAGGCGCCTACGCGAGGATCAGGAACAAGAAGCGCATTCAAACTGGAGGCCCCTCGACCATCCGGAATGGCTTCTCCTAGAAATTGACAACAACTTGCTCATTCGTCCCTCCCAGATCGACGTCGCTAGAGCCATCATATCCCCAGCTTCTGCATCCAACTCGGTTCTCCAGATGAACATGGGCCAAGGTCTGTTCTCACCCTACTCCCCCTGCTACGTTATCATCATGACCTAACTCCCTCGTGAAGGCAAGACTTCGTGTATCATGCCCATGGCTGTGGCTGTGCTGGCTGATAAGACCCGTCTATGTAGGCTGGTTGTTCCTCGTCCTCTTCTCTTGCAGACGGCGCAGGTGATCCAGAGCCGAATTGGTGGACTTGTTGGGCGGGTTGTCCGCCACATCCCCTTTTCCCGACGAACACCGATGCGAATGGACACTATCAATCTCTTCCAGAGTATCCACCAAGACACGCGCAGTTCGGGCGGTGTCATGCTCTGTCTTCCCGAACACATCCTGTCATTCAAGCTGAGTGGGCTCCAGCAACTGGCAGACGGAGAGCTAAAGCGGGCCAAGAGGATGATTGACATTCAGCGGTGGCTGGAAAAGTCGTGTCGCGATATTCTCGATGAATCCGACTTTACACTCTCAGCAAAGACCCAGCTGATATATCCCAGCGGCACCCCTATGACGATCGACGGCCATCCTCAACGCTGGCAAGTGGTCGAGGAACTTTTGTTGTGTGTCGAGGATCACGTCCCATACCTCCAATCGAGGTTCAGCGGTGGCATCGAGACCATGCGGCGGCACCAAGGGTATCCGATCCTCCATATTTTGCGCCCCGAAGTGGATGAATGCCTTAACGCACTTCTCGTCAACGACGTCTGCGAAGGCCGTCTTCCTCAGCTCCAGTTCAAGAACACAGCCGATTTGAATGCTCAGAGGGACGTAGGTTTGATCGTGTCGGGCGTGGATGTTGATCCATCCACGTGGGAACGAGCAGCCGAGTCCCTAATCGACGACGTCTTCGGCCCGAAGATCCTTTACCTGCTTCGAGGCCTCGTCTCCCGACGTCTACTGCTGGTATGCCTGAAGAAGCGATGGAACGTTCAGTATGGCTTGCATCCCCAACGAGCCCCTATCGCGGTTCCGTTTGAAGCGAAAGGAGTTCCCTCGCCGACCGCAGAGTATGGCCATCCGGACACGGCTCTGGTGTTGACATGTCTCGCTTTCTACCAGACAGGTCTTACAAAGTCCCAGGTGTCTCAAAGCCTACAGCACGTTCTCCGGTCTGATGATCCTCCTACACAATACGAGCGATTAGTCCACGGGTGCAAGTTACCGGCCCGGCTCGAGCACTGGAACTTACTCAACACGGACAACGAGGCCCAGGTCGAGGAGCTCTGGACGTACCTGAGGTTTGACAGAAGCGTACTGAATTACTTTCTCAACAACTTTGCATTCCCGGCGCATGCGAAACAGTTTGGGGTCAAGATCCAGGCTTCAGGCTGGGACATCCCACTTCTGTCGAACGACGCTTCCTCAACAAATCTGACCACAGGCTTCAGCGGAACCAACGATAACAAGAGGATGCTTCCTCGGACAATTAAGCAGGACGACTTGCCTAGCCTTGTACAGACGAACGCAGAAGTTCTCAGTTACCTGCTGGAGCCACGGAACCAGAGGTGCTATCAGGCGGTCGACAGGAATGGTCGGCACCTAACCGAGAAGGGGCTGCTAGAACTCCTTCGCAACGAACAGATACGGATTCTGATTGATGCGGGGGCCCACATCTTAGAGATGGAGAATCACGATCTTGCCGCTACCTGGCTTGACATCTATCCCGACGCTCAAGGGGCCGTCTACTTTGACCGTAACAGCAGGATCATGGTCCGCGCCCGTTTTCAAAAGGCCCCCGTGCCTCTTCTTGCAAGTCCGTTTGCCGAGAATCTCGAGCAATGCGTTGTATACATTGATGAAGCGCACACGCGTGGTACGGACTTGAAGCTACCCCCTCACGCCAAAGGGGCTGTGACGCTTGGCCTCGGCCAGACAAAGGACCAGACTGTCCAAGGTTAGTAGCCGACTAAACCCTGAGCAGGCAGAGCACTAACGAACGCAGCGGCGATGAGACTCAGGCAGCTTGGCTCGACCCAGTCCGTGGCATTCATTGTGCCTCCCGAGGTGTACCGGAACATCCTCGACCTGGGACCCAGCGACGACCGGACGCGCTCACCTGTGGTGTCTTCAGATGTGGTGTATTGGCTGCTCGAGCAGAGTTGTAAAGCGAATGAGAACATGATGTCTCTCCATACGGCACAAGGGTTCGACTTTTGTCGGCGCACCAACGCCTTATGGAAGTACTCCGACTTTCTCAAGAACACAGCGGACAGGGTGCAGCTTCTGGATACCATACAGCAGCGCGAGGACCAGACTCTCGAGCAACTCTATGGTCCCAGAATGTCCAGCTCGGCCCCGGGAGCCACGGCCCAGCTCGAATTCGAATGCCTAAAAGCGTTTGCAGCCGACCTGGGCCAGCACAAGCTCGATCCGTCGGGGGGCTACTCGTCGGCGTTTGAGGAGGTTGAGCAAGAGCGAGAAGTCGAGTTCGAGATCGAACAACTTCGTGATAAGCAAAAGCCCGTGAACTACACTGCCCTCGTTTTCACTGGCCTCGCACCCGCCATTACACATTTTGTCAATACCGGGCAGCTTCGAGGAAACGAGATTTTCATCCAGGGGTTTGAGTTCCTGGGTAGGACAAAGATAGGACGCAAGTTTGGCGTAAAGAAGACTTCCTCCAGGCTCTTCGTCTCGAGGGAGTTCTCCAGGAGTATCGCAAATAACAACTCTGAGAAGGGCTATGATATTGTGGTTAGTCCCCCGCAACAGTAATGACTTGAAACAGTTAACTAACGTATACAGCGGCCCGTTGAATGGGTTCTATGGAGCGCCGAGACGGAGACAGCCCTCATCATCATTCCTGAAGAGGCCGAGCTTCTTATTCCAATGCTCCGCGACGCGAGCAAGGCTTGTGTGTCGCTACTAACCTATGCTGCACCCGTTACGAAGTCCATGTGGCTGTTCAATACGCTGACTTATTTTACGATGCCAATGCGAGAGAAGAATCCGTCGTTCCCTCAGTGGCTGTCGATTGAGATTGGCGTTCTTGCGGGGCGATTGTACTTTGATTACAGCGAGTACACGCCGCTGATTGCATGGTTGGGACTCGACCGAGAGACCGGGTCGTCAACGGATCTTTCGAATGGGTCCTCACAGATGACAGTTCCAGTGGCCCGCGGCTTATTCATCGACCAGCCTCTGAAGTTCCTCATAGAGTGGTTGACCTATCGACGCCGGACTCTGGACATCATGCACACCCCGATGGGCTACGTATGTCAGAGGCGGAACCTTCACGGTGAACATTCCTTCTTTGTCTCAGCTACAGCATCCCGTGATGTAGATGAAGAACATCCTAGTGCCCAAGGCGTGCTCATGGCCAGGGATACAGAATTGATAGCAAGGGGTAGCGATGATGATAGTGATTGGGGAGAGGTGGACGACGAACTGGTGCCGCCTGGCAACGGACAGATGAAGGAGGGACTGGAGGGAGTAGATGATGAATAAAGCCACCAGATCACGGGTTGGCTGGATCTCACGTCTATAGTGGAAGTAGAGATTTTGAACAAGGTAGCTAGCTGGAGAGATGGTTGAGCCTGGGTAGTAACTTGCGGAAGTCATCACGCTAATGACTCAACGTCAATATTTTCTACGTCAGTATCATCATCAGCCATGTCTGGATTACATACTAGCCCCAACCTGCCATCCCAACTCGCTATTTTTCACATCGACTAATATCTCTCAATCACTGCACGTATAAGTAACTGTTCCACAAGCCAGTCCTAGATATCAAGCTGCCTGAGCTGAATAGACCAACTCGAAGTAACTCTCAACCAAGCTTAGCGAAGCAATGGCAGCAGGATATGTCAAAGGCTTGTCCTTGACGGCAGGGTCGTTCGTCTGAGGAGCACCCCGCTTAGTGGAATCCTGACGCTTTGGCATCTCCTCCGGCAACGGGTAGAACGGTAGTCCAGACGGCAACGCCCCGGCAGGTTGATCCTGTGGAGCTTGGCTCAATAAGTTCATGACCTCCGTGTACGGCTCGTAATCAGGATCGTTTGAGTTGAGCCCCTCGAACATGACGTAGATAGCGCGAATGACACTCTCCAGAGCGCCAACAATCCACGCGTGGTGGGAGGATGCGGCCTCGCCGATCATGTACAGCTGACCGAAGGCATTGGGCTTGATGATCTCCTCCCACATGTTGGAGAACTGGCCTGGTCCGAAGTACGCGAACGCTCCAGACATGTTCTGGTCTCTGTACCAATCCCACGCGTGGTGCGTCTCGTATTGCTTGTCGAGAAGAGTCATCAGTTCGTCGTACGACATCTTCTCGTTGGCGTGCATCAAGGCAAGGTTATGCAACAACACGGTCTTGAGTTGTTCTTCGTTGTTGGGTGTATCGGGGGAAATCAGCGAACCTAGGCGCTGCGCATCTTGTCCCCATGTGTACGAGCACAGAAGAACAGAAGATCCCTTGGGGTCCCAGTGTTCTTCGGCCTCGGAAATGTTGTAGGAGGGGTACACGCAAACTCGAACGGGGAGATCTGTTCGAGATAGACCTCCTTTGTTGATGTTGAACGGCTCAATCTGCCACCAAGGCGTGGAGAACTTGATGGCGACCTTGCATGATGCGCCATATCCCAGAGATCGGATCGCCTGCTTCGTGCCCCAGAGCAGACCAGCGTCCTTGAGATTCATACGCTGAAGCGCAGGAAGAGTGGTGCTGTTGAGGACGGCAAAGTAATCTTCCTTTCTCAATTCCGCCTGCTTAGAGACGGGGTCAGTCCGCTTGATATCAAGGGTCATGGGCACGTATGTGTTTGGGTCCCGACGCTTGGGCACGTTGGCGTTGATGGCGACGACTTGGCTGTTCAGCTGCACCGGCTTCTTGACTTTCTGCGCCATCAGCCTCGCCACTCGTTGGCCACCTCCGTCGACGCAATACCAGAAGTTGCGCTTGGGCTTCCCATCCTCTTGCTCGGGGGTGGCAAAGTCGAGTTCGTCAAGGACGCATTCGCTGAGTGCTTGGTCATACCAACCAGTGCCGCTGGCGGAAGTTAGCGAGCTAATCGTAGGCATAGACATAGCGGACTTACTACGTTACCGTCTCCAACCATTCAATAGTATTGTAGTTGTACCCTGGGCCACGAGTCATGTCTGGTCCATTGTCCGTTCTATAGAGAATTAGTTGGGCTAGTCTTTTAGGCCGAGCCCGACATTTAGGATACTGACGAAGAAAGGAACTGGCGGACGCTCATGTTATCCGCTTTCATGAGATGGGTCCACAGCTTCGTTGCCTGTGCTCCATCTCGTTGGGACTCTCCCTTCTCGATTTCATCTCTAGAGTTCCCAAACTTCTTTAAGGTGTCCTTAATGAAGTCTTCCAGAGCTGCACTAACAAGCTTTGCTGGGTCCTTCGTGAGGAGTCTGATACTAGTTAGCACGATTCTAGATATAGTGGCAAACCACGCACTCTTTAGGGATTTCGTCCTTCTGTGACAGCCCTGTGTTGATCCGGAATGGATCCTCTAGACCTTCCTTGTTCCAAATGTAGCCAACGCAATTAACGTCGTTGAAGTATGAAGGGCAAACCTTGTCATCTTCATCGGGAAGATAATACGGGATCAACCCGCCTTTTCCTTCTTCCAGTCCAATAAACTTGAACAACTGGAAGGTTCTGTATCAGGAGTCAGGTCATCGGTTAGGTTAATAGAGCTCAGGCGTGATAAATACTAACCTTGTCATGATTTCGTTGTTGGGGAAGCGCATGGCACCAACGTCGTAATAGTCGTGCTCTTTGTCAGAAAATTTGTGGGTATACAAACGTCCCCCTAGCCTCTCTTCTCCTGCGGCCTCGATGATGTCGTAGTCAATGTCAAGCCCCTGGACCTTCTCATTCAACCAATCCAAAACCATGGCAGTGAAAAGGCCGCCTGCACCTGCGCCAACAATGCCAACCTTGAACTTTCCCTGCTCAGGCGGGACGAATCCCGATCCGGTGAAGTCCTCTGTTTTTTCCAACAGTTTGGTGATGGACTCCTTTCCATCCAATGTGATGGGAACGTTGTCGAGTCTGGACGTTGCATCTTTGACAAGTTCTCTGGCAGTAGCCAGATCGTCCTGGAGTGTCTTCCGCGCGACGTGCCGGGCCCACTGGTGCTTATATGAGCCGCTCTTGGAAAATTCTTTGGTGCCCATGATGTCTACCGGCGTTGTTTTGCAAGGTAGGAAGGAATATGGGTTGGTTCTCTATGAAGTTGGTAGTCAAGGTGGCAGAGCTCTTGTCTCTACATTTCCTGGAGGACATTGGGGCTTCAAGGGGATTATATGCATTCCGCTTGAGATGCGGGGATACTTAGTACCAGATTGTTTGACACGACGAGGTTTCACTGAAACGTCACCACTCTACTGGCGGGTCTAGATATGCATAGACCCTGCTGGCTGTGGCAGGCTAGCCTCCCAGAATGTGAACAATGAGATCTGGTTTGTAACACGATAGGCAAGGGAGAATTCTTAGGTTTGAATATGCATAGTAAACCATTTTAGCTTTCTTGCATGAAGGTCCCTTACTCCTTGCATTCATGTACCGTTGCACCATCGGCTGATGCCGCATCAAGTGGCTGGCTGAACAGAGCTGTGCCGTGGTCTGCTAGCCTTTATTGGGCCGCGGTGTGTGCTCTGCCATCAATAGCGCCGCCTGCAGCCGCGTTCTCTTTCTCCTATGAGACACATGAAGTCACGGACCGCAGTTCTAATTGATCACAGAATTCTTGATTGGATGCAAGCCCAAGTCGTTGCTTTCGCGTTTTGTGGAGTAGAGACACGATTACATAGGATGTCTGGGATCCGGACCGTGAGCGGTAACGGGCCGTGCCAAGCGCATATGCGAGAAACCCCTTTAGTCGTATCTATGTCTGAGACATGCGGCATCTAGACTTTTTCCCTTTTTCATATTTGTCGATCGCTTCTACTGCCTCCCCATAATGTTGTCTTCTATGCTCACCGCCGTCAAGGCCTCGCGGTTATCGGAACAACTGACTCAGTGATGGTCACAAGAGAAACCACGCCGATATCGCTGTACAACAATTATATGATGCGTCGTCAGAGATAGCTTACTCAGAGCACAATGAAATGCCGTGGTCTACAGGAGGAACTTGGACAGCGAAGTGGGCATTTCACTGGCCAGGAATCAATGGCGTGTGACCTTTGAAGAAGCTCAGCAACCATGCACACCCGTGATACAACAGAACCGTGTTTCACCTCTTATCATTCTCAGATGCATTTATCGAAACAGTACTACTTTATCACATCTTTGCTGTTGTCCTTGTCTAACTTGTCTAAGTTCTCCATCCAGTCTCTGTATCTAGCGCATAAAATTCCAAAATCCCCACCATATTTAAATAAGGGAGGCTCGAGAAGGGTGCTCGAGGTCATGTTCCGAACCGCAAAAGTCGTCCAACGTCCGACATGTGCGTTCTAGGATATGCCACCACCTTAGATCTTCGATGGTTGAAACTCCTTCTTCATTCGAAGAATCGATTGCTGACTCATAGAAGCAACCATGTTGCCCTTCTCATCCCAGAGCTTCCCTTCTGAAAATGTCCGTCCGCTGCCGCCACGAGACGTTGTTCTCTCCCTGATATGCCAAGCATCCAGCTTGACATCCGGGGTGAAGATTCGGAGGGCAAAGTCCAAAGTTGAGCAAGCCACCACGTCGTCGAACCACAAATGATGGTGGGTCATAGGCAGGAATGAGAGAGCACCATCCATGAGAAAAGTTAGAGCGGCCATGTTCTCAGCAGGCGATGCAAGTTTTTGCCGTGTTCTCTCCCACTCTGCGGATGTTTTGGCGGTGATGTGGCGGTCGTCCTGGGTCGTGGTGATGTTCTTGGCACCGCCTGCGAGGTTTTGCCCAGCAACGCCGTTGACGCAATCTCTCGTCTCAAAGAGGGACTCGGACACTCCAAACGACTTGACAAAACCATCAAGTTGCTCCTGGGTGATATCGCCCCGCGCCTTCAGGGCCTTGACATGTTCCCTGGTGCTTGGACAATCGGCAGGCCTCGGCCAAGTTGAGGCGGGGGGTGCCGAATAGGTAAGCGACGAGGGTTCCTGGGCGTGGAAGTCGGCGATCAACTCGAGACACACGCGGAACTGGCCGTCTTTTTGTTTTTGCTTTACTTGGACCCGTCGCGTCGCAAAGGACCTGGTGTCTCTGGTGTTGGTTACGCTGCAGTACAGCTTCTGGTCGGTCGACGCTGGTCCAAGGAAGTGCCCGAGTACCGAGTACAAGGAGCGGCCCTCCGAGACGGTTGCGCACGCGGCGCTCACTGCGATGGATGCTGTGCAGCCTCCGTACGCGATGGGCAGGGAATTTCCCATGCGGATTGGGGGCACCTTTGAGACATACTCGCCGGGCTGGAGTTGCTCGACGGCAACTTGGTCTGACAAGGTGAGAGCCATGGCCGCGGATGACGAGCAACGAAACAGTCAACTGGTCAAAGTCAGCACGAGAGCCAGGAGATCTACGGCTCTGGGATTCTTATTGTGTCTTGACATGTGGGGGGGAGGATGCAGCTTTTGTGGGGTCAACCTCGGCTGACGCTGAATTGCCAAGACCTTACCCGGGGGCCGGGGGATATGACGATGTGGCGTTGAGGGAGAGAAACGCCGACGGACTTAACGCGATAACGGACTTTAGCAGACGTCGGTAGATCTCGTTGCCAGTTAAACTATGTCTTTGTACTCCGTAATTAGCAAACAAATTTCACCTAGGGCCGATGGCCAACGTGCTTACTAGGTTCCCGCAGGTGTCTGCAGTCTTTGAAACTGCCAGGTCTGCACGTCTATTAAAACCTTGATGCGAATAGAGTTGCCACTAAAGAAAAATATCCTCAAACCTTCATCGATGCTTGCCTTATAAGCCCCTAAATCAGCTACAGCTTGCTATCCCTCATTAGCGAACAAAAACTTTCCCACTCCAAACCCGACACCATGGATGAGCGGACAGCGCGCATGCCACCACCAGAAATGATCTTGAGAGTCAAACCAACCGAATACGAGATTCAGGCTGTAATAGAAGCCATTTCAAGTGCTCAGTACAAAAAGGCTCATGATGGCGCAAGAGTGAACAGCCCTGCTTCCGTAGTGTCTGTCGACGATGAAGGGTCTTAGGTAGACCACCCGACGCTTCTCGACTTGCCATTTGTCCTCCTGAGAGGTGATTGGAATTTGGCAGGAGGTAGTGTTTGTAAACGACATCGTGGAGGCTTTTTGAAGACCGCAGTTTGCAGTGGCCAAAACGGTAGTGAAGGTTTGAAGGAATTGGAATGTCGTGATTGACATTACCTACAGAGAGTTGTAACAGCCTTTCGTATCTTACCATTAGGCTTTGCAACATCGTATCAATACTTAGCGGGTATGGCTCTCGCCCGTTGTGAACAAGACAAAATAGTCCGACCGAGAATTAACTCAAGGTTTGAAATCTGGGGAAGCGGGGACGTTGATCGACGAACGGGCTGAACCTTCGGGCGGCCCACAAGTTGTCAGCCGTTCGAGATTAATGGCACGGACTGGTAATCTTGGATTGATAGGTTCCCGTTAAGTCACCGAAATTAAGCAGAATCCTAGGTCCGTACTATTCAAATAGACTGTGTGGAATTGGAGAATGAATATTGCCAGGAATGGCTCGCCCTTGACCACCGACAGCTCAACTCCCAAGAGCTTCAACTACGCGCTACTCTCTAAACATGTCATTTATTTAGACTACTAGCTATGCTTCACTTTAATTGTCGCGAGTGTCCCCATCATGAGCGCATGAGGATTGACTCGGTCCAGATACCGAGCCTTCATCTGTGTGACAATCTCGTCCGCGCTATCCTATCATCGGGCTCAAGATGCTGTTTCATGCGGCAACAGTCTCATGTGTGGCAATAGCTTAGAAATTAGGCCAATATTTCTTCAGTACGGTGATACCAAAAAAGTGATCTCCGTATCCGTGAGTGATGTAGATGTATTGATCCTACTGATGAGATCCTCAGTCTGAGACATTGAATAGGCGTATCGATAAGGACTGCCCCTTTTGGCCCATGATTCAAGGTACAGAATATCGACGAGAACAGACTGTGCTTGTCGTTCTGAAGAACAGTGATATGCAGCCGTGGAGAAACATAAACATCAGCTCTGAAGGCGACTGAGGGTCCACATCAAGAAGTGGGGAAACCGGATGAAAGGAGGCTTCCAGAGTTCTTAAGTAGGTTCGATATATCTTATTACAATAGATGGAGAGATTTAGGCCTCTTGTGGGTATATGTGCTCTTTAATAACGGTGGTGCTCTTGGCCTCTACTGGCTGTTCAGAGTGCCCAAGGGAAGGGCGTGAAGCGGAACTGATCAACTGAGGTTGAATACAAGCATGTACCACTTGTACCACTTGTATGCATAGAAATTGCATTCATTTAGCAGTATGCGTACTGTGTTAGACTTGAAAGAGTACTTGAATTGATACTAGAGCGGAGACCCATACAGTTCAGGGTTGTGAAATTAGTCCACTGAAAATTTTAACTAGTCCAAATTAAAACCTTTATTAAAATTCAGTTATTAGGTCTAAAATTAAGATCTTTAAGAATCTAATAGCTTAGCTATTTAAGCATCTAAAACTAAAGTTTTACTTACCTAAGCTATTTTCTATAGCTAGAAAACCTTATTAGTCTATAATTAGTCCATTTTTTGGACTGGACTAGTACTAAAAGTGGACTAATCTAGACTTTCTTAATTATCTAAGCAACTAAAAATAGGTAAGTTATATAATCTAATTATAGTCTTTAAGGGCTATTTAAGAATCTAATTTTCTTTTTTTTAGAGTAAGAATCTGATTTTTAATAAGGGCTTAAAGGTGGACTAAAAAAAGTACTAGACTAACTAATTTCACAACCCTGCCCGGGGCCATACTTGACATTAAATCATGGCCTATTCCCTATCACACCTTAGAATCTTGCGATCCTAGCAATTTCTCGCGACCTTCAGATACAAGAAAATCCTGATAACCTAGAAGTTCTATCTTGGTCTTCAGCTTATCAGGGGTAATAACACCCTCCAATCCGGCAGTGTAGCTGTACTCTCTCAAGTAAGGCACCGCTTCAAGGAACCCAATCGGTATACCGGTACGTTGATGGATCGACTCTACCGGCATCTGCACAATCTCTGCCTCTTCCCCCGAGACCTTGGACCACAGGTCAATAGCCTCTGCGACGGTCAAGTCATCCTCGAAGGCAAAAAGCTTGGTGCCAGGCTCTTCATCCTCTACCAGCGCGCGCACGTAGTGGCCGGTGGACCGCGCAACGTCGATGATCTGAAGCCGCGTTTCCTTGGGACCAGAGAGAACAAGAGAGTATTTTCCGTCCTGTGCGTTCCGCGTGGGGTAGAGGAACGGGTTGGTGTTGTATACCCCGATATAGATGAACGATGTCTTCTTGGCAAGCTCAGGCAGTTCTTTCTCGACGAAGTTGACGGCGGCGGCCTTGGATTCCCAGTGGAGAGAGTGGCTGTATTTCCCACCGGAGGCGGCGCTGACAGGACCCAAGGCAGAATAGACGTATCTCTCAAGACCCGGGATCTTGGACGCGGCGATGGCAGCATTGTTGGCATTTCGCAACTCCGTATCGTACGCAATGCGGAAACTGGCAATTTCATCGTTACCAGCCGCCAAGGCGTTAGTGAGAAGTTCACCGAAATCGGTGTTGACGAAGATGGCATCGACGCCTTGGAAGGCGGGCGAGAGAGACTCAACATCTGCAAGGTCGGCTTGGACGATTTCGGCACCGAGCGCGGCGAGAGCCTTTGCCTTGTCGGAGTTTGCCCGACGAGTTACGCAGCGAACAGTCCAGCCAGGGAGGTCTAGAAAGACCTTGGAAACGGATGAGCCTTGGATGCCCGTTGCGCCGACGACGGCAATGATCTTTGAGGGGGCCATAGTGGTATAGATTGGGTTGTGAGAGCAGTGGAAACCGGTGATGAGGTTGATGATTTGATATTAGTGGGAGGGCAGGCTTCTTTTATAGTCCGCTCCTGGGGTTCTGTACTTTTGATCCTTTCTAGCAACTAGCAATCCACTGTGGTTTCTTCTTCAAAACACTTGATGAATAATACCCTTCAAGGTGATGCCATAACCCTTGTGGTTGAAGGAGCAGATGGCTTACTCCCTGTGCGCGCTGTGATTGGCTCTCAACCAGTAAGCCAACGCCCGGTCCGCATTTGGGAGTAAGCCAACTCCAGGTCCGGGTTTGAAGAGCGGATTTTCGGTGATTACGGGGTTTAATGTGGGCACCATTGACGACTTGCTCGTGGCCATGACGCCCCGCGACTCCTGACGAAGCTGGCTTACTCTTTCTCGTCCTCTCTTGCTTTCCAGCCGTTGTCTAATCCCACTGTCCTCACGAGGACTATGCCGGTAGAACGCGCGACAGGGGGAGTTTCCACGCCTCGGCCTGCGAGCTCAAGCGACGATGCGAAACGGCCTCGCAAACGGGTCGTGACCGCGGCTCGCAAGGAACAGAACCGCGTTGCACAAAAGGCCTACAGTGAGAAACCATCCAAGACTCTGTGACCCAGATTACTGAGCACTTTAAAGGAAAGCGACAGAGGGAGCATCGGCTGACGCTCCGAGCTGACGCCCAGCAACGGGACAGGAGGAAACTGCCGGCGCTACAGCCGCAGAGCAGTAGCCAAGGAGAAGACTGGTTGCAAGTATGTCCCATAACTGCTGGCCAGACCAGTACCCAGGTCAACTTGCAGTCGACACAACCACTGGAAACCCAGAGTAACTGCGAAGAATTGGCTGTTCGATCCAATGCCTTGGTTCCAACCGTTGTTCCAGAACCTCTAAGTCTGAACTGCGGTCCAACCTGCGTCTCATTCGGCACAAATCTGATCTCGACTGAGTCTGAAAACACCTCATCAACCCAGACTGGTGATATCCCTACCACTAACAACACGACCTCACATGCGGAATTAAATCTACTGCCTAATGCTCACAATCCCGATTTCTCGCCTCTCCCCTGTGCCAAGCGGAATAACATCAGCCTCTTCCCCACCAACGTCGCCTGCGCCGTGCTCGAAAACGCACTTTTACTTGGCTACGACTTGGACAAGCTTGTAACGTGCAACAGCGAGTACATTTCGCCCTTCTACCAACCCAACGCCTCGCCGCAGAACGACCCGGAGGCATTGATGACATATTCTGCCACCATGGTCGACCCCGGCTTCTCCTCCAGAACCATCCCAGCGCATCTCCGTCCGACCTTGGCGCAGGTGCTTATCCCGCACCACGCGAGTCTAGACCTCATCCCACTACCGTTTCTCCGTGAGAGGGTCATCATGCTGTCCGCCATGATGCCGCATACCTTTGACCTGTGGGAGCTAAGAGTGGACATCTACAAGCGCGGCGGGCTTGTGATCTGGCAGCGTGACCGGAAAGGCCAGGGCAGCAAGGCGGAGTCTCCCTACTACGAGCCGTGGGATATGAGGAGCTGGGAAGCAGCGCCGTGGTTCTTGCAGAAGTGGTGTATTGTTTTCGGAGGCAAGGAGAGCCCTTTCTGGAAGCAGAGCACTTGGTGGCACGCGTTGAGAGGGGCCGAAGGTAGCTAAAAGTATAAGGTATCTCCACTGTCCAGTTGCAAGTCCGAAAAAAGGGTGACAATGGATGGCATGCTTAGGCGGCATCAGGTTAGAAGATGGCGTTGTTTGTGAGACTTGATAAGCCACGGAGGACATGCCTTCACGCCATCCTAGCGAAGGATGGACTTGTCCAATTACCAGGGCAGAACACCTACATCAGGTGTAGCACATCCAACGCTTCATAAATCCGAGTACCCTTAGCTGATGCAGTAGTAAAATAGTATCGATGCAGTGATGAACGAGGAAAGAATAGTAAAATAATACGAAATTTTGTAGTTCCTACACGCACAGTAAATCACTTCGGTAGCAGATATTTGATAATTGATTCAATTGGACTAAAGAGAAGAGTGATGCAGTGTTCACGAGATAATTCACGGGTTCATGCCAGGTGTTCGCAACTTAATCATAAAGCCACCTTACTATATAAAAGGGTCGAGACTGTCTTGCAAACAATATTCGGTACAGAATCCTCAGGTCACTTCTTAGTTACAACGCAGCCAAGCCATCCTAAGACGTCCACAATCAACACAGCCTCCAACAACTCTCAAGGCAACGATGTGCTACGTTGTTACAAAAAAATGGAATTGCGAGGGATGCCAGAGGGAAACCAAGTCTTCTGTCTCCGTATTGGACAGCTCAAGCTGTGATACTCCGGCAGGGGAGAGGTCAACTACATGCCAATTCAAAGGCCGCGACGACGTAACCTATGTTCCCAAGACCGAGTGCAGAGCTTGCAGAGCCAAGGAAAAGAAAAAGTGAAAATTGAAATATAAAGTGGAGTGGAAGCTTCAATGCGCGGGATGAGGTGAAAGGCGGAAACTGAATGCGAGTTGCCTGCATCCTCGATTAATCGATAGCCGCAAATTGGAGATAACCACCAGTTCATCAAACAAATGTGATCCTAACCATTTTCTGTGTTTCACTCTTGTCAGGATGCTCTCTTATGTGTAGTTTAAAGGTTCTTTGCATTCCATTTTGGTGACCGTGTGCAACCAAGAATACCTCCTGACCTTTGACTTTAGAGGGTAAATCTTAGAACAAATCAGTTTCGACACGTTATCTACGTATGTTCGACCCTTCTTGAGCTTACCCCGAGTCGGTGGAGACAAACAACCAGCTGTTAGCTGTCATTGTGTCACTGACACGCGTTGTTTGTCACACTCTCGCTTATGTCATGTGTAGCATCACAGGCAGGCGCGATGGCTTGTTCAGAGGACAATTGCCCAACCAAGATACCTACGCCCTGATTACTGAATCAGAAGTTGGAGATGACTCAGATGTTCAACATCTCTTCCACATCTAGAGCACCGCCAACATAAAGCCGCCCACCCTACACCACAACACAAACAGAAAATTCCACCCAAGACAAATATTTGCTATCAACAAGCCCATGCCATCATGTGTCGACTCATTCTTTGGCACTCCGACTGCGAGAACTGCCAGAAGCGGGTGTCTTCCGAACTTGAGCATGATGAGTGCGACATCGCGTTGGGGTTGACGGACGGCATTTGCGCGAACATGCGGGATCCGGTGCGCTACCCGAAGCTCATACTTACGCGAGTTACGCCCATTGAGTGGGAGAGGTGCGACGCTTGCAAGAAGGGGATTGGAAAGGGAGATGACAAGAAAGAAGACAAAGGGAAGGGGAAGAAAGTGAACAAATCCTCCAAGTAATCAACAGGAACCGACCAATAATGTGGCTTGCTTGTGATGTCATCAAAGTCGATTAGTCCGGTTCGATAAGGAATATCTTAAAGCACCCGTGTTTGTGGCTCTCGCTCCATCTCACGTCAGCTAAGAACCGATTTGTCTGCTCGGACTTCGCATCCACTCAACCGCCTCTCGCTCGCATCGTCTTGTACGTGATTGGGCTGCACCATTGGAATATTCAGCTTTGAAGGGCGTCATGCCGTATTCGTACATTCGAAGCGCCACGGTGATCAAGGTCCGCGTCAGAGAGAGATAGTCAAAACCCCGTCCTTCGCCTGGTGATGTTAACTCTGGGACTCTCCTCAACCTCACCGCGTCTCGTCGTTCTCCATCAGTATGGCGTCGACTGTGGTAGGAAATGCCGTCCACAACGGCGCCTCCCAGGGCGTCATCGCCGACCTTCTCGGACACACCTCTAGCACGACCAGTATCGTCGCTGCCATTGTTTTGGCTAGCACTATTGTCCTCCCATTGCTCAACAAGCTGTTGTCTCCCCATCTGGACCAATTCGAGCCTCCGATGGCCAAACCCATGATTCCGTTCATTGGCCACATCATCGGCATCATCCGCTACCAGAACGGCTACCATCGAATTGTGCAGTGCGTGACCTAATTCCGCAACCCCCGCATCTACTGACGATGCTATCAGCGACGCGAATCCTTCTCTAGACATTGCCACGCTCCCCATGTTGAATAGCAAGATGTACTTTGTCTTCAACCCGCATCTCATCCAGACAATCCTGCGCAGCAAGATTGCTTCATTCGAACCATTCGTCACCGAGTTCGCCCAGAAGACCTTTGGGCTTAGTGCGCACACGTTTGCCAAAGTGACATCTAACCCGAAGCTTGTGCCCGATTTCACGGATGGCATACATTCTAGCTTCCAAACCGAGATGCTGCACAAGATGAACGTCCACTTCCTAACGGAAATTTCCGCCAAGCTCGGCCGTGTTGGCGGCGGTGTGAGGACTCTGGACAGCATGAATTCGGGCAAGGAGATGATGCTTGATCGAGGCATCCAGGTGGACAACCTCTTCCTTTGGTGTCGGGACGTAATGATCTTAGCCACGACTCGGGCACTTTACGGGGATCATGATCCTTACAACGAGGACCCTTCTCTCGTTGAGCTGGCATGGTGCGTCGTTCTCGATGAATACTGGTGGTTACCTGACTAACCAAGCGAAGGACCTTTGAGAAGTCAGTCCCATACTTCCTCCTCTCCCTCTTCCCCTCCATCACCATGCCCAAGGCGTACCGAGCCCGACAGAAGCTCCAAGCCATCACGTCAGCATACTACACTGCCGAACACGACCTCACTGACCCTACCACTTCGCAACTTGTCATCAACCGCGCCAACGCCTTACGCAAGCACGGCTTCACTGGCGAGGAGATTGGTCTGCTGGAAACCATCCTTCCCGTCGTGGCGACCCTCAACGCGGTGCCTGCCTTTTACTGGCTGTTGCTGTATATACTCGGGAGGCCTGAACTCGCGTCGATGTTGAGGGAACAGGTAGCAGAAGCGGCGAAGATAACTCATAACGAGGATGGAAGTGGACGGACGGTGACCTTCAACATTGCCGGATTTGAGGAGCAGCTTCCCTTGCTCATTAGCTGTTACTGGGAGTCGATGCGTCTCACAAACCATTCCGTCAGTATTCGACGCATCATGTCCGACCACAAAGTCACAGGCCCCGATGGCCGAGAGTACATGCTCAAGAAAGGAATCGACATCCAGCTTCCCGCTGGTGTCGCGCACAACGACAAATCGACCTGGGGAGACGACGCTTCAGTCTTCGACCCGGAGCGCTTCATCCCACCGCCGGCCAAGGACAAGACACCGAAATCGATCGAGGCAGAACGGAAGAAGAAAGCGGCGTATTTTCCCTTCGGTGGCGGACGACATCTATGCCCCGGGAGGAACATGGCATTTGCAGAGATCCTGGGCTTCATGTGCATCGTGCTGCTGGGATACGAGATCGAGCCGGTGGGGATGGGGTTTGCGGACATGGAGATGGATATACCGGCGCTAGCCACGGGCTCAGTGAAGCCCAAGAACCGGGGTGTTGGTCTTGGAGGGAAGATCTTGCGGAGAAGAGGCTGGGAGGATGTGCAATGGCGTTTTGAGTGTTGATGGTAAGAAGAGACAATGATGACGATTAGCGACTGCTGAGTACACTCGCTTGAAGTTGTGTTACAGTGTCCGAAGGTTTGGGATCTCTGCTGATTTTAAATAGGCATCATCCTAACGATTTAGGCGAGACAGATTGACTAACAAGCACCCGCTTCGACTTGGTACAACATGTGTAAATGCAGCCACAATCACGCCTCATCAATGGCTGAGTGTGACGGGTCTCCCGCATCAAGCCAATGCAACAGTGCTTCATCATCTCCACTGCCTGCACATTCGTTACACGGAGGTTCCAGTGGCTGAAAACAGTGTAGTAATTAACTCCCTGGGTTGGTCTGGACACTGAGTTAACTCGGACAGATGCAGACGCAGATGCAATGGCGGTAATTGCGGCAAATGCCTCTTCCCGAGAACTCCCAGCTCTCACTTGATCATCCGGCTTCACCCAAGCCTCACTCAATCCCGCTCGCCCAGCCAATAATCGGCGCCAACGCCGCGTGCTAGATTTATGTAAACATCCGACTAGATCTCGACAATCTGCAATGTCGCAACCCAAGTCTATGACGCTCGCGCCCCACACAGCCGACGCCATGATCATCACGACCTGCAACCAAACCACCAAAGACATTGTCTTTGGGGGCACTTCTCGCAAATTACCAAAGTCCGAAGGCCGAATGACGTGGCTGAACGAACATCTCTCATGTCGTCATATATGCGCCATGCCGCTCCAGTGTAAATATACTGTAATGTGCCGTTCCCGCCAGATCCAGCCGAAATCCCCCAAGATTCCTGGCCCGGTCGCAAAACACCAAAGTAGACGCCATGAGCGACGGCAAGGTCACTCCGCGGGACGAGGATATCCCAGGCGGTTATCCCGTTACGCCTAGCGTCAACTCCGTCAGCGAGTATTCCGAGACGGATGCTCAACAGGACGATTCTGACGGATTCTTTGATGGCGCGGACCACTCGGAATTGACCGAGGTGCCAGCTTCTATTGTTTTGGGATATGCCCCCAATTCCCAATATGCCTGGGATAACTCCCTCGACCCAGGGCATCGGGAGGACACGGCGGCTTCTCTCCATTCACGCTCTTCGTCAAACACCATACCGGCAGGCGGATACTCTGTTCATGATGGTCAAGACACCCGACATATGACGGCCTTTGTCCCAAATTCCCGGTCTTCGTCGGATGTACTCCCGATCAACCAAGACCTAGCCCAAGATGTTCAAGATACGTCACAGCGGACCGTCGTTTCTCGACATTCCAACTCGTCATCAAACACTATCCCTGCGAGACAAGATCAATTCCAAAATGTTCAAGACACACGGCAGCAAGCGTTTGTTACCCGCCAGTCTCACTCGTCGTCAAGCACCATCCCCACCACCCGAGACCAAGTTCAAGATCAAGACACCCGGCAGGTAGCCGCCTTCGCCCGCAAGTCTCGATCTTCCTCAGACACGGCTCCAATCGGCAGCCGAGACGTCCAAGACACACGACAGGACATAGACGCGGTAACCGACGATACATCGTCAACATCTAGCGATTCCCCGTCCTCCACGCAACACGCCCCGCTGAGAATTCCAACCAACGACGAAAAGCCGAAGCTCGAGCACAAGAAAACCACACGCACCGAGGATGATCTCTTCCGCGTGCTGTCCCGCCGCCGCACCGGTGCGTCGGAACCCGAGTTGGAGGAGGAGCAGCAGGAGATCGAGCGCCTCATGTCGCGCATCTTCGGACGTGCTCGCCAGGAGCAGAGCGAGGGAGAAAAGACACGGCACACCGGCGTTGTCTTCCGCGACCTCACCGTCCGTGGCGTTGGACTCGGCGCCAGCTTACAGCCTACCGTCGGCGACTTCTTCCTCGGACTGCCGCGGACTATCGCCAACCTGGTGACCAAGGGGCCCAAGGCAGCTTTCGGCAAACCTCCTGTGCGGGAACTTGTCAGCCACTTGGACGGCTGCGTGCGCCCGGGTGAAATCCTCCTAGTGCTCGGCCGGCCTGGCGCAGGATGCAGCACATTTCTCAAAGCATTCTGTAATCAACGGGCGGGCTTTGAAGCCGTCGAGGGAAAGGTCACGTACGGCGGCACCGATGCCGAGACGATTGCAAAGGACTTCCGTGGGGAGGTCATCTACAATCCCGAAGACGACTTGCACTACGCCACGCTGTCTGTGAAGAGGACGCTCAAGTTCGCGCTGCAGACGCGGACGCCGGGCAAGGAGTCGCGACTCGAGGGCGAGACCCGCACCGACTACGTGAGAGAGTTCTTGCGGGTTGTGACGAAGCTTTTCTGGATTGAGCATACCCTCGGTACGAAAGTAGGCAACGAGTTCATCCGCGGTGTATCTGGCGGCGAGAGGAAGAGAGTGTCCATCGCCGAGGCCATGATCACACGTGCATCAGTCCAAGGCTGGGACAACTCCAGCAGGGGCCTCGACGCCAGCACGGCAGTCGAGTACGTCAAGTCGATCCGGGCCATGACCAACATGGCCAACACCTCGACCGCCGTCTCGCTCTACCAAGCCGGCGAGACTCTGTACGACCTGGTGGACAAAGTCTTGCTGATCGACCAGGGCAAGTGTCTGTACTACGGCCCAGCCGAGACAGCCAAGCAATACTTCCTCGACCTAGGCTTCGAGTGCCCCGAGCGCTGGACAACAGCCGACTTCCTCGTCTCCGTCACCGACGAGCACGAGCGCAGCATCCGACCAGGCTGGGAAGACCGCATCCCGCGCACGGCGGCCGAGTTCGACGCCGCGTACCGCCGGAGCGGCGCATACCAGCGCAACCTCGCGGACATGGACGCCTTCGAGTCGCAGCTCGGGCAGCAGGCCGAAGATCGACGACAGAACGAGTCGGAGCGCACGCGCAAGAAGAACTACGAGATCCCGTTCCACAAGCAGGTCATGGCGTGCACGCAGCGGCAGTTCCTCGTCATGACGGGCGACCGCGCGTCGCTGTTTGGCAAATGGGGCGGGCTGGTGTTCCAGGGCCTCATCGTCGGCAGTCTCTTCTACAACCTCCCGCAGACGGCCGAGGGTGCGTTTCCGCGCGGCGGCACGCTGTTCTTCCTGCTTCTCTTCAACACGTTGCTGGCGCTGGCGGAGCAGACGGCTGCGTTCGAGGCCAAGCCTATACTTCTCAAGCACAAGTCCTTTTCGTTCTACCGTCCAGCGGCGTTTGCCATTGCGCAGACGGTTGTCGACGTGCCCATGGTGTTTATCCAGGTGGTTCTGTTCAACCTCATCATCTACTTCATGGCGAACCTGGCCCGGACCGCGTCGCAGTTCTTCATCGCTACTCTCATCCTATGGCTCGTGACCATGGTCACCTACGCATTCTTCCGGGCCATTTCAGCCTGGTGCAAAACCCTGGACGTGGCTACGCGGTTCACCGGAGTTGCCATTCAGATCCTCGTCGTGTACACTGGCTACCTCATCCCTCCAGACTCCATGCACCCTTGGTTCAGCTGGCTGCGGTGGATCAACTGGATCCAGTATGGCTTCGAGTGTCTCATGGCCAATGAGTTTTCTGGGCTCACGCTTGAATGTGATGCGCCGTATCTGATTCCCCAAGGACCCAATGCATCGCGTCAATACCAAGGTTGCGCTCTGGCTGGTGCTTCACCTAGCTCAACTTCTGTCAGCGGCGCATCCTACATCCAGGCGTCTTTCACTTATACCCGATCCCACCTGTGGCGCAACTTTGGCTTCCTGTGGGCCTTCCTCATCGCCTTCGTCTTCCTCACTGCACTGGGAATGGAATTGATGAAACCCAACGTCGGAGGCGGTGCCATCACCGTCTTCAAACGCGGCCAAGTTCCCAAGACTCTCGAGGAGTCCATTTCCACCGGTGGACGAACAGGAGAAGCCAAGGTTGACGAGGAGTCTGGTCGCACTCCGCCAATTATAAACGATGAAGGCACGTCAAAGGAGATGAGCGATAGCGACAACGCCAAACAGGTTGCCAAGAATGAGACCATTTTCACCTTCCGAGATGTCAACTACACCATCCCGTATGAAAAGGGGCAGAGGAAGCTGCTGCAGAATATTCAAGGTTACGTACGTCCCGGGAAGTTGACTGCACTCATGGGTGCATCTGGTAAGTCCATCTCAAGCATTTTCTTGCAGCAACTAATCCCATCGTAGGTGCCGGAAAAACAACCTTGCTCAACGCCCTAGCCCAACGACTCAAGACTGGTACAATCACCGGCGACTTTCTCGTCGACGGCCGCCCTCTTCCTAAGTCATTTCAGCGAGCAACAGGCTTCGCAGAACAGATGGATATCCATGAACCCACAGCCACCGTCCGCGAGGCCCTACAGTTCTCAGCCATGCTTCGACAGCCCAGGGAGGTCCCAGTCAAGGAGAAGATGGACTACTGCGAGACCATCATTGACCTCCTAGAGATGAGACCCATTGCCGGGGCCATCATCGGCCAGATTGGGGAAGGCCTGAATCAGGAACAGCGAAAGCGCCTGACGATCGGCGTGGAACTCGCGTCCAAGCCAGAGCTGCTCATGTTCCTCGACGAGCCTACATCCGGCCTCGACTCCGGCGCAGCATTCAACATCGTCCGCTTCCTTCGCAAATTAGCCGACGCAGGCCAAGCCGTCTTGTGTACAATCCACCAGCCCTCCGCAATCCTATTCGAGCACTTCGACGAGTTGATGCTCCTCAAATCCGGTGGCCGCGTCGTCTACCACGGCCCGCTCGGCCACGACAGCCGGGAGTTGATCGAGTACTTCGAGACCAACGGCGGCGCCAAGTGCGCTCCGACGGCGAACCCTGCCGAGTACATGCTCGACACGATCGGAGCCGGCGATCCGGACTACAACGGCCAAGACTGGGGCGATGTATGGGCCCAATCGCCGCAGCACGAGGCTCGCTCGCGAGAAATGGAAGACCTCATCTCGCAGCGACGCAATCTCGAGCCTTCCAAGACACTCACCGACGACCGTGAGTACGCCACGCCTCTGACGACACAGACGCTCGCCGTGCTCAAGCGCTCTTTCACCGCGTACTGGCGCACGCCCAACTACATCTTCGGCAAGATGATGCTGCACGTGTTGACGGGTCTCTTCAACTGCTTCACCTTCTACAAGCTGGGCACGTCGTCCATCGACTTCCAGAACCGTCTGTTTTCCATCTTCATGACGCTGACCATCAGCCCGCCGCTGATCCAGCAGCTGCAGCCGGTGTTCCTCAAGTCCCGCCAGGTCTTCCAGTGGCGCGAGGACGGCGCCAAGATCTACAGCTGGGCTGCGTGGACAACCGCCGCCGTGGCTGCCGAGATCCCATATGCCATCGTCGCCGGCGGCGTTTACTTCAACTGCTGGTGGTGGGGCGTCTTCGGCTGGAACACCTCAGCCTTCACGTCGGGCTTTGCGTTTCTCCTGGTTCTTCTCTTCGAGCTGTACTACATCGGCTTCGGCCAGGCCATCGCCGCGCTGGCGCCCAACGAGCTTCTGGCGTCGCTGCTAGTGCCCGTGTTCTTCCTCTTCGTCGTCAGTTTCTGCGGTGTCGTTGTTCCGCCCGCGAGCCTGCCCGCCTTCTGGCGCAAGTGGATGTACTGGCTCTCCCCATTCCATTACCTGCTCGAGGCGTTCCTCGGCGCTGCCATCCACGACCAGCCCGTCAAGTGCAAGTCGGGTGAGTTTGCACAATTCTCGCCGCCGCCGAACCAGAGCTGCGAAGACTATGTGGCGACGTACATGCAGCAGGCTGGTGGCTATGTCCAAACCGGTGCGGGAGGCGTGTGTGAGTTCTGTCAGTATGCCACTGGTGACGAGTTTGGGCGCGGATTCAGCGTTTACTATAGGAATATCTGGCGTGACTTTGGAATCTTTTGTGGATTCATTGTCTTTAATTACGCTGTTGTGTACGTGGCGACCTGGTTGAGGTTTCGCGGGAAGAACCCCGTCAAGGTCTTGCAGAGGAAGAGGATCAAGGCTTGAGTAGGACACATCACGACTGTTAATAATTTGTCATATTGTAAGCTGAAGAAATATAGTCGCTACTACTTTAAACAAGGATAGATAGGTATCCATATCCATTTATCTTTCTTCAAGTCTCCCAAGGTCTTGCGTGTACAACAAGTTTCATAAACTCTTCATAAAAAGAATTCGGTACGTTTGGGATTGTGTTGAAATTTTCTACCTTGTCTTTAAGGTGTTGAATTCTCTGCAAAGTTTTCAGGCCGTTTATAACACACCTCCCTTTAGTGGTGAGACTAGAGGTGCCGAAGAGTGAAGGTAGGAAAATACTAAGAGTATTTTATACTAAACTAAATGCTAAATAATACTTATTAGTCTTAATACTAAGGGTTTCAGTGTTAGCTTTTAGTGCACTAAGTACTTAGTCTTAGTTGACTTAGTTTCTCAAGTTTCGTGAACCGCGTTCTAGCTCTAAACCTTGTCAAATTCACTCATATGTATACCTGCATCTACAACTTTCCGCCCTTTCACACCAGCAACAATAACCCATGGAAGGCCTCGGCAACAACTCCAAAATCTCTTCGACCTCCTCCTCGTCCTAGTCCTCCACCTCCACCTCCTTCTCTTGTCATCGCCGAGGCGACAGGCTGGACGACAAGGTTGTTGGGTGGTCTATATAGAACCACCTGGTTCTTCCAGCGCGCCAGGAGGGGGGAGCACGCTGTGGGGCGTCCAGAGCATGGAATCGCCCCAACGGACAGCCTGCTTGGTTGGGGGAGAGGGGAGAGGGGAAGGGGCTTCGCACTGGGCTGGACGACATGGTTGTTGGGAGCACTGGGCCGGACGACATTGTTGTCGGGGTTGTTGGGTTCCATGGCCCTTAAGACCCTTTTCTGGCGCCGGGACACTCACAGGCCCGATGGCCTCTTAGCCCACACTATAACTCACATATCAGCGATATAACTAATGCGTAGTCAAGGGAATTAACTTACCAGGTGGCATTTGCCACCAAATCCGCCGTTGCGGCCGCCTCCGCCGTCTCCGTGTCCGATAGTGACTTGAACGTTGAATAATTCGCCAAGCTACAGATAGGTCAGTAATTTGCTCATGATAGTAGCCACCTCACAACGTCAGTACGCTAAGGTAGAATAGGATAATGGGTAAGGAGCGCGCAACGAGATTGGAACACGTTGATGGTGGATCGCGTGGATCTTTTGGGAAAGGCTGTGAAGAAAGAGACGAACCTCAACGTGAATGATGCGGACTCACTAGCAGTTGGCTTTTGTTTGGATGGCAATGTCTGACCACTGTGTGCACTTCCACTTTGCTTCGTGATGCTGTCTGAAAAGAAGTGGAAAAGAGATGAAGATGAAGGAGAAAGGTGAGCTAAGAGGGCTTCAGGGCTACCGGCCTTCGTGGCATCACGTGTGTCAACCAGCTCCTTCCATCTCTCAGCTACGGTTGGCCCGCCGACAGGCCGCTCCAATCTCGAGCCAATGAAGGCGTGTGGATGGTACCTAACAACTTGTTACTGGAACGAGAGCCCTGGACTGGACAGCGTGCTACACTGTTTGTTATTGAAGATATAGTACGGAGTATGCTTACGGTAAGATTATACTTAGGCTACAATTAGTTTAGGTTTAATTCAATTTATACTAAGCCGAAGCACTAAACCTTAAACATTTATGTATAATCACTTAAGGACTCAGTGCCTAATCTAAGACTAGAAGGTTCAACTTTCTATGTCTGAGGTTTGAGTGTCTAGGTAAGCTAAGGCTAAAGAGCTAAGTATTAAAGATCTAAGATATAATTAAGATATAATAATTGCCCTCGTCATCACGATAATGAGAACTGCAGCCAAAGACAGAAAGAAATCACTGTATACAATGGACCTCGCGGGCAAACAATCAGAACTTAAAGACGGGGCGATAGGTGCAGTCCTTGGGGTGCGCTCTGAACACCTTATTCGTGCAGACTAAAGATGATAGCTACGGTCTGCCTCGCTGCCAGCGCTTATCAGCAGTACGGCGGTACGGACGGTACGGACGGTATCACGAAATTCTTTGTCTCACGACACTTGCAAGTTCGGTTTGCGAGGACAGTCCGGTTGTAGAGATTTCGGTTTGTCCAGGAACACACAACCAACGCTCGCATGTCACAGTTTCACTCATCTCGCAGAATCCATCATGTCCCTAATTTCTTCCACTCTTTCCTGCACAAAACGGAAGAGGCGACGTTTGTTTTAAGGTTTTGCACGTTCGTGGATCACGTCACGTGGCTCGGACACACTACCGCAACGCGAGTCATGCGAGAAAAAGACCACTGCGGTGTAAGTGCCAGACCGCAGAACATGAAATAACATATAACATAAAGATTCCTCAACGGTACCGGAGCATAGTTATTGTATGTACTATCCAACTTGTTTGAAGATGCAGTGATGCAGATGCGTGCAGTGGCGTCGCGCGGTGGTAATTGCAAAAACATCCCCACTCAACACCACAATCCGCTCGCCCATCTCTCATCGCGATATTGGCAACCACAACAGCAATGTGAGTCTTAAGAATGGTTTAAGTTATTCAAATGATTAAATTTATGCTCATTACTGTCTGAGTAATAGCTAATATCCATACCGGTCTACCTGCGTTGCCAAAACCATCCCGACCTTAGGCCCTCTCGGGGTCCTGGTTCTCGGCGATCTTGTTCTCCAACGCGTTCGGTTGATTAGTTCCCTTGAAGTCAGATCGGGCAAGCATGTTAAGTCTATCTTCTTCCGCATCCAAATGATTAAAACAAAACCAGAAAGCGACTCCACCGACGAGAGAGATGCAGGCGACCGTGGTGTAGTTCCAGACCAGCAGGGGATCGACGGAGAGCGGGACGAAGGCCTGGCCAATGGCGGCGGAGATAGCGCTCATGAACAGGTTAACGCTCATGACGAGGGACTTCATGTTCTCGGGGGCCTTGGAGTAGGCGTACTCGTATGAGGTAACGTTGGTGAAAATCTCGGCGAGGCCGATGAGGATGTAAGGAAGCGACTGAGCCCAGACGTTGATAGGAGCGGGCTCCGGGCAGTCGGAATCGTTTGCGTACCAACCGCAGGTTCCCATCTCGTAGATATAGTATTGCATGACAGCAGAGGCGACCATGGACAGGGAAGCAATGATGAAACCGGTAGTCATACGCTTGATGGGAGTGAATTTGATGCCTGCCTTGCGGAGGGCGGGGTACAGAACGTGATCAATGATGGGGATCATGATCACAATGGAGATGGGGTTGAGGTTCTGGATGACGTCGTTGGGGGTTCCGTGAAGCTGCATGGTTGCGGCCTGGGTGGTCAAGTTTCCGGTCATCTGGTTGTAGGCGAGGAAGAAGACGGGGAGGAAAAGGAAGACCTTGCAGGCCATGAGACCTCGGCGAACTTCGTCCACCCAAGCATCATCGTAGGTCATCCACACGGGGCGCTCGTCAACGGGGACGTTGGAGGGCTTCGCCAGGTCCCAGTTGAGCTTGAAGGGCTTGCATTGCTTCTGAACGAAGATGAACATGCGCAGGAACTTGGACAACACGGAACCGGTGGGCGGTGATAGCTTGTAGTTCTTCTTGTTGAAGGCGAGGACGATGGGGGCGATCAGGAAGAGGATAGTCGGGATGAGGAAGGCCAGGTAGAAAGAGTGATACTTCTCAACATAGACCACTTTTAGTTCACAGGTTAGCAAGGTGTTCTAGAGCGTTTTAGGATGGGGAATATCTTACTTCCGATCTGGCCGGCCATGGAGCCGAGGTTGATACAAAAGTAGAAGTAGAGGAAGACACGGGTGTTTGTCACAGCGGGGTCGACAATGACTCGCTCGCCGTTCTGGACCTCAACACGCATGCGGTTGTCCTCGTTCTGCTCAGCAAGCAGCGGCGAGACGTTGGCCTTGAAGAAACCGGTACCGACGCAAAGGGTGAGAAGACCGAGGATGAAGACGCCGAATGAGGTGTCGGCCTTGATGATGACACCGGGAGCAGAAGCGGCAACGAGGATAACGTGAGCGATGGTGGAGATACCGATGGCGATGTGAAGAGTCCAGAAACGACCGAGGCGGGCATCAGCAACCCAGGCACTGGAGATGGTTAGTTGAAGGTTTGCTATGGGATTTGGCGGTATGAAACTTACCCGACAAGAGGCATCACGTAGGCGAAGAACTGGTTGAAGAGAGACAGAGCCTGGGCAGCTTGGGAGCCCATGTCGAGGGCACCAGCCTGGGCATTCGGGTCGGAAGGGTCGACGGGAGCGCCAGTGGTCGAGCCTTCGGGCAGCGGCTGGGCAATGAAATTCGTGTAGAGCACAGAGGAGCCATAGTAGGAGAATCGCTCGCAGAGTTCGACGAAGGCGATGGTGTACATGCTCCACTTGATGACACCGGAGACACGGCGCAGAGTCTTCAGGTCCTCTTCGGTGGGCGCATCATCTTCTTCGCTGGTCGAGCGAATCTCGTGCTGAAGCTCCTTTTCCATGGAGCCCTTGGCGGCGATCTGGGGGATGCCGTGGGTCTCGGGGTCGACAAGCCCGGAGCGCGCAATGGCGTCGGTGTCGAGGTTGATGGTGGTGGTCATGATGAGCCGCTGTGTCCTTGACTTGTCTTGACTTGACGGGGACTACTCTTTCAAGTGCTGTCTTGCTCTGGCCCGAGAGAGGGTTAAGCAGAGGGAGATGAAGAGGAGGAGACCTGGAGAGGGATGGAGACGAAAGGAATCAGAGACAAGAGACGACGAGGACCCACGAGGAGTCTTATATCAAGTCGACGATGCAGCAACTGTTTATGGGGCGGGGCACCCCGTCGCCACCTTGTGGTGGGAGCTATGAGACAGGAAGGCGACCCATGGCCGATGAGACGATCCCAAGCCAGGCCCCGGCCGTGCTAGAGATTGGTCAATGGCCTTATCGGGCAGGTCGCCGCATGCGACTAAGACCCGACAAAGAAGGCTGATGCAAAGAAGGTCAGCGACAAAAGTCCCAGCACCAAACACAGTTCCAGTCCAGTGCAAGTGGAAGATCCAGTCGCGTCTCGTCTGTCACTCATTAGCATTAGAGATGTGAAAACACTGGAGACCTCGGCCGGGGGTTTGCTAGTGGAGTGGGTGGCCCAGCCGGCCGGGAACAAGACGAACCAGGGGCGGACCCCGTCTGGACCCATTGTCCGCCAAGGCCGGGGTCACCAAAGGCCACCCGCCACCAGAGCCAGTTAAGCGTTTCGGGCCTATTCGAGTCGACGGCAGGGTTAGGCCCAAGGGGGAAGGTGGCAATACATCGAGCCTGGCTGTACTCCGTAGGAATATGCGTTTTGTACTCCGTAGATATGTCGAAGCTGTACAGTTGCACTGGAAGTTGTGCGTGAAGGGAGGCAAACTTTGGCGGGAGGAAAGCGTACCGGAGACGCCATTGGACATTGAGCATCCAGGGCGCACCGATCAATACTACGGAACAACGCGGGAGAACGCTTCTGAAGCTCCGAGGGTGAGATGGAGGGCGTCAATGGGCGCAGAGATCTCATCATGGACCGAGTTTTTGCTTCTGGAATTTTGGAACCCGCTCCTACTCGTGGGTGCGATGAAACTTCTCCTCCCGCCCCCTAGGAGCAAGATAACGTAGGGCCGAAGCGCGACGAGGGATCCTAGCCGGAAGCTTAACACACAAGCATAGTGATTAAGCCTAGGCAGCCGATTAGACAATATACGATGCATCGCGTGGCGTCCCTCGCACTGTCGTTGATGAATTCCCGTCTCTGGACGGCAGCACCTCTTGTCTCAGCGCCCGCACAAGAATGACCGGGTGGCGTCCTGTATGCCGAGGCATGCCCTGTCTCCCGCCCTTTGCAACCGTCGCCGGAAATAGGCAGGGTAGAGCCAGTGCAGCCAAGAGGGTGTTCTGAACCTTGGGACAAAGAGGGAGGAGCTGAGAGAAGCCAAGAAGCACACCACCACTCCGGCTCCGAAAACAGAGATCTGCGGAGGTTTGGCGGCTTATGATTGGATGCGGGTGTCCGGGCGTCTCCGCCGGGGGGGCCGAGGTGTGGCGGGTGGCTGTGGCGATCGATCGGCCTCCTGCGTGTGTGGCTTGGTTTTTCCTTTTTTGTGTGCCCTGTTTTTTAACGCTTCACCTGCAAATGTGGTGGAGTTTTTGTTGGTTATCTGGGGGAGGCGAGGGAATGCCGATACAACGTCGCGTTGCCTTAGCTGCCGCATGCAGAGGGATCAACGGTGAAGTGCAAGAGATAGATACGCAGCCTGAAAGAGAGGAATAATGCAACAGGGACCGTCCGGAATACGGCAATGGCAGCCACGAGCCCATGTATGGTGCGGTTGCAGTCTAGAGAAGCCTGGGCTAGGTGAAATACTGACTGCTAAATTGTAGTCGCACTCGGAGTTTGGCCCCTTGTAAAGTTCGCAACCACCACCACCACCACCACCACCACTCGCACCACCAAAAGAACCCGTCGAACCCAAGCCTTTCAGCCTTGGCGATATCTTGGCGATGGCTTCTTCCCTGCTCAGTCCTAGGCCTTTTGTAAGCCGCACCCATGATGCGGTTGCCAGCTGGGCAACCGTTCCAAATGTCACATGCATTCGTACCACAACCACTGTACAGCACCCGGGCGAAAACCCAGGAGTAAAGATATCGGTTCACAAGGCACGCAATTCACACTTCGCCATCTTCTCATGTTTCACCCTGCCCACCCAACATGCTGCCTCAGTGCATCATCTCCCCCTGCACAACCCAAGCGCACCAACGCCACACGCGCCGCCGCGTGAGAGTTTCTTGGCAGCACGCAACCGCCCTGGACACTTTATCGCGGCAGTGCGGGCCTCGCTCTGAATGTAACCGCAACCTTCCTAAACAGGGTTGGAGCTATGGCGAGTCGCGCGTAGCCCGTCGGCCGCTTCCAGCCAGAACAGGTGTGGACCGATTATTCCCAGAGCGCATGGCGTGTCCTGCGTAACTTAGTGCTAACGTTTCCGTCCGATCTGGAATTTTCCATGGAAGCTTTTGCACTGCACTACTGTGTGTAGAGGCTGCACAGGGGGCAAAAAAGAATTTAGGCAAAGGGGGCAACACTGCAGCGGACGAAACATGATCAATAGAATACCATCTGCCAACTAGCTCCAGCCACGCTTCACTCGTCAAGCCATAGTGATGACATTCTCAGCTGCCAGTCATAGCATCACGACAGCCGCCGTTCCCTGTCTCCCCATATCCCCCCGCGTCGCCATTTTACCTGTCAAGCACGTCTATCTCGTTTATGACAAATAAAAACTTGCTTATTCGTGTTCCCCAAGATGACACGACCCAACCGTATCTCATCATGACAAACTAAAACTTCCCCAGCATCCAACTGCCCCATTGAGGCTCTCGCCGTCTGGGGTTTGCGGGGAAGACCCGACGGCAGCCGACACAAGACGAGCGAGAGAAACGGGTCGTTTATCGCAGCGTCTCATATCGTTGTCAGTCGGAGAGTATCTGGTGCGTGCTGTGTTTTTTTTATCGCCTTCCCAACTGCACTGTAGCCCGTATGAGAGCATAACTTATCGACCATCGTGTAGTCTATCTGGCGCAGAAGGCCTCGGGGAACTTTTGGAGGCCCAATGGAGCAACGATCTGTGCATGTAACCTTCCCCCCTCAAGGATCCTTTGTCTAGCGCCGGTGCTCAAAGCTCACGCCTCCAGCAAAGGAACCACCCCCGCCCATTCGGAGGAAAAGAAATGGAGACAGCATGGATGCCGTGTCTGCCACTCCACTCTCCATTCTCTCTTCCCCCTGATCATTGATGAAGCCGGAGAGCCAATACCAACTGCAGCAAGGCCCGGAAGGAACAGCGGGGCGGAGAGAGAGCGGCGGCATGGGTCGCGGGAACGAGCACGTCCCCGTCGGCGCTGCCCGGCCTTGGACTTTGGGATTTGGGAGCCTCAACGCAGTCTCCATGCGTGCTGCGTACTAATTACTCAAACGTACGGATACGCGCTCTACATAGTATGTGTCGCAGAATCAGTCACATTGAACATGAAAGATTACCGATATGGAGGACAGACCCCTCGATTGGCTGATCGTCGTCTATCCACCGTGTCACAGTAGCCTGCCTCTCGCTGGGATGGAATCCCACAGGCCACGGCTCCACAACTCCACGAGCCTGCTTCTGCACCTCTGCTTCCTCCACTTGTGCACTCCCGCGGCACAGCAGAGCCGCAGCTCCGGTTAGATTGTGAATCAGAAGGTGCTCTGTTTGTTATCGTGAAACGTCGAGGTACAAGATCTCCGTGGCGAACCCCGAAGTAAGTCAGCTAACGGCTTCAAATCGAGTAAAGTGAGCTTATCGATGAAAACCCAGACCGGAGAATGACAGCCTGATCGTATAACAATACTCTTTCTTTTTTCCTCCTTGTCTGTACAAATACAAGCTTAGGCACAGACAGACTTTCCCTCTTTTTGTTAGGCCCAAGTCTCGAAGAGGGTCGAGTGAGGTTCGGAATCTGCCCGAACCATCATCTTTGCATGTGGTTCCGGTTTCGATTGGCGAGCCTTTAAAGCTGTAGGGTATTTCGCCTTGCTTGCATAAACTGGAGTAATTACTCTAGACTGTCAAAGATAACAGGAGAATTCTAGGCGTCGGGATAAAAGTGCTTAGCAACCCCTTACGTAGTCTTCTAAGTGCCTATACTCAAATTACTGCATGAACGTGACTAGCCCAAGAACAAAAGACGTGGTCAACGTTGCCCGGATGGAAACCAGAGAGTGGGAGGTAAAATGGAGGCCATTTCAACCATCATGAGGAGCAAGTTTCTCGATGGGTGTTTCGCCTAGGTGGAGTGATTTACTAGACTAGGTGCAGATATCTTAGTGGCAAGGTGGCGATGATATTGCTAGTCGCTCATCATGCTCAACTACATCGGGCAGGCGATAACAGCCTAGCAGGGTTGACAAAGCCAAACAGCTTTAAAGACCGTAACTCAAACAAGGTTATGGACACAGGCGCGATACACTCCTCATCAACGTGGGTCAAATAACAGTTAGGCTCGGACATAAGGCTGGGAATTGTAATGAAGCTTCTGAAAATAAGCTGTGCATGAAACCATGCCTTCTTGAGCGAGCCCAGAAGGGAAGGAGGTAAACGCCCCTGGTTGGCGTCTTGAGAATATGTAACTAGGTACTCTAAGTAGAGGCAAATATCCTTCCCCCGTTCCGTATCACGAAGAAGGGAAGATCTTGTCGATCTATTCGATTGGTACTCCATAATTCACCTCTGCCTTCACAAAAACAGTCCGACGTAAGCTTGGAGCTATGTACGTGGGGTCTACCTACTCATGGCTAAGAAGACACAATCAATGCGCATGTGCTCATGTCGGTAATGATGTTGTTTTGAGTGACGAGTGCAGTGGTGTCCAACCTGTAGTACGTAGTAAGACTCGGATACTCAGGGGTTCCATTTACTGAGGATGCTTGACCATCGTAGGGGTATGAGGATTTTCCAGACTTCCTCGGATGCCAAGCCTAACCTAAACTTCAAGCCACAATGCAATAGACTAAGTCAGCTCTAATAGTAGAACGGCGCGCATGGTGCGCAAGATATTTGTTCCGGAGTATCCTCCGTTTGTCGAGTTCATCTCTCTTGCAGGCCTCTTTGCGGACCAAAGCGCCTTGGTGAGTCCTGATGGTCTTGGAGATTCTGCAACGTTATATCTTTGTCAAGTTGTAGTTTGGGGAGCTCCCATGCGCTTGATAATCCTGTTTTTGTAGTTCCTTTAGTGATGAGAATCTGGCTGACTGATGCAACTGGTCTTAGAATTGCTAAATGTGATGGTAGATGGATACTATAGGGTATGCACAAGTCCCGGTTTCTTTTGTGTTGCAGTGTTACTCTCTTAGTTAAGCTTGTATTCTCTTGGCAGCCCAGTTCCGATATTGCCCTTGGTGCGCGAGACGTGGCCCCCCGAAATATCCTCCCTCTCGTGTTTCTCTACTCCACCAATAAATTCCTCAGGCCCCGAGCAATCACCATAGCTAACGAGGAGACCAGCACCATTGCCTTTGGACTTACCCTAGCTAAAGTTTTCTAATCTACCAATTCGTCTAGGTGTTGATTGAGCACGGAGATATTCACTCTTTCTCAGATGTCGTCACCAACCCCTAGCCCACAACCTCTAATTGTCAATCCCAACCTAAGTTGATAGATCCATACACCAAAGCTTGGTAGAGTGCCTTTTAGAACTATTCAGGGGCGGTGGCATCCTATTCCCTGGCTTCGGCTTCGATTGTCCAAAGCGCCAATGCCCCGAGCTCTTCCCACGACGAGCCTCCGACTTTCTCCCACCTCTTTAGATTCTAGCGAAGCATTTTGGTAGGTTGATTGTGAGTGAGTTCTGAAATAAGGATGGCTGTGGAACGACAATTTCCGACGTTTCCATCTCGTCACCCCTCCACCCTTCTGCCTCTCTGCCTCCATCCTCCCCCAACCAATCCACCATAATTAAAAGAAATGGCGGATGGCAGAGAGCCTGAGGATTTCTCTTACGACATGGAAGACTTCAGTGAATTTTATCGTCAAAATATTCCTGGAGAGGTCAAGCTCATTCGGAAGCATGGGATAGAAAAACCCGTATTCACTCAGCCACCCTGGTAATCATCATCCATTTGATGTGGTCGATATGAGTCAGCGTGTCAAAAGTGTCACGACCGACAGAATTACAGCGTCACTCTAAATGCATGGGGCAATAGCGAAGATGGGAATGTTCGATAACAGAGGTGCCATAGAACTTCGCCTGCGTTGGGATACAGGGCCGAGTTCAGTCCTAACTCAATTTGCTTGAACCCTACTTTTCAGATTGCCTGCATTTGCTCCCAGCCTTCAGGCGTTACTGCCTAGGCCAGATGACGTCGCAGTAAAGACAGTCACGATTAAGCATCAAGGGTCTAGTTGGCTATGTTCGAATTATGTGATACTGCATAGCATATACAGGTATCCCAATGAACATGAATCCTCCTCCTAAGCCCTGTGAGTTCGAAGTACCCATTATTCTTTTCGCGAGTTCTCGACGTGGTCCGACGAGGTGTTGGACTTGTCCACGTCGCCCATGTTCTCCTCAGGACCAGCCAATTCTAATTGCTTCGCCGACGCGGGAGTGACAATTTCATCGCCAAACTGCGCTGCGACCTCTTCAAGAGACAGAAAGCGTGTCTCGGGAAGGAAGAAATAGTAGACACTTCCCGCGAATACGTTGCAGGCGATGAAGACGAAGTAAAATCGCCATGCAATCGTGTCGAAGGCGATGGATGCAGCGTAAGACAGCCATATAGCCGTAACGGCCTGGGTGAAGACCGAAAAGCCGACACCAACTCCACGGAGGTCGAGTGGGAAGATCTCGGCGACGAGAACCCAGTTGACACTGTTGAAGTAGAACGAGTACGCAAAAGCAAACATGAAAATGAATGCAATTCCGGCGCGTGAGCCTGCCAAGTTGGAATCATCGGTGAAGGACTTTGACAATGCAGTCAAAATCGCAAGGATAATGGCGAGGGCGAAACTTCCTGAGATAACAGTCGTGCGTCGGGTCCAGTGGTCCGCAACAAAGAAGACGTTGATGATCTGGCCAATCACAGCCATGAATCCGTACAAGGCACCGATGAGAAGGACGGTTTGGCCTTCATAGCCAAGAGAGTTATACATAATTGACTGGTAGTTTTGGATAATGTTTGATCCAGACAGCTTCATCATGTTGACGGTCAAGCAGGCCAACAGAGTACGGCGGATGTACTTGCGAGTAAACAGGTTCATGAAGTTGGACATGTTCTTGCGGTTAGCTTCGAGCTGAATTTGGCTGCACATTTCAGCAAACTCCGCCTCGATGACATCGGCTCCGCGATGGGCGTGGAGAGAGTACATGACTTTCTTGGCTTCGTCATATCGCTCTTTGGAAGCCACTAAATAAACCTGATTAGATTGTGTATCCTTTCCGTGCTTATGGAGATAGCTTACACCAGCGGGGGGAATACGGCAAAAAGATGGTCATGATGGCCAACAACAGCGCAGGGGGGATTTGCGTGGCCAGGGGTATACGCCATTGGAGATCGCCGTGGGCGAACGATCCTGCATAGCCGACCCATCCAGCGGCAAAGAAGCCGAGGGTGTTCATCAAACTGAGTATTCATTAGCACACATCGAAGTTAACCGGCTGTTGGAGAGTAATTCTTACCCCTTGAGGCCGACGAGGAAACCGCGGTTCTCTGGTGGTGAGAGCTCGGCCAGGTAAACAGGCGCAGTAGGGTAGACCATTCCTGTGGAAAAGCCCGAGAAGGCGCGCCCAACAATCATCATGGCCGGGTTCTGAGCAGCAGTCTGTAGTGTGGCCCCTATAACGCTGACCGTGGCGCCAAGAAGCAAGGTCCATCGGCGAGAGATCTTGTCCATGGCGTAGGCAGCCCCAGCACTGCCGAAGGCGTATCCGGCATAGTAGCCCGAGACGATACCAGCCCTCGCTGCGGCGTTCTCCATGGCTGCGCCATACATGTAGGACTTGAAGGTGGCCTGAGCGATGGTCGAAGCGATGATTCCCGTGTCAATACCGTAGACGAATCTGGCGAAAGTCAGTTAGTTAGCCAGGCACATCGAGGCTGCGTCTCTGGTTTCTTTGACTTACCCTGCAAGACTAATAGCTAAGCCGATCAAGATGGACCTGACCGAGTTGCCACGATGGCCCGTAAGAGCCTTGTTTGCCATGGTTTCGGTTGCTTGACTCCGTGTCAAAACCGGAAAGGGGAAATCTTGTGACTTCAAGAATCTGGTGCTCGGTCGACAGACTCCGATAAAAGATAGGAGTGCTTCGTGATGGCAGTGTCAAACTGTAGTAGGAGGCTATCAACTGCTGTGGCCATGGCAGATCGGTAGCATAATACTTATAACACAGCACCCCTAGTAAAAATCCTACCAACCCATTATTAACCAGCCTCTTCGGCTGTCTTTGCAGGGACAGACTTCACCATCCGAAGGCTGCTTCCCCGCATGAAAGGAAGCCCCCTTGCTCCACCCCCGCGTTTTCCTCCGCATTCACCTTCGTTGATAGTGCCGTGTCACGAGACTTACGAGCTTGACAGGGACTTAGTTGGGTGCTAGTAGCATCATGAGACCTCGTACGGGTTGCAAGGTTCGGTTCCTGTGGAGAAGATCACTTGGAGTTTAGTTCATCCGCGGAGTAGGTGGGCCATGCTCCGAGGTCCATGCTCCGAGGTCCATGCTCCGAGGTCTGTCACCGCCGTGGTTCCGATGCTTGAGGTTCATGATCCGATCCTAGGGTTCTCCGCATCGTGATGTCGTACTGTGATAGTCCCGGATACTGTTGCCATGACCAAGACTAAGGGCCTTGAGTGAATCGCGAATGAGAACGGGGAATACCGCGGGCAGAAGGATCTAGGATCCATGACCTGGCTGCGAGGGCAAGAGCTATCAACCTATGAGCGTAATGAGATACAACCGCCGTTACTGATAGTCGAATATCATGGATTTATTAGAGGAATAGTCTCCACGTATCTACGAACTTCCCTGTGATTATCTATAATATTTCTAGCCTATCATTCAATGGATTCCGCAACAGGACAGTTGTCACGATGAATTTTCACAGCGTGGGCGTCTACGTGCTAGTCACTACGTCTTTGAGCAAATAGGCCGTCTCGATATCATCTGAACAATAAGCTACTAATCTTGCTAATGTCTACCACTGCTAGCATCATGCCGACTTGAATCATCATCTCACCACTTGGGAATTGTGGCGGAGAAGTCCGGCTGGAACTTCTTCATGTAGGTAGTGTCGTCCCGCTTCCGCAAACCACAGTCGAGATACTGCTGGTGAAGCCTCGCCAACTTTTCCCTGTCGAGTTCGATCCCCAACCCGGGTGCAGTGGGCACGTTCAAGCCACCGTCAAACCACTTCAACGCGCCGTCAACGATGACGTCCTCATCGCGAGGCTTCCACGGCCAGTGGGTGTCACACGCGTAGTCGAGATTGACCGTTGCGGACGCCAGATGGGTCATGGCTGCGAGCGAGATGCCCAAGTGGCTGTTGGAGTGCATCGAAAGCCGCATGCCCCAGGTCGCGCAGATGGCTGCCAGTGTTTGGGACTTGCGCAGACCGCCCCAGAAGTGATGATCGGATAGGATCACCTGGACGGCATTTTGCAGTATGGAAGGTGGGAGGTGGGTAAAGGCAACCACGGCCATGTTCGTAGCTAGGGGCATCGATGCCTCCTTGGCCACAGCAGCCATGCCTTCGATTTCTGGGGCCGGATCCTCCAGGTATTCGACAATGCCTGTCAACTCCTTGGCAACCCATTTAGACGTCTCCACAGTCCACGCAGCGTTAGGATCTAGCCTCAGCGGCAGACCGGGGAATGCTGCATGCAGGGCCTTGACAGCTTCGACCTCCTGGGCTGGCGGGAAGACCCCACCCTTGAGCTTGATGGCCTTGAAGCCATATTCGTCGATGATCTTCCGCGCTTGTTTCACCACACCGGCCGAGTCAAGGGCAGGTCCATACTCATCGTCAGGCTCGCCTGGGTGTCCTCCCCACTTGTAGAACAGGTATGCTGAGTACTGCACGTTGTCTCTCACGCGGCCACCGAGAAGCTCGCTCACCGGTACGCCCGCCAGCTTGCCCTGGATGTCAAGACATGCTACCTCAAAAGGAGAGAAGACTTTATCGGTCACAGACGCTGTCGTCACCATTCCCGCCATGCCTATTGGGCGTTAGGGGTTGGTTCATTTAAATGAGATCAGTGATGGTCATACCGTCGCCACCGGTAGTGGTGTCTCCTACTAGAGAGTCCAGGCATATTTTGTATATGGAGTTCGTGTCGTACACGGCGAGGCCTTTGATTTGGTCGGCTGCTGTTTGCAGACGACTTAGGTGGGTTGAGTCGCCGTATGATTCGCCCAAGCCATAAGTATCATCTGTGACGACCTGAATGATGCTGCGTAATGCAAACGGTTCGTGCACACCGACACTGTTCAGCAGGGGCATATCATGGAATGCCACCGGCGTGATGATGACATCTTTGATAACGCCGCGTCGAGACATGATTGCAGGTACCAGGTTGTGAACTTGCTTTCGGTTAGGCACGATAGGCTGGAGGTTTTTAGAGAGCTAGGAATTATTTAGTGAATTGACTGATCTCTTTAATAATCGCAGGAGGGGGATGATGGAGATCGCCGCCGCGTGCATAGGATGAGCCTGGGGTAACATCGTAGCGCGTTTCGATGTAAACCACTGTTGCATTCGGGGTTATTCCTGCGTCATGTGCGGACGCAACGGAGACTAGGACGGCGACAGGGATCGGCAAAGCTCCGACTCCCGAGGAACGGAAGACGTCTTCCGGGGCTTCGGCTTACTATCGGAAGAGGGGATCTCCCAAACTCCACGGTGTTGCTTGTTTCATGGCTTGCCTTTCTGCATGGTGTTTTAGTCCCGGATTGCTGGTAAAGCCTATCGGATTCCACAATGGGCGAATCCTCAGCCATGTCGGATCGGAGCCGCCGCATGACCGATCCCGACGAGCTCGGCCGGCCGTCGAAGCGGCTTAGAGAAGAGCCAATGCGGCCGCGCGTAGGCAGAGCGTGCGATCGTTGCAAAGCGTGAGCCCTGGCTTGTCTTCGATACTATCCAAGACTTGGCTAATTCCGTTCGACCAAGGCGCAAAACTCGGTGTTCCGGGACTTGGCCATGCGTCTTCTGTGCCCACCTTAAGCTTGACTGTCAATTCACCGCAGCCCATCGACGAGGTCAACTGCTCCCTACAATTGATGCAGAGACTGCGCACCAATCGCTGTCAATAGAGGTAGCCTCTGAGCGAGGGAGCAGCTCTCATGGCGGCGACCGTAGGGAATCATTCGCCGATGTCATCGTGGCTGCCTCACGGCCGACGGCCGCCGCAGAGTCAGTTCTGGCCTCGCCGCCAACCGCGCAACCGGCAGTTGAGATAGCATCTGACGATAGTCCGAGTCATGATGCTGGTAAAGCCGATGCGAGCGGTGACCAGGCCGCTCCCAATTCAATGCGCAACTCTCCCGAGCCATCACAGACCGACCAACAAGGCCACTACGTCGGCCCCGCGTCAGGGGTCTCGTTTCTCTTGCGCATACAGAGAAAGCTACAGGTTCAGTCTCCGGGATACGTAAACTCGTCCATCTTCAACTTTGGCGATCGGCCTTTACCGGGACACGATTCCTCCTTTGCGATCTTACCCCCGAAGCCACTCGCGGAATCTATGTTGAAGAGGTATTTTGACTTTGCTGCCACAACGCACCGCTTTCTGCATCGTCCGTCTATTGAGGTATGGCTGGAGGAATTGTACGACACAAACGGGGCGATGCTGTATCAAGAGACCGCTCGGAGTCGGACTGCCCTGCTCTTCATGGTGTTTGCGCATTCCAACAACTACCGGAGTCGGTTGACTGCTGATACAAAAGACGGGATTATAGAGTCAGCCGAAACAAGGCGCGCAGCAAGTAAAGGGCCTCAAATAATCTTCTACAGCTAAACTCCCCTTAAGCGCTCGCTTCTTTGCGGTTGCAGAACATCAACTCTCTATGGAAACAGGCGAGATACGACTGGCAAGCGTTCAAGCACGGCTAGCACAGTGTTTCTACCTCTTGGCGCAATCCAGACTCAACCACTGCTGGACGCTCTTTGGCATCACCGCCCAACTAGTCCTGGCGCTTGGAATCCACAGGAAATCCCGAGTTGATCCGAAGACTTCGAATCGTGTTGATCACATTGACTTGGAGTGTAGGAAACGAACCTTTTGGTGCGCTTTCAACCTCAATACGTACCTCAGTGCCGCACTGGGGAGGCCGATGACATTCCACGAGGAAGATATAGACCAGGAGTTGCCCCTTTGCGTTGACGACGAACAACTTCGCTTCAGCCCTACTCCTACACCGATGCTCCTTGGCCCGTCAATAACTTCCGCCACAGTAGCTCAAATCAAGTGAGCTATTTCTTGTTTCAAGTAAATTTCCCATTTTTTGCACCCTAATGTAACGTGCAGGCTATCAAGAATACTCGCTGCAATTCTTCGCGCTCTTTACGGCATTCACCCCCGGTCGACCGAGGAACATTTCACGCTTGCCGCGAAATTCACTCGTGACTTGGCAGAATGGCGAGAACACATCTCGTACCTCCTCGACACCGATGGAAGCTCTGCCATTTTTGTCAAGTTGGTTCTCCGGCAGCGCGATGTTCTCAAACTCGCTTTTTGGCATGCTCAGATCCTAGTTCACAGGCCATTTCTGCTAAAGTCTTTCACAAGTCTGGCGAATTATGGAGTAAACGGCGAGCTGTTATCATCCAGGAGAGAGGAAATGCAACAAAATATCAAGATTTGCATCGACGCCGCGACGCAAATCATTGAGCACATTGATCGCATTGACGCGGCTGGGGAGTTTTATAGCACGCTGTTTGTAAGTTACCCTCGATCTACTGGTTTGTTCTAGAGCTTATCTTCGAACAAACTCTTACCCTTCATTCGCCTAGTTTATCCCGTACTATGGCTTCAGTGCGGTCGTCATATTATACGTGTACGCAATTCAGCAACGGGCAGAGCTTCCAGAAACATATTCAAAACAGTTCCAATTAGCTTCAAAATGCCACCTTCAACTGGAGAGTATCGCAGTGAAAGGCTCGCTGATGCAACGATACGGACTAGTGTTGCAGGAGTTGCGACTCGAGGTGCTTCGTAACAATAACTACCTCGCGTCAGTGTCGACCCCACGGGCGGGAGGAGGATCCGTGGGGGGTGAGAGTGAATTGGGGCAGGTCAACCTCCCGCAGAGTTCTCAGATGAATGGAGAACGAGTTGTGAGTGTCAATGTAGTTGTCAACGACAATGGATCAGGAGCACGAGACAGTCAGGACTTTAATTACCAAGGTGGGGGAAACCAGCCAGGTGGTGGCATTCCTGCAAACTCGACAGCAAGGTCGATTGGTATTGTGGATGGTGGTTTGGCACATATGGCTAGTTGGGGCCAGTTTGATTCTCTAGTAAGTGTACTTGCTCGTTTATTCTGAGGTATGAATGCTGATACGATATTTGCGAAATAGGTTACCGGCGGCTCGGGTACTTTGGATGCGTTGCTTCAAAGCGGATCAACCGATGTATGGGACAGTATCAACAATAACGGGTTCAACACCTGGTAATTTTAGGGACAGGCTTGGTTATGAAGCAGTTTGTATAGGCATCAAGGTTGTCAGCACGCTCTCTTATAGTACTCACAACTTGAGTTAGTAGTATTAGCTGTGCCATCATGAGGCCATCGCTTAATAAACCCAGTCCATAGTAGCCTAGTTCATACATCAAATCCGACGCAGAGAAATCCTGGTGGACTCGTCAATTGGACGGATTTTCAGGACTTAATTCTGATGTGTAATGATATCACTTTATTGCCGTATCCGGGGCAATTTACTGTAACTTAGCACGAAGAAGTAATTAAGTCAGTAAATATTATTCAACATTTATCTCATTCTAACTAGGTTCCTACTTCTTTGAAGCACCCGCAAGCCGCTCGTTGATGGCTGTCAGAATGATATAGAGTGTTTCGATTGTCGCCACGTCGACGCCGAGCTCTCTACCCTTTCTTACAGGGTAGCCAAGGATGATGTCTACCTCCATCAGCTTTCCGTTCTCGTAATCCGTCCGCATACTGCTCCCGATAGGCGGCATCTTAGAAATCTTATCGAGAAGTCTATCTATCAACTGGTACTCAACGGGTACATCCAACGCCCTGGCGACATCGATGACCTCCTTCATCACTTTCTTCGTCATCGGTGTCGCGCCTTCTGACGAACTAAGCCAAGAATGTGTGTCCATCAGGGTTAGTGTGGTCAACGGATTCCACGCAGCGTTCCATACGACCTTTTCCCATCGTTGCACTTGGATGTTGGGTACGATTGAGAATACTGTTTTTCCAGTGGCCAACAAATACGTGAACTGGTTGAGTCGTGCAGTCTCTATGGACGCTTCATTGACTTTGTTTGAGTAAAGTCCGATCTGCATATCCTCAGACTTTGTGTGTGTGATAAGACCAGGTTGTGGCTGACGCGCGCCGACCCAAGTCTGATATGGAAGTTAGTAGCATATCTTCAATACTTTAATGGGAGACATACCACACAAGATAGGATGGTCGCGGCCGGGAAACTGTCTCGAAATGGCTCCTCATTGCCAACGCCATTTTGGATGAGGACTATTGTCGTCCTTTTCTCATCAACGCCAGCTTCAATCTGCGAGGGATGGCTAGATTGAACTATGGCCTTGTGAGCGCAAACAATGTAGTCGAACTTTTGACCTGCTTCGGCTGCAGTTCTCACCACTGTATGAAAGATGTTAATACGAGGATGGTTCTTCCATGGATGGGTGCTGACCTTTGTGTGGATGCACATGATGTTCACCATGGTTTTTGCTTGTGATCTTGATTCCATTGGCCTTTACGGCGTCGTAGTTAGATCGGGCAACAACTGTAAGATGCACGTGCTCGCTACGGCTCAAGATGAAGGTATAGAATGAGCCGATACTAGTCAATGAATGTTAGCATAGACTGCCGTTTTATGGAACGAGGATATGTTCTCGTCCGGATATAATGGTGACATACGCTCCCAGTCCGTAGACAAGCACTTCGAGTGGAGGACTGCTCATTTCGATCAATAGTTCCGGGGTCTAGCAAAGATCTTCTCTGGCAGGTCCCCAACCCAAGACCTAGAGTATTGCGGGAGAATAAGGGCCCTTTGGTTTCTGCATCAGTGTTCATAGCTCCACAGTGTTGAGGGGTTACGTCGGTCTTGCATGGGTGCTTCGGAACGGATGTATTTGGACGCTTATCCGTAGGTGTGTAGGCTAGGTCCGCGGAAGTGGTTGATCCATCCGCCTCCGATATGCATTTCCGTGTTGCGGAGATCTCGGATCCCCGCATTTGGGGACCACCCTGCCTTGTTGCAGAAGAACAACAGAGTCCTTGCGTGGCGTTATGAATAGGTACAGGGGCCAGGACCTCCTCGTCGGGCGCACCTGGTCATGGTCTAATGCCAAGCGATAGTGAACATTAATGTGGAAGGATTGGTATCAGCCGCACGCCTTGCTTTCTTGTTTGCCGAGGATGAGAAAGAGAGAAGAGCAGAATTTATCTTGGGAGCCCAAATACCAGCTTAGGGAGAAATGATGCTATCCTTCGTTTGCGTGAGGAATCTGATGAAGATTATCGGACTACCGTTTTCTTTTTGCCTTGACATCGCATAACTTGAATTATTCTAGAATATTATACAATTAATCGTTTGCCAATGATGTGGTACCCGCTCCTTAACATCAATCTGTATTTTGGCTAAGCGGTATGCTTTTGATATCAGTCAAATCAATTAGAATAGGATCGGTTTTCGCGATTTTCGGTGGATCTCAAACCCATAAGAACATTTCGACTCTACCGAACCTGAATGCCTCAATAATTCTGTCAAATTGACTTCGCCACTTCGCCATGCTCTAGATTCGAGGCTTGATTTCACTACAAAGAGAGTTGCACAGCCGTCATAGAAGTTGGGCAGTGGGTTCGTGAGTGCCTTGGCGAGGCAAGTCGCTCAGCATAGATGCTGCTAATCCCTTTAAACAACTGCAAAACCTACGAACAAAGTTAGTGAAGAACACCGATTTGATTTTTTATCAGATACTTTGAAGAACTTGGTTAGGAAATAGTTGAATCAACACCCCCAAATAAATGGTCAAGTAGCCAGAGAAAATCGACCAGCCCCATTGAGCACCAGTAAGACGGGCAGTATGAAACGCCTCGCCGTCAATATATGATGATAATCTGATCGATGAGTATAACTACCCTGACTAAAGCTCAGCACAGGCTGCGTAAAATGTCAGCGAAGATATGGAGATTATTTTCTGATCGACGACAACTGTATGAGATGGGTTAGAAGACAGCAAAACAAATTTCTCTTAGAAGAGAATTCACTTCCACAGATTAAGGAACTGCATTAACATGTAGGTATTAAGAATGATGGCCTGCAATTTGTCTTTCTAGTTTTCTGTGTGATACTAGAAGAGTGATGCGCAAACAAAGCATCGAGTGAGAACAACAACCAGTTGGTATACCTTGTCCAGAAATCGTTTTATATGCGGTGACGGTAAGGATTGGGATAGAGCTTGGCTCAGGTTTACAGAGGAAGAGAATTGAGGTAGGCACATCCTGCTAAAAAGGGCAAATATTAGTCCGATCCCTTGTGACCTACACACTATATGTAGTTAAGCTTGTACCCTTCCTTATAGATATAACTCTTTAATTAACCACTTAATTCTCATTTTAATAGGTTATAAGCCTAGAAAAGCTATCTATAAATTTACTAAGTCTCTTTATTTAAAACTAATATACTAATTTAATAATTTTAGGGCTTAATATCCCTCCTTCTACTATATATATACTAAATAAATAACTTATTTAGTATTTCTATAGAACTAACTAAATATATACTAAAGTTATAATAAATCTAATTTTTCCCCTCTCTTAAGAGAATTATAAATACTTACTACATAGAAAAAAGAACTTAATATTAACTTTAGCTTTAAAAGAAATATTAAAAGAGCTTTTTAACTTCCCCTTAAAAAGTAGAATTTTTAAGTAAAATTATATTAATCTATAAAAATTACTAAGTAATATAAATATAACTAAGATAATCTACTTATAATTTCCTATACTTATAATAGAATCTTTAGTATTAAGAATCTTTATACTTAAATATATTAAGATATATATATATTATCTATAGCTTTAACTACTTATAAAATCTATATTCTTTTACTTCCTTAATAAAGAAAAGTTCCTAAGCTTAATATTAGCTATTAATACGTACCTTAATTAAACTTAACTAAGCTTAAATAATAATAATTTATCCTTCTTTATTTAAACTCTTTCTAATTCCTCTAAAGTTATATTAAATTAATTTAACTACTTAGACTCTTTCTTAAATATATCCTCTATAGATATCTAGGGCCTAGAAGTTAATTCTATTATACTTTCTAATTCTATTATAATTTCTAACTCTAAATAAGAATAGTTATTTAATCCTATATACTTTTCTACTAACCTTAATAAACCTTTACTTAGTAATAATAAGCTATTCTTTAATTCTTATCTTATAACTTAATATCCCTTAATTAAATAATCTATCCTTTATAATATTTAACTTAGTAAATATTATTAATAAGCTATTTAGAATCCCTCTACTAAAAGCCCCTAGTAATTAGATTAGCTAGAACTATAAAATATAAAATTACTTCTTAATAGCTAAGTATAAAGACCTATTTACCTAAAATAAGACTTAACCTAATAGTAATATAGAATCTAAAAAAATTAAAAATTAGGAAATTAAGTAGGAATAAGCCTATAGTATTATACTTAATTAACTTAGATATAATATATAAGACTTAGCTAAGGATAAGAAAATACTTACTAAGATATTTAAAACCCTTTAGAAATACTTTACCTTAATAGGAAGTACTATCTTTTAAGAACTTAACTAAAGGTATAATAAACTATCCCTCTAAGTCTATATTAATATCTCTAATTTTATTACTTAATTTTATAAAACCTATATTAAACTTTTAGCCTTAGACTAAATATATTAAATCTATAAATTATACTTTATTAATAAATTCCTTATAGAACTTAGCTCTTTATATAAGATTTTCCTCTTTACCTTCTATTAGAATAATAATTTACTCTTAACTTAAGATAATAATAATAATATTATAAAAGAGACTATTACCTTTAATACTTATCTTAAAGTAATAGAATATAATAAATATAACTAAAAGCTTTATAAGACTTAGTATAGTACTCTTACTATTTAAGGACTTAATCTTAATAATAGATATAATAGACTTATCTATATAGGCTATAGAAAAACTAGCTATCTAAAAGATAGCTATTAGTAGAACTACTTAGAACTCTAAAGATAGTAAGAATAAAGAAACTTATATAAGATTAATTAAGGATAATAATAATATAAATAAAACAACTATTAAGCTACTAATAATAATAAAGATAGATAAACTAATAAAGCTATTATTATACTTATCTAACTTAATATAGCTATAATTACTTTTAAGGGTAATATTATAGTAATTATTACTATAGCTCTAGATAAATATACTAACTTCCTTAAGAATATTTATATCCTTAATAGTAAAGCTTTATTTTATATTATATATAAATAAAATAGTTTTTAATAACTTAATAAGAATATAGAAATAATTAATAGCTTTAGTAGTATAATAATATTAATAAGTAGCTATAGAGTATATACACTATAAATAAAGAGAGTAAGTAGGAAAATAATTACCTTTAATAATACTCTCTTTATTCCTACTAAATATATTAACCTTATCTTAGTATTTACCTTAGTTAATAATAGATTTAAGGTTATATTTAATAATAAAAAGGCTATAATAATCTAAGATAATAATATTATCCTTATTATAATTTATTACTTTAGAATTTATATTATTAATAAAGATAATATTAATCTTAACTTTATATTTACTACCTTCTTAATCTAAGATAAGGACCTACAAATCTAATATATAAAGCTAAGATACCTTAGTAAATAGAATATAAAGAAACTTACTACTATATCTATTAGTATAAAACCAATCTAAGTTAGGTTATTCTATAACTCTTACACTCAGGGAAAAATAAAAGAATTTCCCTATTAATATTCTATTAAAAAGGGATCCTAACTACTTAAAAGTCTCTATACTAATATTACTAGTCCCTTTAAAGTTATAGGACCTAAAGGGCACTAATACTAAGTTACCTTTATAGATAACTTTATATAAATAATATAAATCTTCTTTCTAATAAATAAATAAGAATTTATTAAGAAATTCTAAGCTTTCCTAAACTAGCTAGAAACCCTAATCTAATAATACTACTTCCTCTAGCTAAATAAGGCAGAAGAAAACATTCCCTTTATCCTTATTCTCTTCTACTAAGGAAAAAGTATTAAACTTTCCTATATAGCTATTAAGTAATCTAAGTAAAATAGTATTATAGAATGAATAAATTATATACTTATAGAAAAACTTATACTTACTCTAATTAGTAGTAATCTTAATCTTAAATAATAGCTCTATATACTTAAGGGAATAATCTAAATATAAAACCTTAGTTTATACTTAATAATAAAGATAATACTTTATAAAGTCTAATATAAAGAAGTTCTAGACTTAATCTATTTCTATATTATTAAAAGCTTTAGATATCTTTTCTTACTAAACTTAAAAAAATAGAAAATATAAATAAAGACTATATAATATAAACTACTTAGCTTCTAAGGAAGTATAATCTATATTATCCTTAGGGTAAATAGAAAGATTATAATAACTAATAATATTATATTTAATAAAGTATTAATACTTAAATATAGTATTCCTATTCCTAATAATCCTAGGCTAAAATAAGTAAGAATAAGTTATATATACTTTCTTAATACCTTAATACTTAGTATATTATAAATTACTAAACTCTATAATAAAAACTTAGAAGAATTAGAATAAAATATACCTATACCCTTAAATTTAAACTCTAATATACCTATATAAGAAAATACTAATAAACTATAAGATATTATTATTATAAAGATAAATAAATAAATTCCTTATATAGAAAATAGTAAGATTAATAATTATATTATTATAATAAATATATTAATATATTATCCTGAATTATATATTCCTTAATCTATCTATCTAAGCTATAGAAACCCTTATTATATACTTATTTCTAAGCTCTTTAATAAAGAGAATAAATAACTTACTTAATTTACTCTCTTATTTATATATATTATACTTACTACTATAATAAAAGTCCCTAGATAGGTAGGCTAGCAAGTTACTAGCCAGGATTTAATAAGGGTAAAAGGGACAGTTATAAAAGGGACAGGAGGATAAGAGAAAATTAATCATTAGGATTAAGGAGAGATTTTTTATTTTATTTTTAAGGGAGATTCTTCCCTTCTTATAGAGAGATTAGAGAGATTACTTTGAATTTAAAGCTTAAGTCCTTTACCTTTGTTTTTATAAGAGAATTTAAGATCCTTCTTTTCTAACTATAATATAAATTAATATTTACCCTTTATCCCTTATATACTAATTATTAAGCTAGTAGTAAGCTATTTTAATACTTTACTAATATTCTTTTCCTACCCTAACCTAATAATTATTCCTATAAGATACTTTCTAGCTAAAGGGTTCTAAACATAAGATTACTATAGTATATATATATAATTTAATATAGCTTTAGGCTAACTAATAAGGATACCTATATAATACTTTACTATATACCTTCTTAAGGAATTACTATTGATTTAGGGTATTATTCTAAATTACTTTCTACTATTAAATTAGAGGTTATAGTAGGGTAGTAATTTAATTAATTTAGCCTAATAGGTAAGATTAATTAATATACTTTTAAACTATTACTATTAGACTTAAGGAAAGTAGAAAGATAATAAGAAATAAAAGATAGAGAGGATTAAGACTCCCCTAAAAAGACCCTAGACCTTAGGATCCTAAAGGATTATAATAAATTAAACTAGTAAAATCAATAATATATAACTTAACTAAGATTACTATAATAAGTAAGATAAGAGTAAATGCCTAAACTCTAAACTATACTATTTATTACTATACTTACTCCTCTACTCTAATAGTTCTAAGAAAAATTAGGGTATACTTAAACTTAGAAGTACCTTATAGTATAATATCACTAGATTTCTATAACTATAGGGACTTCTTATAAAAAAAGGAATACTATTTAACCTTATTAAGTAATTAGTAAAGTAAGAATATATATTAGCTTAGATAATAGGAAGGTATAGCTAGAATAATTATTATATAGTTCCTTATAAGGGACTAGTACCTAGTTACCCTAGCTAGAGTAACCCTTTATATTATAAGAAGCTAGGAGCTAAGGAAAGGTAGAGTTAAGAGGGATTTATTTAAAAAGGAGAAAAAAAGAAGGAATAAGAGAGATATAAATAAGAAGAATAATAATAATAAGGATAATAAGGAAACTTATATAAAGGACTATAAAAAGGTTTAATAATAATAAGAGGGTTAAGATTAAGAGTTTTAACCTTCTTTAAGAGATTTATAGAGATANNTATTCCCCTAAGAAAGATAATATAATTAAGACTTTATTTTAGTATAATTACTAAAAGTTATATCTAAAGGAAAGAATTACTCTCTAATAAGTAAGAATTCTAAGGGCTATAATTATAATTTTACTATTATTACTAGAGTAAAAAGAAGAAGAAGGAAGAGGAAGGTATTCTATTCAATATCTATAAAGGGTATACCTATAAAATTAAATCAATTTAATATATATATAAAGTCTTAGTTAATACTTATAGTACCCTTAATTAAAGACTATTTACTAATCCTACTACTAATTAAACTTAACCTTAAGATTAATAAGATAAGCTTAATACTTCTAGACTTAATAGAGAAAGGGAAAATAAGTAAAGAACCTAAAGCTCTTATCCTAATCTATATATTTAATTATATCTTTAAGGGGACTAATATCTCTAGTTACCTAAGGATATTTAAGAATTATATTAAAGGATAAGTCTACTTAGATAAAAAGAAAGCTTAGTTAATACTATATTTTATCTATAAAGATATTAGGATAAAGATCCTAAAGGCTACTAAGTATAGTACCTAGGAATAAATTAAGGTAAAGCTTCTTAAAGACTTTAAGGATAATAATAAGGAATAATAGATTTAACCCCTCTAAAAGGTCCTTAAGATAAATACTTAGTCTATAAGGAATATAATAGATAAAGAGATCCTTACTTAGCTTAAGACCTATAAGGAGCTATATAATACTATTAATAATAGTGGGAAATTTAAGGAAGGAAACTCTTATATTATTTTCTATATACTGCTCTATAAGGTTATTATTTAGGTATATTAATAAAAGAATATCCTAGTCTAAGCTTTATAATCTAAGCTATATAATACTCTAGTTAATCTTATTATAAGCTTATTAGAATAGGACTAGTCTTTTAAAGACCTAATTAAGGAACCTTAGGAGAGAGAATTTAGTCTAGGAAAAAGGTCTTAGGAGATAGATATAGAATAGTAAATCCTACCTCTAAGTAAGCTAGCTATAGATATAGTAATTAATTCCCTAACTTAGATAGTCTAGGACTTAAGTATTAATGCAATAAAGTAATATAAAGATATAGAAGTATATCTTATTACTATACTCTAAGGAATACTTAATAAGCAGAGGCTTTTTAACCCTTCTATTAATAATCTATCTATTAATTATAATTAGTCTAAATATATAGGATACTATAGAATAGATAGCTAGAATATCCTTATTAATACTAACTATAAGTAGAAATAGCTAAAGTGTTTTTATTATAGAATTTTAAGCTATTTCCTAAGCTAATACTATAAATTATAGAGGGATAGGGAAGCTAGATACTATAACTTTAACTCTAAAGCTAGGATAGCCTAAGTAGGATAAAGAGAAACTATTCTTTCTCTAAAACTAGTCTAGAAGATAGAATTCCTTAGAGGAGTTGAGAAGCTTACTATTATATAGATAAGGAAGTTCTAAAAGTTACTAGCTATAAGTTTTCTTAATAGAATAATATTAGGGTTTACTATCTATAACTAGAATCCTAATTAAGAAGAATATAACTTTATAACTAACTTTATAAAGAAGAATTAAAATACTCTTTATAAAGATATAATTATTAATAGGGTTAGCAAAAGGACTAAGCTCTAAGAAGGGAATCTTATTAATAGGATAGTAAAGTTAAATATTATCCTAATTAATAAAGGAAGCTTTAAGGAACTAAAGGATATCTTAAATAATAATATTACTTTTAATATAGCTACTAATAAGAGAGTAAGAATAGATAATAAAGAGCTAGAAGTTAATTAAAACTATTCTATCCTAATAGTAACCCTAAGGATCCTTAAACTAATAGACTCAGAAGATTAAAAGATAGCTAAGGCTATTATAAAAAAGGGACCTAAGGAAAACTCCTACCTAACTATAAAGCTTAAGAATAGGACTACTTTAAAGTAGAAAGTCTTAACTATAAAGATTAGAATTACCCTTCCTTAGATTATTATAAATAACTTAGAATTTAAAAGATCTATAGCTAGAGAACTATTTAACCTTACTAATGAAATTATAGAAACTATCTAGATAGACTTTAATCCTTCTTATAAAATAAAAAGGATAGGGAAAGTTAAAATAAGTAATATTATAGAATAGACTAACTTAAGCTTCTTAGATACTTATTTTAATAAATTATCTTAATGCTATAGAGTTAATACTATTACTATTAGTCTAAAAGGATTACTACTAAAATCCTATAATAACTCCTATCTTACTCCTAGGGACTATCTAATAATAGACTATAACTTAATAAAGAAGATCTCCTATAGGAGGGAAGTTAAAAGACTAAACCTAGAAGTATCTTATAATATAGTTATATAAATTAATCTAGCTTTAATTTAACCCTTAGACTTAAGAATAATCTTATTATACTAAGACTTCCTAAAGCTATAAGTAAGACTTAGGAATCTAAATAGTTATACTTAGGAAGCTATTATTAATACTAAAGCTAAAGGAAATATTATATTAAACTATATTATTAAGATTAATAAGCTTAATATTAAGCTTATTAAGGCTAAGATTACTTCCTTCTTAAAAGACTATATTATAATAGTAAGGATAATTAAGGCTAAAGTCTATTTAAGTAATATCTTTATTAACTAAATAATATATATAGCTTTAACCTCTATAGTATTAATCCTATTCATTTTAGAAATACTCTTTATTAGGAGTATAAAGGCTACCTTTAACTATAGGACTCTTTTAGGTAAGATATTAATCTATTACTAGTTAGGAAATATTAAGATTATATCCCTAGTTATAGGTAGAATTAGATAGAAATTCCTAATTACTACTAAAGAAGTACTAGGAGAGGTAAAGTAAGTAAGGAAGTTCCCTTTAAATTAGAAAGGGTAAATATCTATAGTTTAAAGGAGGATAATATTAAGTATCTTATTAGATATATTAATAAAAAGATAATTAAGAAAATCTTTAAAATTATTCTTAAGGATTAGATAAAGAATAATAATTTAATAATAACTAAAGCTACTAAAGTATAATAACTAAGTCTAGATATTAGCTATAAGAATATAATAGTTTAAGTTAATATTATATATAAAAGGAAGACTAATAAAGTCCTACTAAGGGATAATATCCCTTCTAATAGATCTATATCTAAAGGAGACTTATTCTAAAGGGGAAAGAAATAGGAAGAAGTTAAAGGAGACCTAAAGTAAGATTTACCCTATTCTAACTATATTATACCTAAGTTCTTAAAGATTAAGAAAGGTTCTAAGCTCTTTAGAGAAAGGCTAGGAAATATTATAAATTAAATAAGAAATACTCTTTAAGATAAAGAAAGAGATATTCTATAATAAATCCTCTTTAATAGGGAAAAAGCTTTAGCTTAGACTTTTAAGGAAAAGGGGGAAATTAACCCTAGAATAATACTTCCCTAAGTTATTAAAATTATTCTATATAATACTTAGCATTATAATAATATAGTAATTCCTTAAGGGAATAGGAAGAAAGTTATTAATCTCCTAAAAATATAGCTAAAGAATAGGATTATTAAGGAAAGTTATAGTTTCTATAAGAATTATTAAATACTTATTATAAAAAAGGATAAAGAGCTATACCTTATCAATTTAGTAAAATAATATAATACTTATACTATTTAAGATAGTATAATTCCTCCTAGAATAAATAACTTCTTAGCTAAGTTTAGGATATATAGAATCCTCTCTATACTAAACTTCTTCTTAGGATATAACTAAGTAAAGCTAGATAAAAGAAGTAGAAATCTAATAACCTTTAATACCCTAATAGGCCTAATAAGACTATATATACTACCATAGGAAGCTATAAACTCAGTAGCTTAGTTTATTAGGATTATAATAAAGATCCTTCTTAATCTTCTCCTAGATAAAGTAAAGGCTTTCCTAGATAATATTAATATTAAAAGCCTAAAGATTAATTATAATAGGGAAAAGAGTCTTTCTAGAGTTAAGAGGTTTATCTTAGAGTACTTTATTAATCTTAATATAATTCTAGTTAATATAGAGTTAACTAGCTATTTAATTACTAATAAGAAGTTAGCTTAGTACTAAAAGACTACCCTTCTTATAGGATATATCTATAGTATAAGTAGAAAAAAGCCTATAGAAGATAAAGTTATTAAGATTATTAAATAGGAGAAATATTATACTCTGACTAAAGTAAGAAACTTCTTTAGTATTACTAATTACTATAGAATCTAGATTAAGAACTATACTTAGATTATATAGCCTCTTACTCTATTACTAAAGAAAAATACTACCTAGGACTAGGGAAAAGATTAAATAGCTATAATAAGACTACTAAAGGAAAAGATTATATTTATCCCTATTCTTATAACTCTTAATCTTTTAAAAGGAATAGGAAAGGTAATCCTAATGATTAATACTAGTATACTTAGATAGGGAGCTATCTTAATATAGATTATTTAAGGAAAGTATTATTTTATAAGATTTAAATCTAGAACTTAGACTAATACTAAGAAGAAGTATAATATAACTAAGCTAAAGTGCAAAGGAGCCCTTTATACTATCTAAAGGATATATATATATATCTATAGTTATTTATTTACTCTAAAGATAGATTCTAGGGTATTAATAGACTAATTAAATAACTAGGCAAATAATATACTAAAGGCTATAGTTATTAGATAGATAAGCTATATATTACTTTTTAACTTTACTATTAAATATATCCTAGGAAAGAAGAATATAGTTATAAATAGTCTATTAAGAAAGAAATAAAAACCTTTAGACCTTATAGATTAGAAAGCTAAATAAGATATTAAGAATATAATTAATACCTATCTTAATACTATTCTCTTTAGGCTAGGAAACAACCCTCTTATAGATAATTACAAGGGAAACTAGCTTATCCTAGCTAAGTACCTTATAATACTAGAAAGACCTAAAGGAATATTAGCATAAGACTTTAAAAAACTAAGAATAAAGGTAATATAGTTCTTTATTAGGGGAGGCTAAGTCTAGAAGTAAAGATAGAAGGAAGGAAATAACCCTATGCTTATTATTAATAATAAGGACCTTTAAAAGTATCTTATAATATTATATTACTATTATAAGGGCTATAAAGGGCAAGAAGTAATAATAAAAATTATCTCTTAGTACTATTTTTAGTAAGGGATAAAATAGTCTATAGAGACTATTATCTAGGAATACCTAATGTATTAAGTACATTTAGTATAAAGGCTAGCTAAAGAGGTAAAGCTAATAGTTCTATAGTACCTAATAATAAAGATCTATATTAATAGGTAGTACTTACCCTTTAATAAAGGTATAAAGTTCTTACTAGAAGCTAAATATAATTTAACTAAGTAGATTAAAGCTATAGCTATTAGTAACCTTATTATTACTAATATTAGAAGATTTATTAAGAGGATTATTTACTATTATAGGATATTAGTTAAAATTATTACTAATAATAGAAAGGAGCTTATAAAAGGAATCCTAGATAAGCTAGATAAGCTAGGTATTATAATATCTAAAATCTCATTCTATAACTCTAAGTTAAATAGGTTAATTAAAGTTAGGTATATATCTATAACTAATTACTTTAAGAAGCTTAGGAAGCTAGGGAAATAGGTAGATTTAATTAAGCTAGCTCTTCTAGTAGATAGATTAGTAATCTAAGGATTATATAACTATTCTCTATTCTAGCTCCTTTATAGATAGGAACTTATTCTTCCTCTTAAAGTTAAGGTTCTTACCTAGAGACTTATTAATTAGGATGATATTAAGGATAGGGAAGATAAAATTCTAGCTAGGATATAAATCCTAGAAAGATATAAGGAAAATATTAAAGTAGCCTAAGTAAAGGTTAAAGAATATTAATAGACCTTAGCTAAGAGGACTAATAAGTTAAATACCTTTAAGATAAGAAAAACACTCTTATTACTAAGAGACTTAGTCCTTTAGTATAATATATAGAACTATAATAATCTATCTTCTACTATAAAGCTTAAGCTAAGATAGATAGAACTATATAGGATTTATAAAGCCCTTACTAAGACTAGGACTTATAAGCTTAAGATACTCTTAGGAATTAAGCTTCTAGGGACTTATTATAGAGACTAGCTAAAGGCTTTCTAGAAGGATTCTTAGGGTTAATAGATAAGCTTTAACAATAAAGAGACAATAGGACTACTATCTAATAATAAGGATAAAGAGTCTAATAAAGAAGTATTATATAATACACTTTATAAGCTAAGTAAGTTAGATTCCTTATTAAATAACCCTAAACTAAAACCTATTATCTAATTATAGAAAGAGTCTAGAGGAAACTTCTAAGTCTATATTCTAAAGATAACTAAAGAAGCTAAGGATTAGTATATAACTATCTAAGTATTTAATGAAATACTTAGGATATAGTATTAGCTAAGGATAGTAATATTACTATATAGAGAGAAGTAAAGAAGAAGAGAATATTAAGGTTACTAAAGAAGACTAAATAAACTGTATCTATAAAGGGAAAAAACCCTAAAATAATTACTTAGACTAAACTTTATATCTACTAAAAGATAAATAAATCTCATAAGTAAAGGAAGAATAGGAAAAAGAGAACCTATCTAGAAAAGAAGAAAGTAATAATAGCTAAATAGTAATATAGAATATTAAATATTTACTACTTATTACCTATTCTAAGGAAGAAATCTTCTAATAAGAATTACTAATTTAATCTACTAAAAAGTCTAATATCTATTATAAAGAGTCTAAGTAGAAACTTAAGTAATCTATCTATAGATTTTAGTATTAAATAAGTTACTAGACTTAGAAGAATACTCTAAGATAATTTAAGGGTAAGAATAAGGATTAAAAATATTAGAAGTAAAGGAAGTTAATATATTTAGAATAGTAATTCTATTACCTAAGGGGAATTTCTAAAGATCTTCCTAATAATCTAAAGTAAAGTATTTAGGGAGAAACTTCTAATTGCAATTAGAATAGTTATACTAAATATAATTAGTATACTAACTACTTATAAAGTTTTAAACTAAGATATAGGTATAGAAGGGAGTTAAGATATACTCTTAAAAATAGATTAATATTAATAAATAGCTATAGATATAGTAATAATATATAATTAGATTAATAACCTTAATAAAGGTAATAATAAGAGCCTTAAGATAATAAGACTAAGAAGGAAAAGTAGTAAAGAAGTAACTACTAAGATAAGCCTATTTAGCTAGGATAAAAATAGACTAAAGAGTATAAATTACTAAAAGCCTAATTCTAGAAGTAATTATTAAATTATAAAAAGGAAATTATTAAAGGAATTAGATAAGGAAAGATAAGTAATTACTAGAAGAAGGGAATTAGATATCTAACTCTATATACATTAGGTAACTAAGATAATTAAGAGCCTAAAAACTATAGAACTAAACCTAGAATAATTTCAGGACCTAGAGAAGTATTATATTAGATTGCTTACTTAAATAGAAAAAAGAAAAAGAAACTTACTAAGGTAAGAATTAAATTAAGGTATAATATAAGGAAGAGTTTAAGGAGAATAGTATTATAGTCTTTCTAGTAAGTATTAGCCTAATAATTAAATAAACTAGAATTAACCTAGTACTTAGTAAGATAATAGATATCTAGGAGCTTTAATTAAGGGAGATTTAAGAGAATAAGAAGCTTATCTTAATAAGTAGCTATTATAATTAGCTAAATTACTAAAAAAGAAGAAGGAAGAAAGAGATTAAAGAAAGCTATAAAGAAATAATAAATCTAAGGAAGAGAAAGAGAGAAGTATAACTAAAGAAGTATTAGATAATAAGATTTAAGCCTTAGGGCTAATCTAATAAGGCTATTTATAAAAAAAAGAGGTATTTTAAGAGGTAAGTATCTATATTTACTATATTAAATAAGGTAAATCTAGTAAGGTATTCTAATAAATAATAACTATTATTACTATAATTCACTATTATAAGTAAAGTAATAATCTATAGTAAGGAAAATATTAAATATATAGCCTCTTGAAAATACTAATATATAAGCCCTCCTCTTTATACTCTTACCTTAAAGTAAAGCCTATACTATAACTCTAGCCTCTATATCTTAATTCTCTTCCTTTTAAGTCTAGATTTTAATAATTATCTTATTTCTTACTTTCCTATAACTTATCTATCTTTTAGAATCTCTATATACCTTAAAATACTATTATAATAGCTACTTCTAATAATACTAAGGAGATTAAGTAATTCTTCTGCCTTAATAAAGAACTAATACTCTATAAAGGACTTATCTATAATAAAGAGAATAAGAAAAGCTTCCTATATTATAATAAAATACTATCTAATATACCCCTTAATTAACTCCTAAATAAATAATCTTCCTTCTATCTATCTTAACTTAATTAGTTATATTAAGAGGATATTAACCTATATTACCCTGCCCTTAGAAATAGAGAAGAGATCTAAGCCTAGGTTAAATCTATTTAATATTACTTAGATTATAATAAGAAGGACTTTAACCCCTAGAAGGAATACTATACTAATCTATAGGAACTCTTAAGTAATCTTTAGAATAATAAAATATTAACTAACTTTAGTCTTATTATATTCCTTTGCTTAATAACTTATAATCTAAAAGACTTAATTATTATTACCCTTAGTAACTTTAATCTTAATACTTCTAAAGTCTAAAGTAATTAATAGGGATAATCTAAATACTTAACTAAGCTTATCGAAGAGAAGGCTAATATTATAAAGAACTAATCTATCTTAGGATTCTAATTACTATAAGAAACTTAGTTTAATTGCTAATTCCTTATTAGGATTATCTATTTTAGTAATTAGACCTATTAGATTACCTATATCTAGGATATAAAAAATACTTACCTCTGTATTTTTAATATTCTAAAGGAAGAGAAGGAAGATTAATTTATAGCTATTATTACTACTTAGAGAGAGATTATAACTAAAAATAGTATACCTTATAACTTCCTTATCTTTAGAATGCTTACCTTTTATTAAGATAGCTAATAGGAATATAGTTATCTTAGAATATTCCTTATTACCTTAACTATCTAAGGGTTAATTAGTTTATTAAAGGGATAAATAATTAATAGAGGTATTACTATAAAGAGTTTTACTATTTAGGGAGCTTTAGAAGAATTACCTAAGAGAGCTAGATTTACTCTTTACTTCTAAGACTAGAAGATTAAATAGCCTAAAAAGGTAAAGAAGAGAAATAAAAAAGGAATTTAAATACTTAAGCTTAATTAGGTTAAAAGCTTCTTTAGCTATATAATTATAGAAGAATTAGGGATTAAAGACTTTAAGTATAGGAAAGGAAATACTAAATATATAATTAAGTAATCCGTTAATACTCTATACTAATTCCTACTAATAGATAAATAGCTTTAAATATTAAATATTTATATAAACTATAGTAGATTTCTAATAGTCCTTTAGTTAAGAGTAAGATTTAGTAAGATTCTAGATTAATATTACTTAATTTTATACCTAGCTCTACCTTTTAAATAGAAGATTTAAAGCTTATCTATATACTAATTAAATACTAATAGAATTAAGTTTATAATACTTATTAACCTTATTAAAGCTTACTTAAGGAAGGGATATAATATTATTAAAGGACTCTTAATAGATTATAATTATAATATACTAAGAAGTATTATCTTACTTAGCTCTAGTAACTTACTATAATAATTACTAATCTAAATCCCCTTTTCCTCTTTATAGTCTTTAGCCTTAGCTTACTATACTAGGAAAGTCCTAATTATAATCTCCTTATTAAGTAATTCCCTTAGTAACTCCTTATAATAATTACTAATCTAAATCCCCTCTTCCTCTTTATAGTCTCTAACCTTAGCCTATAGATCTAGGAGAGTCTTAATTATAATCTCCTTATTAGGTAATTCCCCTAGCTAAATTCCTTTGAAAGTACCCTTAATTATAAAACCTTTAGAAAAGGATAATACTTTAAGTAAGAAAGGATAGCCCTTAGTAAGATTAATATTAAAGCTAAAGGAAGTAATTAAATAGATTAAATCTTTATTACTATCCTTACTAAAGATACTTACTTAAGCTTAAATATTTCTATAGGCCCTAGGAAGTAATACCTTAATAGGGAAAGTATCTAAAAGCTTAGGAAGAAGTAATATCTGAATATAGAATATATTATTAGTTCTTATACCTATAAAGACCTAAATATCTTAAACCCTAATAGTCTTAGTAAGCTAAATTATTAGTAATACTTTCCCTATCTATATAGATAATTAAAAGGTTAAGGAAAGGTAGGAAATATATTATAACTTTAAAATAAGTAATAGAGCAAAGAAAATAACTATTAAAACTAACCTAATAAGTTTACTTTAGATTACTAAGTAATTAATATTTTATTTACCTAAGTTAAAGACCTTTATAACTTTTATTCTAAAAGGTTTAATCTCCTTTAGCTAGTAAGAGAAACTTATTAACTTTATCTATAGCTAAGTTATATTACTTATAATTATAAAGATTACTAGGGAGGAATAATACTATCTAAGGGGAGAAAGAAAATAGCTATTCTCTTAATATAATTATAATATTCTAATAGAAGAATAGATTTAAGAATAGGAAAGTAAGTTATTAGATAGATTTCCTTTATTTACTAAATTTAGACTAGAAGAAGCTATTATAAGATACTTTTTATTATATATACTAGTTTCTTTATTTGGATTTCTATAATAAGGAAGTATTTTCTTTATATATAATCCTAGACTAATTAAGGATAATTATTAGATTATAGGGGAGGTATATAATAGGGGTCCCTAGATAGGTAGGCTAGTAAGTTACTAGCTAGGATTTAATAAGGGTAAAAGGAATAGTTATAAGAGGGATAGAAAGATAAGAGAAAATTAATTATTAGGATTAAGGAGAGATTTTTTATTTTATTTTTAAGGAAGATTCTTCCCTTCTTATAGAGAGACTAGAGAGATTACTTTAAATTTAAAGCTTAAGTCCTTTGCCTTTATTTTTATAAGAGAATTTAAGATCCTTTTTTTCTAACTATAATATAAATCAATATCTACCCTTTATCCCTTATATACTAATCATTAAGCTAGCAGTAGGCTATTTTAATGCCTTACTAATACTCTTTTCCTACCCTAACCTAATAATTGTTCTTATAAGATACTTTCTAGCTAGAGGGTTCTAAATATAAGATTGCTATAGTATATATATGTAATCTAGTATAGCTTTAGGCTGGCTAATAAGGATGCCTATATAATGCTTTACTGTGTACTTTCTTAAGGAATTACTATTGATTTAGGGTGTTATTCTGAGTTACTTTCTGCTGTTAAACTACCTTAAACTAAGACTTAGCTAAGTTATATATATACTAATAAGTAAAATAATCCCTAAAATAGATATAATAGTAAAAGGCTATAGAAGATAAATTCTAATCCCTTAAAGAAAATAGTACTTAGTATCTAATTATTCTACTAGATAATATCTATACTCTATAAGGTAAATAAGTTTATAAACTGAAATAGAGAAGTAATAGTAAAATTATTTAATATAAAGTAAGATTTATAGTATAAGGCTTTAAATAATAAGAAGGAATTAACTATTATAAGACCTTTACCTTAGTTATAAAGCCTATAAGCTATAAAGCTATATTTACTATTATTATTACTTTAGACCTTAAAATTAAATAGATAGATATTAAGACTATATTCCTCTATAGATATATTAATAAAAAAATCTATATTAAGTAACTATAGAACTATAATAATAGCTTAGGAAGGGTTTATAAATTAAAAAAGGCATTATATAGCTTAAAATAGTCTCCCTAGATTTAATATAAAACCCTCTCTAATTTCCTAGAAACCTTTAGCTTTTACCTACTCTATATAGACATTAGTATCTTTATAAAAGAATCTACCTTTATTACTATCTATATTAATAATCTCTTAATTATTAGACTAAATACTAAGGATATTAAATCTATTAAGTTATTTCTATTAGAATAATTTAATATATCTAATCTTAGCCTATATATATATTACTTAGGTATAATAGTTTACTAAGATTAACTAAACTAGTTAATTTACCTTAGCTAAGGGATATATATAGAGAAAGTCCTATAAGACTTTAAGCTTAAGGATAATAACCTAAATATAATATTAATCTCTATAATAAAGTTTAATATCCTAGAAGATATATACTAAGCCCTAGCTAAGCTAAAGAATTAATATACCTAAGCTATTAGATTACTAATATATATAATACTAAGTACCTAATTAGATATTACCTTTAAAATTTCTCTTTATAGTTAATTCCTTAAAAACTCTATAGAGGAATATTATATAACTATAAAGAGAATTATAAGATACCTTAAAGGAATAGTAAAGATAGAACTATACCTTAATAGTAATATTTAACTACCCTCTAGATATACTAACTTAGACTAAGCTAATAACCTTAAGATTAGAAGGTTAATAGTTAATTATATCTTTAACCTAGGATCTAAAGTAATTAGCTAAAGCTTAAAATAATAATTAATAGTTATTTTATTATTATATAAAGCTAAGTATATAGAGTAAATATAAGTAATAAAGGAAGCTATTTAGCTATATAACCTCTTCTAAGAACTTATATTAATAAATAATATTAATATAATAATTATCTATAGGGATAACTAAGGTATAATTATAATATCTAAAAACCTATAATTTTATACTAAGATAAAGTATATTAATATCTAATATTACTTTATTAGGAAAAAAGTAGCCTCTAGAGATATTAAGATATAATATATCTCTATAAAAAAGTAAGTTATAAATAGACTAATTAAAGTCTTACTAAAGATAAACTTCCTTACCTTCTATAAAGTACTAAGACTTATTAGTTAAGATAAAAAAGATTCTTAAGTTAAGATTAAGATTATTATTATTATCTATATATACTTTAGTTAAACTTAAATTATCTATATAAACCCTAGATAAACCTAAATTACTTAGGTAAACTTTAGTAAATTAAGGCTTAATTAATAATTACTTTAGAAAATAAAAAACTTAGATTAATTATATATAAATACCTATAATTATAAACCTATTATTACTTAACTAATTAATATTCTATAGAAGAATAAATATATATACTTAAATTATTAGCTCTTATAATTCCCCTTTATAACCTTTAAGAGTTTCTTACTACTTCCTTTATAATCAGTAAGAAAAAATAAGAATAAATCAATTAATTCTACTTATTAAGCTACTAAATAACCCCTAATTACTTAATAAAGACTTTCTTAACTTTCTTACCTAATTTACTTACTTTATATAAATTCTATATATTTATCTAAAGGCTATTTTATTTAACTATATATAATATAAAGTAAACTAGATAAATTACTTTCTTAATATAACTTACTAAGATACTATTATTAACTTTTATAAATCCCTAAAAGCTAGAAAATATAGATAGATTAATTTCTTTAGTATAGAATAAATTAATTAGATATAATACTAAAATAACTAAGAAATTAAACTATAGTATTATTATATTATTACTATTATCTAAGATTAAACTAAAGGAAAATATCTATTTATCTATAATCCTAACCCTAAGGAAAATATTAATATAAATATATATATTATAATAGTACTATATAAACTCTAATAAAACCTATTCCTCTATATATAAAAAGAGAGTATAAAAACTAGAGTATAATACTTAATTAATAGAATAAATAAAGGAAAAGACTAATACTTTATATACTTACTAAGGAAAGTATAAACCTAGGCTTTAATAGGAAATATAAAAATATAGAATTAAGACCTATAAGCTAAGAACTATATTTAGCTTATAAAGGTCTAAAAGGAGAGTTCCTTTTCTTACTTTTACTTATAATAATATTTTATAGGTTTTAATAGGGCTAAAGAGATTAGAAGGAAGATAGGATTAGAAGTAAGTTATAAAGGGTTTAAGTAAGAGTACTAAAAAGGGTAAATATTAGTCTAATCCCTTGTAACCTATACACTATATATAGTCAAGCTTATACCCTTCCTCATAGATATGACTCTTTAATCAACCACTCAATTCTCATTTTAATACATCCGTAACCAGCGGCAAAACACAAAATGTTTCTATGGCGTGGTTGACCTAGAGCAATTGACGATCGAGAGAACACAGAACGCATCATTATCACGAGCTAGGACAGAGATTATATCTAAAATTTCATCGATAGTGTTCATAGTAAACTGGAACCATTCTTACTAGTGGACGGAAGGAAGAAAGGGGGCGAACTGTTGCACCTGAAGGAACTTTTCTGTTACGCTGTGGATCGCTCTGCCTCAGCCGATCGCTTTTACGATCGATACGAAACTATCATCCGCCAATACAGCAAGCCCCCTTGCTACCTCTGTACCAGAGATTTCCATTGAGAAGTTAACACCAGCGGCCTTGAGCGCGAATGTCTCGTTTGTGCCTTCACCAATTACCACAACCACCTCTCCCATCTTCTTTGGATGAGAGACCAAAAGCAGTTTATCTTCAGGATTAGATCAGTTCAAAACTTGGAGTCGTGGTACCACGAGATCAGGTTAGACGGCGGTAAGTTTTCGAAACATCAGCCCATCCATAGCGATTCCACCACCAGTATAGATCTTACATTCGGAGGCGATAGCTTTCGCAGTGAGAATATTGTTGTCTGTGACCATTCGAATAAAGGTACCGGCATTTTAGCACTATTGAACCGATTTAGCGACCTCGGGACGTATAGATCGCGGATACTCCCAAGAAAGACCAGATCTGAGAGGAAGACCCCCGGATGATGCGAGAGTGGCACACCTTGAGGTGGCCATTCCTAAAAGTCCCGATACGCAAATTTCACGATATGAACTGACCGCCAAGAGTAGCCTGACATCAGACGATCAAGGTTTAGCAGATCTTCTTGCTCTTGGCCCCGGGTAGCATCATCACTGAGGGTCGGCCATGGCCCTTGGGCAGATGCCAATGATGGCCTCACCCGCATCTCTGATGAGCATCCCAACTTGCCCTCGTCGGCTCTGATGTCATCAATGCAGAGGGTGTGCAAATAGTCTGAACAAGATTCGTATCTTTCAGTATTCTGGTCATAGCAAAGGCGAGCGCAAGAGTGGCGGTAAGCGGCAGCCTCTCGGTTACTGCGATGAAAGAAATAGTAATAAAGAGGATGAAGATATTGAGAACTTCCCAGCCCTTGGCATTGCTCCGCCCTCGGTGTCACCAACCCAACCGCATATCATCATTTCTGTTTTCCTCGCTCCTCGGCCTCCGCGCCCTGAAGGAAACCCTCAGCAACTACGATTTTAAGCTCGATGCGTTTATCGACGCTTTTCATTGTTACTCTCGCCTTCATCATGGCTTCAGGGGGATTACGGATAAGTCTTGAGCCGTTATTATTAATCAAACCTGCCGCCTCTATTACACGTTAGGGATCTAGGTGAACAGGTCAACAAGCAGACGCCAGGGACTGAGACATAAGCTACGTGTTTTCTTTGGGTCGTTAATGTCAAAACCAGCATCTATCTAGGCATTCCAGGCCGCGTTGAAACACGTGTAGTGAGTGATCGACATCTACAACCTAGAGCCTGCTCGCATCGATGTGGGTGCACATGCCGCCATGGCTTGGCCCCTTGTCATCCATACGGAGTACTTCAATGCCTTCCATCAGCATTAACCAGAGGCGCTGGTCGTCTTCGCTTACTACGTAACGAGTCTATACCGGTACCGACAGTTCTGGGTGTTTGGGGACTCTAAGTCGTCTCGCATACCACAACTGCCTCCAAAACCGTCTCGACTCTCCCATTTCTCGCTTTCATAAGCTCCCCCGGAGGGCGTCATCATATCTAAGTGACCCGTCCTGGGCCTACCCACTCCCAAGGACCTGTTTATAGAGTCGTAAGTCATGGCAGTCTCCTTTGCCCTACCATAGCAACAGAGGTGGTCCCAGAAAAGCAACAGGTGCGCTTTAATCGCACAATGCTATCGCTTGAGGTGACGAGTTGAACCATAAACGACTTTGTGGGATGAAAGCTCAGTCTTCAATTAGAAACCAAGACCCAGATCACAAGCGATGATACTGTCTTGATTATGGAGGCTTGATAGGGCACGCTCTATGTCTGGGGTATGGCGTAGGGTTTGTTGATATACGTAACTTGTGGATGTACTGAGACAGCAAAAAAATTGACATGTTGTTATCTTGAGGGAAAAGAGATTGCGGTAGGTATGGTTTGATGACTACATATCTGAAGGTATACTGCAAGCGTTCTAGGGGTCCTTGCTGTGATCGGTGCTGACAAAAAGCGCAAAGTGCATCATCTGGCTTGAATGGCTACTGGTGTCGTGTCAGTTACGCAAGAGGGTCAATAGTTTCATGATACAGTGATGGCAGTAGTGGCCAGTACGACAATCCGTGACTTCAGTATTGTGAATGGCTTTACTCTATGTTCTGGTTGCATAACAAGGATACTTGCGTGACTATAGACTGGCCTCAATGCTCACAATACTTGCCGTTTGTGACTCAATCACCTTCTTCTCCGCGTCATTAGGCCCAATATACGGCCTCCTGGGTACCAACTTCTCCACGGCTCCTTCAATCCCAGCAGCCTTGGCGGTGTTGAGTGCAGCGGCGTACTTGACGGATGCAATGCCAGCTTTACAGGGCTGCTCTGCAAGCGCAGCCTTCTTATGCAACTCCATGGCCTCCTGGAACTTTCCCTCCTTGTACAGATCGTAGATGCGCACCAGCGTCTTGGGAAACACGTTGGCGAAGCCCGCGATAGTCCCCGCCGAGCCCGACGCCAAGCCACCAATGAGGAAGTCCGACTGGCCGCCGTACACGGCGAACCGGTCCGATGGCAGCTCGGCCGCCAACCGCGTGATCTTGGCCACGGCGCCGCAGGTTAGCTTCACGCCGACGATGTTGCTGTGCGTCTTAGCTAGGCGGGCGATGGTCGCCGAGTCAAGGTCAATGCCGTTACAAACAGTCGGGAAGTTGTAAATGACAATCGGGAGCGGGCTTTCCTTGGCGACATCGTTGAAGAAACTGTCGATCACGGCCGGCGTGGTCTGTTTGCCGAAGTAGGCCGGCGGCAGAAGCAGGACGTAGTTTGCGCCGGCGTCAGCTGCATCGGCGATGAATTCCAAGACTTGCTTCGTGCCGTGGCCTCCTACGCCTGCCATGATGGGGTAGGACGGTCCGCATGCTTTCCGTGCGGTTTCCAGGAGCGTCTTCCGCTCCTCGCGTGTCAGTAGGAAGGTCTCGGCGTTGGTACCGAGGATGACGAGTCCCGCGAGGCCAGTTTTTGATAGGTAAGAGTAATATTTCGCTTGGGATTCCGTGTCCAGCTTGTCAGTGTTGTTCTCGTCGAAGAACGTGATTGCCGGGGCCCAAACGCCGCTTGGTGGTACTTTAGAGAGCGACATGGTGGCTATGAGATCCAAAGACGGTGTGGTTTACGTTGCAGAAGGGTACATCCAAGAGACTCGGGGTTTCCAGGAAAGGTCGGGATACTTAAAGCTCCCTGAATGGTGGTCGGGTGGTAAACGGTCATCTGCACCGAGGTACGTTTCTCAGTGCTCCGTTACGATGATGGCGTAAGTGGTATTGAAGCGACCAATTCAGTCCCGTGTGCATTTGTCCCCGTCTTGACCCGTTACCAAACCCAATTATACAGACTGCATTCACCAATAACTAAAGAATACTCGATGGAAATATGTTATTCTCGGACGTGCAAGGGGGGCTATTTCCGACGGAAAAATGATAAGAACAGCTAGTTCTGCATACTCCGACGGAAAACATCAGCCGTCGAATCCTACTCCGACTCATCCACCGCGGACAAGAAAATCACTCAGGTTCAAACGCGCAAAAACGGCACCAAATACAACCATTCTATCCGCCTTGTCGGAGTGACTTGCAGCGGATCCAAATGCCTATGGATGGGCGGCCCTTACCAGGCGACAGCAACCCGCAGGCGCCGAGAAAACGGAAAAGAACCAGCGAGAGGGCGAGGGTCACTCGGGCATGCGACAGGTGCAAAAAGTGACAACATCTTGATTCCTTGGTCTTGGCGCATTGAGTTGCTAATCAGTAGTATTTATCCTAGGAGGAAGATTAGATGCAATGGCACAAAGCCGTGTGGGTTTTGCACGCGGGCAAAGACCAGTTGCACCTTCAACTCGTCCTATGCAAGAGGCCGGGCGCCTGTCATTCCGTCAGCGTCCGAAGTTGAGACTAGAAGCATCTTAGTTGCGGTAGAAGATGTGTCAACTCAAGCAACACAGCATAATGCAGGATTACAGTCACAGAGCCAGGATACCTCGTCAAGTTATCTGGCACCCTCGACTTCCGGATATGCGGCGGCATCATCGCAAGCTTCCCCAGAACCGTCTCAGACTGACTTACAAGGCCACTACATCGGGCCCGCATCAGGAGTCTCGTTTCTGCTCCGGGTTCAGAAGCGCTTACACCAAGCCGTCGAGTTCTCCCACGCTAGCACAATCTTTACTTTCGGCGACGCTCCGCTGCAACTTCCCGAGTTCGACCCGTCCTTCTGCATGATGCTTCCCCGGGATGATGCGCAGCGCCTGGTAGACCGGTACTTTGATTTTGCCATGCCGACGTACCAATTCCTGCATCGGCCCACAGTTCAGGAATGGTTCGTCGAGTTCTATGATACGCTCGGAATTATGCGCGATGCGCAGAGCGCTCCGGCCAAGATCGCTTTGCTGTTTATGGTATTCGCCCTGGCAAGGGTATATATGCCCGAGAATGACAGGCCAGGGCCACCGGACCTAAGGTCAGTAGCAAACCCCCCTCAATGAGCCAAGCTTGCTAAGACGAGAAATACAATTACAGCACTCGATACTTTCTCGCAGCCGAGAACCAACTCACCAAGGAGAGGGGCTCGATACGCTTAACTAGCGTTCAGGCACGCTTGACGCAATGTTATTACCTCCTCACCCAATCTCGCATAAATCACTGCTGGAGTCTGTTCGGAACCGTGTCGCACTTGACGCTGGCCATTGGCCTCAACAGGAATCGGCGGCCTGATGCAACGGGAGGGTTAAGCGTGGTTGAAGCCGAGTGTCGCCGTCGGACGTTTTGGTGTGCTTACACTCTAGATGCTTATCTCAGCGTCGCCTTAGGTAGACCGCGGTCGTTTCACGATGATGATATTGATACGGAACTCCCGGCTTGTGTTGACGATGATCAACTAGCAACGGACCATATCGTTGCGTCGCCTCTCAACAAGGGCCCGTCAACCATGCTTGCTCCGATCGCACATATCAAGTAAGATGAACACACTTGATTCACGGTGGATGACTGACAAACCAGACTTGCTCGTATAAACAGCAAGATTGTGCGCGATCTCTACTCCATCAAACCCATCTCAGCCAGTCGCCGATCGGTCTTGACTGAAAGGATCTCCAAGGACCTAAGCGACTGGCGAGTCGAGTTGGCTCGGTTTCTGGATGCCGACTTTTTTAGCACATCCCTCGTCGTCCCCATCTTCCAGAGACAGCGCAACGTCCTCAATCTCACCTACTGGCACGCCATTATCCTCACGTACCGGCCGTTCGTGCTGAGTAGCCTCGCGCGGCTTTCGCGACGAGGAGCAAGTGCTGCCAGCGAAGAGGATACACAGGCGCAGACCGAGGAGAGTGTGCGGCAGTGCTTGGTGGCTGCCATGGACACGGTGAAGACGATGGATGACATGACGCAAAGCCGACAGATGTTCGGCGCGTTCTGGGTTAGTGCTCAACCGGACCTTGTCTGCGCGTAGCATAGGGATAAGGACTGACTGATTATAGATCACGGCGTATTTTGCTTTCACGGCAACCATTGTGCTTTACATCTACGTGATCCAGAAACGAGCATCTCCGCCAGAGGTCTACAGCACCCACTTCGCCGCCGCCACGCGATGCCAGTCTCATATCTCCGCCATGGCCGAAAAGGGATCACTATCGGAGCGCTACTGTCTTGTTCTAGAAGAACTGCGTGTCGAAGCCCTACGCCAGGCGAAACGCATGCACCCAGGTCTGGGAGGGAATGTCATGGGCGGCATCTCACAGGGGAACGGGTTCCAAGCTACAGCGCCAATGCCGATGGATAGCAGCCCCAGTACCGGTACCAATTACACGGATTTGCTGGGGGAGACTACGATTGACTTGGACGGAATGCCGAGTTCTGCCTTCTCTGACACATCCGGCTGGGGGCAGTTTGCCTCGATGGTGTCGTCGGGGCTGGGCAATCTCGATTTCTTTTTTAATGAAGATTTATTCAAGGTTTAATTCCGAGTTATACAAGCGGCGTCTTTACTACAATGAGCCAGCTTCTAAATGTGACATTTTGATGCCGTCTTGATCATCGTGAGACTGAGATCAGTTTCTGTAATTCTCCGAACGAGTCCCGTATCCTCATCCTAGCCAAGGAACTGATCATCCTGGTTAAGATCTACATAGTTTCCGTTCCTTTGTGATTGTTAAACACGGAAAAGCACTTGTGCTCCGACGGAAAAGTCATCGCGGGGTAGTTTGGCGGGGTTCGTCGTAGATAGGGTGAGGATCCAGCGTCATAGCGGAGCGGGACCCGTCTCACTCGGCATAAACTCGTCGTCTTGTCGGCTTTGTGTTCGTATATCAATTGAGCTTCTCTTTGCAGTTTGGACGTTTCTTGCAGATCTACGACGCTTCTCCCCCTTCCCTTCCATTCCCTTCCATCAGCTTCTTCCTCCTACGATCAAACCTCAACAATCAACATGGCATCTGCAGTGGCCAAGCGCCTCCAAGGCAAGACAGTCCTCATAACCGGCGCCTCATCAGGTATTGGCCGGTCTACTGCCTTCGAGTTTGCCCGCGCCAGCCCTGACAACCTCAAGCTGATCCTGACGGCGCGCCGCATCGACACCCTCAAGCAGGTTGCCGCCGACATTGCCAAGGAAGTCGGCGGCGGCGTCAAGGTGCTACCGGTTCAGCTAGACGTCAGCAATGCGGAGGCGGTGCGTGGCTTCTTGGGCGCATTGCCTGCTGAGTTCAATGAGATTGACGTGCTCGTTAATAATGCGTGAGTCTTTCTTCCTGCTCATCTTGTCCTCATCCGGAACAAGCAGCTAACGAAACACAGCGGTCTAGTGAAAGGCGTAGCGAAGGCGCCTGAGATCGCAGAAGACGACATCAACGTCATGTTCGCGACCAACGTCACGGGGCTGATCAACATGACGCAAGCCATCCTGCCTTCGATGCTGAAGCGCAACAACGGCGATGGCGCGGGCGACATCATCAACATCGGGTCCATCGCCGGCCGTGAGCCCTATGTCGGCGGAGGCATCTACTGCGCGACCAAGGCCGCCGTCCGGTCTTTCACCGAGAGCTTGCGAAAGGAGCTGATTTCCAAGCGGATCCGCGTCATTGGTGTCGATCCCGGTCAGGTCGAGACGGAGTTTTCCATTGTTCGATTCGGCGGTGACAAGTCCAAGGCCGATGCTGTCTATGTGTAAGTGATACTCATTCACTGGTGTTGCCCAAATGATTTCCTAACCGTGCTATAGGGGCTGTGAGGCATTGACGCCTGACGATATTGCCGAGGCGATTGTTTTTGCTGCTGGGAGGAGGGAGAACGTCGTCATTGCAGACACCCTGATCTTCCCTAACCATCAAGCCGCTGCCACCATCATGCACCGAAAGCCCACATAGAGATATCCAAAAGCAATTGTAGATTACAATGAATAGAGCAATGTTCAAAACAGGTCATGTCCAACAGTCACATTAGTGTTTTCGATATGTAGCTACTATGCTCTCCCTCCGACGTTAAAATACTGAACATTTTCAAGGTTAGGGAGGGATAAGAGTGTCTTACTTATTATTAAACGTAAGATCGAGCAAAGGCATGACCGACCTCTTACGAGTTGTTAACAAAAGAAACGAGGATAAGGTTATACACACCTGAGTTTATTAAAAGATTGTATAAAGAGGAGTATCACTAATCATTCAAGTATACGAGATACGAAGAGAAGCATTATTCCTTAGGCGTCAGCTACAAAAAAAACTTAGATTGATAACTGGAAGTATCTAACAAGTCAAATTTATAGACTGAGTTTCTCAGATAGGCAATTAGATACCTTGTTAATGCTTTAACCGCACTCATGACTGATCCATTTGCTATCCGGTTAAGCTTCGGTTCAACTGTGCGTCTGCTGTTTTCCCTCGGACCTCTTCACCAGCGAAGCTACAGACCCATTCTAACCAAAACATCCCTGTCGACGATCAGTCACCTGCGACGCTCATTGCTTACACGCCTCAACATGCTGATCCAAATTCTTTCCGATCTTCATCTAGAGGCCCCGAAATCCTACGACGCCTTCGAAATCGTTCCGAAAGCACCCTACTTGGCGTTGCTTGGGGATATCGGCAACATCGTACCACACAAGGAGGAATACATTGACTTCTTGGTTCGGCAGCTAGGACAGTTCCGAGCAGTGTTCTTCGTCCCGGGGAATTCATGACGCCTATCACTCTACTTGGCCTGAAACCCTTCAAGTTCTTCGCGATTTTGAGGAGGATGTCTGCCAGAACGCGTCGCTAGGCGAGTTTGTTCTACTCCATCGCCGGGCTTTCCAGCTGCCAGACACGGATATTGTCATTTTAGGCTGCAGCTTCTTTTCGTTCATCCCGCCCAAGAGCCAGGACGATGTTAGCTTCGGCCTCAACGACTTCTACCACACCCGCGACTGGGACACCAACGCTCACAACGAGACGTATCAGCGGGATCTCACATGGCTCAATGCGCAAGTCGAAGAACTGGAGCAATCCGACGTCAAGATCATGATCTTTACGCACTGGAGTCCATCGACAGATTCCCGTGCGACCGACCCAAGACATGCCAGCAGTCCGATCACAAGCGCCTTCTCAACTGACTTGTCCAACGAGCCATGCTTCAAGAGCGACAAGGTGAAGCTTTGGGCGTTTGGGCACACCCATTACAACTGCGACTTTCTGGTTCAGCGGGACAAAGATACTAGGCCGTTGAGGCTGTTTACCAACTAGCGAAGGTATTACTTTGCCCAGGCCGAAGGATATGACAGGGAGAAGACAGTAGAGATGGCTTGATGGAAGTGGCAATGCAGGACGTCCAGAAACGCGTGGGCTCTTTCGTGGTCGTCTGCGGTTGGCTATGCCTTCGAGCTAGGAAGGGAATGTGGTTCATGGGGGTTTTGACTCAGGCGTGCCTCCACTGCAACACCCGATCGACTATCCAACAACAGTTTGAGTCTCTGCAGTGACTGTAAAGCACAGGCATTCACGCGAGCAACGCTTCCCAGCCTAAGAGCGATGAACTGCTTAGTCTTAGTCCCTACCCCCAACCCTAATCTACCCTTCTCGCCCGAATACTGATGACTTTTCCGATCTCTAATTTTATGCCTTCCTTTCCTTTCCTATCCCTACAACATTGGACGCAAATCAACTTCCGGAGCCGCTACGGAGGGTTTATACGGAGCCGAGAGAGGGAAAGAAGCCAGTTCGGCAATGGACGATTGAGCTACGGAACGCTCTCAGTGTGTCTGTCCATGATCCTAACGGTGATTCTGATTCTGGTGACGTTGGCTTGTAGATGTTCTTTGTCCAAATGAAATGATAACAGAATATTCAACCAACCCAACAGCAGCCATTTTCCTGCTGTTTTTAGCACTCAAAGTTCAAGCTCATTGAATGTGTTTCAAGTCTCAGTGGAACGTAAGACCCAGATGCAGATCTCAGCTAATTTCGCTTTGCAGGTCCAACTGAAACTCAGTCGGCGCCAGGCAACAGAATATCCAACTCCTCAACACCAACCATCAAAAAACACCTATCACAAAAAGCATAGCAGGCAGCCAAATTACCCCAATGAGTACTTCCAGGCAACTGCCATCTCGCAACGCCCGTCTCCAATGGTTTCTCGCCATCAAATTTCTCGTTTCCTCAGCGACCGGCTGGACGCATTTATTTCACCGAGCTAGCCAGCCAGGCAGTCGAATTAGCGACAGCCACGGCGTCAGCATCAGGGGCACAAACAAGCAACAATCCAGCATCGACGAACGAGCACCGCCAATAACGGATCTCCTCGTCCAGGCAGCAGTTATTCCCGAGGCCGTTATAAGCAGCCTAGTTACAGCTAGATTCTTCGCGTCCTCAGGCAAAGGTCCAGACACACATCGCAAGCCATGGAGCAGTTCCTGTTAGACAACATCCCCCGCTACCACAAGCTGGTGTCGGCCTTCCGGCCCAAGCCCGCGCGGCAGCCCGCCCCTGACGCCCCGGCCCCGGTCCCGGACATGCTCGTCACCGCCCGCCTCCGCCCGCTCCTCCCCGACGACGGCATCCTACCTCCGGCGCTGTTCCCGCGCCCCGCTGAACCGGGCGTTCTGGACGTCCACGAGCTCCGGCAGCCGCCTCGCGGACCGGCGCTTCTCAGAGTATACACCCCTGCACCTGCTGGACTCGGGAAGCTTTTACTAAAGGGGGTTCTTAGTCGTTCAACTTCCAGGTCGACCGCATCTACCAGGCCGATGCTACCACGGAGGATATCTACGCTGACGCCGTCAAGCCCCTGGTGCCTTGGGCGTGGAACGGCGGCATCAGCACGCTCTTCGCCTACGGGCAGACAGGCTCGGGCAAGACGCACACCGTCAGCCACATCGAGCGCCTGGTGGCCGATGAGATGCTCGGCGGGAGCTTAGACGGCGAGCGCAACGTCTACGTGACCATCATCGAGCTCGCCGGCAACGCCGCCCACGGTATGTCTCCACCACGGTGCCGATGATCCAGCATCTAACAGCGTGCCAGACCTTCTCAACGCGCGCCGCTCCGTCTCGGTGCTCGAAGACTCCTTCGGCATCACGCAGCTCAACGGCGCGCTGGAACACCACGTCACCACGCCGGCGTCGATGCTCGCCCTCGTCGACACCGCGACGACCTTCCGCCGCACGGAATCCACAGACAAGAACTCGGAATCCTCGCGCTCGCACGCCATCTGCCGAATCCGCATCCACAACCCCGCCGCCGCGGCCTCGGACGACGGCGTGCTGTACCTGGTAGACCTCGCAGGCTCGGAAGCAGCGCGCGACATGGCGTACCACAGCGCGCAGCGCATGCGCGAGACGCGCGAGATCAACGCCAGCCTGTCGGTGCTCAAGGACTGCATCCGCGGCAAGGCCGAGGCGGACGCCCTGGTGGGAAGCGGCTCGAAGCGCAAGCCGCACGTGCCGTTCCGCCAGAGCGCGCTGACCAAGATCCTCAAGCACGTCTTCGACCCGGCGACGCAGCGCCCGTGCAAGACGGTTGTCGTGGCGTGCGTCAATCCGAGCCTCGCCGACGTCGGGCCCAGCAAGAATACCCTGCGGTACGCCGAGACGCTGCGCGTGCTGCTGCCCAAGACGACGCCACCGCGGTACGATCCCAAGTCGCCCATGACGTGGACGAACGCGCAGCTGCGGGAATGGATCAAGGATAACGTGAGATAGCACCATAATCCCCTTATTCGTCCGCAACGCTCACCCAGCCTCCGTAAAGTCCGGCAAACCCCCGGTCGACGCCGCCATCCTAGCCCCCACCGAGTCCGGCCCGCAGCTCCTCCGTCTGCCGGCGCCGGAGTTCGAAGCCCGGTGTCTCAAGACGGCCGACATCACGCCCGAGCAGGCCAAGTCGTTCCGTTCAAAGCTGTGGCAGATGCACGTCGACGCCAAGCGCGCACCCGCCAAGCGCGCACCCGCCATGCAGTCCGACACGCCCGACGCCGATCTCCAGCTCCGACAGTCCAGCCAAGATCCCAATCCCAAGGCACTCTCGGTGCCGTTCAAGGAACGCATCCGGCCCGGCATGGTGGTAAGCTGGACCCCTCCGGCAGGATTCGCCATGGCCCTTACTGGTATGAACATGGTTGCTGTGCTTTCTCCTGCTCTAGCCGTGACCAATGGCGTGAGCGATGTCCCTGGGAATGCTGTGAGCAAGGGCGAGGTAGACACTGAATCCAAGGGATCTCGCTATCTCTGCGCCATAGTCACACCAGCCATCATGTCCGAAGCATATGATTTACATCTATGGCGACAGGTTGTCGTTGATGTGGAGCGGATGGACACTGAAGTCTTCTTAGAATATGACGTCGCGACGAGGTATTACTACATCACCATTTAGTTAGTTAGCCTAGGTAAAAACCCTCCATAAATAATAGATTCGGAGCGTCATATTGCAAGATTCATTCGTTATGTGAAAGACTGTATTCATAGCCCGTGAGAATTCTCAATCCAAATCTTCGAGCTGGTCATAAACCATATGGGGTATGCAAATATATTCCCTAATCCAAAGACTCCGTCACAATCTCTCCCTATGCCAAAAGCACGAACATGCCACCATGCTCATATGTGTATCCAACGGGTAGAAATCGCCCAACGCCATTTGCATTCCCTATATGTTGCGTAAAATGTACCTTCCGAGGCAATCTCATTTCGCCTCCGCGTCGTTGATGACCAACAGGCCGGCGTTGATTCCAGCACGAGCAATCTGGTCACCCAAGATGCCCACCGTGCGCTGGAACTCCCGCTCCAGACCAAGCTCGCCATTGAACAAGTTGTCAAAGCAAGCGTGGCTTCGTCCAGTAACAATCAAGTCACCAACATTCAGGCGAGATTTGCCCACCGTCTCGCGCGCCTCAGCAACAGCTCTTGCGGGGAGATTTCGGATCGAGTCAACGACAACCTCGGTAAACGTCACATGGCCCTCTAGCTTCTTTAATGCGTTCTTCTTGGCCGTGTTCAAAAGATCAATATCAGTTGCTGAGGGCTCGCTAACGACAGTCTTGTGCAAACCCTTGCTGGTCGAAGGATCGCTTTCCGGAGAGTGGTGGACATCCATATCATCCTCACTGAAGCTAAAGTGGGTGACGGTGATGGACACGTTGGGGTTGTGTGCCAGCTGAAGAACAAAGAGAAGGGCCGCTCGGTCATCCTTTCCACCGATGAACGGCACAAAGATGCGTTGGTTCTGCCCCACGGGTGTGCGAAGGACGCCCGAGTCGTGCGCGCTATGTACCGACAGGCCGGTGAAGGCACTTCGTTGGAGAGTTGGTCGCTTAGACCCACTCGTATCCTCGAGGCCCCGGCTAATGTAGATACCTGTTGTGCAGGCTGCCCGCTCAATGACACCCTGGACGTAGTCGATGTAGCTTTTGCTGAAGAAACGGTCGGTTGGCGAGCTGGACTCAAACGGAATCAACGAGTTGTCTTCGGCAAGACTACCATGAGAACTCCAGGGGATGAGCATCATGTCGGACCTGGCATCATCTGCCCGCTTGGAGATCGTCTCTGCATAGGCGGATGTGGGGATAACCGAGACCTGACCGGCTACGGCAACGCCATTGAGTCGGGAGAAAGTCTGGAAAGCTGAAAAAACGGCATCGCGATTAGCGAATTCGTCCAGTTCCGCAGACTGCATGACCGAAGAGGTACGGTCTGTGAGCTCCACTAGGCGAACACCATGAACTTCGAGAGGGCGAGAGAGCTGGCTGGGCTCCATAGACACAACGCTGGGAGGGCCCGTCTCGGGAGCCGAGGTTGGGTCCTCCTCCTTGTCCTTTGTTGGGGGGATCAAGTCCGACGCCTTCTTGGCGTCGCCGAGAAGAGCAACGAGGTTGAAAAGACCCGAGAGAGCGTCAAGACGGAGGTGCAGGGTGAGACGACGGGTCTGGGCCTTATCAAGCGCCTCCTCCATTCTGTTCTCAGAGACCTGGGCCTCGGTGACAATTGGGTTGCCATCCCAGTCAATCTCACCACGGCGCCACTTGTCAACCTTCTCACGGTACCACATAGGGTAGAGCCATCGTGTCAATGGAGTGGTGGTGACCGTAGTAACCTACATTATGATTAGCAAACGACTTTTGAGATATGACGAGTGATACATACCAGTGCCATGACAACGAAAATTGTGAAAGTGCGCTGTGAGAGAATACCAGCTTGCAAGCCAATGTTCTATTGAAGTTAGTTAACCTCTTCGTCGGAAGGACAGAAACGGGACTTACCAAGACAATCAGTTCGACAAGACCCTTGCAACTCATCAGGGCGCCAATGGTGAAGCTTTCGCGCCACAAGCATTGGCACAATCGAGCGGCGACACTACCACCGAGGATCTTGCCGAAAAAGGCGCACGAGATGACAGCGACTACATAACCCCACGTCTTACTATCGTTAAGTAGCCCAAGATCGGTGTTCAGCCCAGACAGCGCAAAATACAGAGGTAACAGTAGTACCGTCACTAGATCCTCAATCTTTTCAGTGAGCTTGATGGCGAAACCACCCTCGTGGGGGCAAATCAATCCTATGAGAAAAGCGCCGAAAATGGCATGGACACCAATGGCGGCTGTTGCGTAATTAGCTTGTGGCATGACTCAATTGCACAAGAAAACTCACCGGTGAACCAGGACGAGATCAGCACTAGAAGTAGCGTCAAACCTGTCATGGTCTGAGAAGGACCGTTCTGGATGCTATTGTTGCGGCGCAAAATCCAGAGGAAGGCGGGTCGGACGGCGAAAACGAGGAATAGCACCCAGGCGACGGCCGTCAAAAATACGTAGAGGGCTGTCAGGCCAGAGGCATTGTTGACAAGAGCAACGCTCAGAGCCAGCAAAACCCACCCAGTCACGTCGTTGCCAATTCCAGCTGCGAGAACTGTGACACCAACCGCAGTGCTAAGCAGCTGCAGCTCGGAGAGGATACGGCACAAGACGGGGAAAGCGGTGATGGCGAGAGCGGTACCGATGAAGAGGGCATAGGTGCCAAACGACATGTCTTCCAAGGTACTCTCGGCGCGGAACTCGTTGTAGAGCCCCCAAGCGACAGCGACACCAAGACCGAAGGGAATAATCATGCTCGCGAGACCGACACTAAGGGCGACGCGCCAGTTACTCCGAAACATGCGAGTATCAACCTCGAGGCCAACGAGGAACAGAAAGAGGAGCAAGCCGAGGTTTGCGACGTTGGTGAGGACGGGCATGGATTCGGTGGGGAATATGTTCTCCTTGAAGCCATCAATGCGCATCATGATGGAAGGGCCCAGGACGATGCCTCCGATGACCTCTGCGATGACACGAGGCTGACCGAAGTACGAGAGCGGGTAGTGGAGGAGGCGGCAGAAAATGATGATAATGACCGCCTGAACAATGAACAGAGCAATGGGGTCTTTGGGGTTGTAATGGATGGGATTGAGGCCTTCGAGAATGCCGCCCTGAGGCTTTGCGCCCGTGGCAGCGGCCACTATGGCCGATGTTGTCGCTGAAGCTGACATGGCGGGCGACTGAGAGAACGACTGGGAGGGAACTGCTACTGCGCGCTGCGCGGTTGCGACAGACTCGACGTCGGCGTCGTTCAGCCCCAGCAGTATGAGCGAGGGACGGAAGAAGTCGTCTGAAAGATAATGATGGTAGGTCGGTCAGAACAAAGGTCGGAGGCCAGAAGGAAACGGAATGCAAGGCCTTCGGTTGGTTTTAACTTTCAAGGACCGGGAGGAGCTAAACAAGCGGGGAGGGAACTTACTGGGATGTAGGGCCCAATGATGCTTATCAGCCGAGCTGTTACAACGGGCCTGGGTCTTGATGAATAGCTCAAGGGGGCCTTTGAGTCTTGGCTCGTATTCTGGCTGGGCGCCGCCTGGACGAGATAAGGAGCACAACAGTCGGTAAACTTGGGCTGCAGTCGGTGGGAGGTTGGCCGGAGCCGGTCGCCGTGATCTTGGGCCGAGCGTGGCCGTACAGGACAGCCTCATGCCAGTGAAGCAACGGACCCGGGCCTGGGGCAACGGAGGGTGTGATGGGGGTGCCGCAAGCACCGCTAACGAGGGCGTGGTTCAGACAGGGTTCAGAAAGCTTCAAGGTGTGTGCGTACTTCGTACTTGGTACGTATTCGTACAGTAGCACATACTACACCCTGACGCTTAAAATCCAGGTATCTGCAGCTCGAGTACAAAGCGCAGGGCGGCCCATCCCATCGACCGCATCGTGCGCATGCATGTGAGCTCATGGTGGCGGCTGAGGCCATCCAACCGGACGAAACAAAGACTCACCACGGTTCGCAAGTGGGCGGGCGCGGCGCAGGAATGGGAGTGGATGGTTCTCTGGGGAATTGACAAATTGTGGAGGGTGTCTGGGCCTTGTTGGACCAGCTCGCACATTCAAGCCTCTATGGAGTGCGGACCCCGGACGAGAAAGGGACCACGGGATCAAACCTAATAAGTACGTTGAGCGCTTTGCGCGCAGGCAGCACATGGCAGCCCATGGCAGCCCATGAAGTCCGATGACGCAGAAGGTCGATCACCTCCGTTTGTGGGGGACGGGGAGATGGTATCAAAGCTTAGCGGGTTGCTGTCTCCACCAACACAAAACGGCGAGCTGGGTTTTCCAAAGGCTTCTTGGATGGGGGCGTTGCCCTTGACTTCCTTGGCTTCGAAACCAACAAGGGCGGTGAGATCTAACGGCGTCTTTCCCGGCTCTAGATTCTAGCCTCCAGCATCGCGGCTCTGGCGCGACCCTGACGCTTGTGCGCGAGGGGGAGGGGAAAAGAGGCGGGTCCGGCGCAAAGAACCACCTTGGTAGTCGGGGAAATGGGGTAGGCTGGAGATGAGACCGGCCCCATGGGTTCGGCCAGCGAGTTGTGATGGGAAAGGTTGGCGTCCTTGTTTGTTTTGTCTCAAACTCCACCTAGACCACACACCTCTTGCAGTCTCAATCTCGAGCTGCCATCCAGAGCTGAGACTCTGAGACTCTGAGACTCTGGGGCATGTGCTAGTTCGCTCCATAGCAGAGAGTTCCCTCTGCATGGGTGCCAAGTGCAAATGCGTATGCCAAGAGCCGACACCATGACTGCAGACGCCATGTGACCAAGCCGCTGCCATCGTGGCCATCCCGGTCCAAAGGCGATCGTCCATTCGCACAGAAAGCCAAGCCGGCGCAGCAGGATGAATGCTTGTCTTTCGAGTCCGGGTATTCACGTTCCTCGTTCACGCGGCCCCCTTCATCACCGTCGCACTGCTGTATCCTTGGAGCGTCGGAGCTTCGATCGGCTGACTGCGTTGGCAGCATGGGCTTGGCTGGCTGTGGTGGTTGGACACTTGGCTGGTTGGTTTGTGCGGGGAGGCATCTGTGCGAGTCTGGTCGGGTCTAGTCCGTCGAGAGACTCAAGATGAAAGGATGATGTGCTCTTTAGTCTAGGTGTTTCCATGTGAATAGATGGTGGGTCGTACAAAAGAAAGGTAGACTCAGGCTAGAATGCGGCATCCACCGATTCTACCCGCTGTTCCTTCCTTCGTTGCGTTGATCTCTAATAATTACCTTTCATCCAATCTCAATGGTCTGAGCTCTCTGAAGGTGGTCTGAGCTTTGAGCGCGCTGCCGAGGTTTGCTTTTGGGGCTGACGGGGAGTTCAAGTGGTCAGGTTCCCTCGAAACTCCCCGGCTCCCGTCAGCGTCTCTCCCATGCTCAGTGGCGTTAGCGGACATCCATGAGCTGCCGGGTTCGTGGTGGGGGTGCATAATGCAACCTTGCACGCAGATTGAGGTGACTCGAACCATCCAACCGGGAGCTTACCAACTCGTCTAACGCGGCAGGATCATGGTGGGTAAGTGGGACAGGAGTCAAGTAGCATTTTCAAATTGCACTGTCCCTCTTTCACAAAAGAAGGATCTAGTTCATCTCGCGTGTCTAACTTACCGAATTTTGACAGGCCAACAACATGGGATGGAATGCTCCGTATCAATTTCGCTGCTATGTAATAACCGGAAACCCAAGAAATACTAATAAGAGCTTCAGGCTTTGCAAAACACTCGTGTATCACTGCTCACTTCACAAACTAGCACCATTCTCTGCTGCTGTGGGAGTCCTCAACTTAAGCTTGTGACCTTGGCTCTCCGAGCTGCATCCCCCTAGTACAAGACAATCTGACATGCGTCTTGAGATATTAAAACCTTATTGTGAAACAATCGATGGGAAGAACCATTCTTGTCTTGTCAGTTTGCGTACATGTGCTGCATCTCTTTGCTCCTGTACTCCACCTATATGTTCCTTTCCTTTATTAGGACTCCGAATTAATAAAAGACTTTATGTTGAGATGCAGTGGATACGGCTCTCCGGGCAGGACACTAATCCGCAACCATCGATGAGCCAGAATGATTCAGGAATGACCACGACTCAAAGCATAAACTATTACGATATCCATCCTCGATTATTAAATCCTCTGTCCATCCAGTGAGACAAACCCTCGCAACACGTCGCACCGATGATATCCCCTCTCTGAAAACCCTTTCCATTCACCCTCCATCCCTCCCACACCACCTCCACCTCCGTCCCCAACATGGCAGACGCAGCTCGTCACGCCCTCGTCCTCGGCGCCACCGGCCTGATCGGCTGGGCCGTCGTCGACCAGCTGCTGGCCCACTCGGCCGCGCCATTCGCCAGCGTCACCGCCGTCAGCAACCGCCCCGTCGCCGCTTCCGACGCCCGCTGGCCTCCCGACGCCAGCCTGCGCCTCGTGTCCGGGGTCGACCTGCGCGACGACGCCTTGGCGGACCAGTTGCGCCGCGAGGTCGACGACATTGCGCGTGTCACGCATGTCTTTTACTTTGGTTGGTTTCTCCACAAACTTCAGATCTAGATCTTGGATTGACCGGGGGGGGGGGTTGAAGTCTTCTCGCCGCATAATGACGACCACCTGCAGGAGTGCCAGCTCAACTGCGACATGATGCGGAGGGTTGCTGGCGCGCTCAACACGCTTGCGCCCCGTCTAAAGTCTTTTGTGTATGTCGGTGGAACCAGAGTCAGTACCCGTGCGAAACCTCACTCATTCGCGTCGCTAATTCCTTGTCTAGGGCTACGGCATCTACGTGCCCAACGGCACCTTCCCGCGCCGCTTGAAGAGTCCATGGCCGACAACCTGCCCGCCGACTACGCCAAAACGGTAGCATACCCCTGGTTTCGCTCCATCCTCACCGAAGCCTCCGCCGGCCGCGGCTGGTCCTGGTCCGAGGTGTGTCCCGACGTCGTCGTGGGCTTCAGCCCCATCGGGTCCAACTTCTCGCTCGCGCTGCACTGGGCGCAGTACCTGTCGCTGTACGCGCACAACCACGGTATCACTGGCTCGGAAAAGTCCAAGGTTGAGGTCCCCTTTCCCGGCAACGAGCAGGCCTACCGTGCGCATTTCACGCCCGTGTCTTCGCGCACAATGGGCCGGATCGCCGTGCACGCGGCCCTGAACCCGGACTCGTGCGGCGGCAAGATCATCAACATGGTCGACCACGCAGAGCCCACGACATTTGGCCAGCTGTGGCCGGCCATCGCCGACTGGTTCGGGCTGGTGGGCGTCGGTCCGTCGGCGGACAAGGCCGGGGCGGCCCCGGGGGAGTATGTCGAGGAGCACAAGCACATATTCGGCGAGGAGGGCCGGCCGAAGGCCCTCTCGGCCGGGGTGGGGCTGGCCACAAGCAGCTCGACAGCGTGGGCTGGTGGTTGACATTTGATCGCCAGCTGAGCGCCGACCGGCTCCGGGGGCTGGGGTTCGTGGAAGAACGGGCCCCGGCGGATGGATGGTTGGAGGCGTTTGAAAAGTTCCGGGCTGCCGGCATCATCTTGTGATGCAATTGGTAGCGGCGTTCATATCCCAATCCATCCATCCAGCGTCCAACTTGCGACGTCAGACCAACCATCTCAACGCGTGCTGACGTCTAGTTATTAAGACAATTTGGTGTAATACATAAATCCTATAGAATAATATACATAGATTGCCGAGCAAAACCCGACTGTCCACCTCCGCCATGCCCTGACGTCTTGTCTTGACTGATCGACGACACTGGACCAACCAACTCTTCCACTTCCATGCGTGCCGACTTCCCCTTTACGATGACGGTTCGGTGTAATATGCAAATCTTGAAGAATTAGCCTAGCTTACCGAGCAAAATCCGACTGCCCGTCTCCGCCATGCCGGCTTCCCGAACGCCCGCCCTTGACTCCCATCAGAGCGAAGACAAATGCCTAGTACAGTGGTTCATACAGTACAACATGGATCAGCACCTGACCAAGCCAGCAGCAAACACAGCCCTACACGCCAACAAGTCCGCACTGTGTGTAAATCTGGGGCAATGCAGGCGGGTCGGGAATAAAAAGACTTCCCCACAGTTGCCCATCTTGGCACGCACGTGCAGCCTTTCTAGCCGGCTTCCTTGCTCGTTGAGGCACACGGGTGAGTATTCATTACGAAATCGCACGCTCGGGATGCCAATGAAACAACAGCGCGCTTTTCTTCTATGCTCAGCTAGTTTGGACAATCTCCGCGGCATGTTTGCCATCTATAAGAAACGGGGGTTTTTTTTTCTCCCTTTGCCTCTCTGCTTTGTTCGGGTTCCCCGGGCTTCCTATCGCTTTCCATCGGCATCGTGGGATTGCGGAGGAACAGCATGGCTTTGTCGACGCCCTAGCACCCAGACGAGACTAGAACCGTCCGTCGAAAGGCACTTTCAATTTTCCGCTAAAGACTTTGACGTCACTTATTAACCCGATTGGTTTAATTGGATCCAGGAAAGAAAAACCTAACCAGGAGAGCAGAGCACTGGTGACGAAGTCAAGAGAGTGGGAAAAGAGAGAGTGAGGAAGTGAGGGAGTGAGTCAACAGCAATCACCACCCATCACGACTGGGAGAGGGAGTATATACTACATACTCCATGCTTGATACACTACACAACTACAAAGCACCTTCGCCTCCATCTACTCACACAAAATGTCACCCCGGCATCCAACAACATGGAGGGTCGACATTGACCACGTCCTCAACCGCTTCGTCCCGCCACCGCCATGGCAACACATCCCCTACCCGGTCGCCTACTTCCTCGGTCACCGCCGTGCCAAGCCTCGCGACATAGGAAACGTCCTCCCCATCTTCTGGGCCTTTGTCGGCGTCTTCTGCGCCGTCAGCATCATCGAAGTCGTCTCCGACCGGATTCCGGCGTTTAAGGAACGCGGCGCCCCCATCATCGTCGGCAGTTTCGTGAGTTTTCCCTCTTGACTTCAGGGTTCCCCCCTCGTATCTGCTTTTAGATGTGATGTTTCTAAACCTGTGCGGTTGCTAATTGGACAAGGGTGCTGGTGCCGTGCTCGAGTTCTACGCCATCGAGTCTCCCCTCGCCCAGCCGCGCAACTTCTTCTTTGGCCAGATCCTCGCCGCCATTCTGGGCATGGCCATCTGCAAGCTCTTCCAGCTGAGCGCGCATTTCGCAGCGATCCGGTGGGTCGGCGGCGCCGTGTCCTGCGCGTCCGTTACGGCCGTCATGGCGCTGACCAAGACGGTGCACCCGCCGGCCGGGGCGACGGCGCTGTTGGCTGTGGTGGACGACCAGATCATGCATCTGGGGTGGTTCTTCGTGCCCGTCGTCATGCTCAACTGCGGCGTCATGTTCGCCGTCGCCCTACTGGTTAATAACGTCCAGCGCACATTTCCCTCGTATTGGTGGACCCCCGAGGACCTGCGGCGCCAGCGCGCGGTCCCGGAGAAGGACGAGGAGAGCAAAGGGGTCGTCGTTGAGGAGATAAGGACTGACGACGATGGCAGCGAGCACACCAGGAATGATCAGGAGGAGGGGGAGTATGAGAGCCAAGAGGTCATTATCCAGCCAGGTCGGCTTGTGCTGCCCAGCCACATCTACCTCACGCCCGAGGAGATCCAACTGTTGGAGGAGATAGGCAATAGATTGTAGAGACTTACAGCCTGAATCTATGACGGTCAAGACTGAATGAACCAATGATACAAGCTTGGCCGCCCAGATGTAACGGTAGCCAGGAACACCGTGTACTGGACCAAATCCTCATGCGTGTGGTACCTCGACGGCACCGCAGTGCGAACGCTGAACTACGCCGACGCCGACAACGGCGCCCAGTATCCGCAGACGCCCATGTGCGTCAAGCTGGGCATTTGGGCCGGCGGCGATACGGATTATGACGACGGACCGTTCACCATGACGGTTGAGAGTGTCAAAGTTACGAACTTCAATACCGGCGCGAGCTACACCTACGGCGACCAGACGGGCGACCACTCCAGTATCGAGATCAACGAAAGCGACGACTCGGACTCGTCGTCTCCAGGGACAATTGATGTCGGCCACTTGATCTCTCAAGTTCAATGTACCATGTCCAGCCAGAACCTGACTGTTGTACACGGAATAATTTAACTAGCCTGTAAATCCTGGTGTTTCCTCACGCTTCTGATTTGAACGTCTTCAACGTTCCACATTTTCAGTGGATGCTCCTTGCCATTCCTTGGACGATCAACCTTAAGATCTCGCCTTGTTGATATTGTCGAGAACTAGTGGGGTTGGATGACGTTCGTTCTTCGCAAGCTGGGACCATCAACCCACTTTCTAAGAATGACGACGATCCTTGCTTCAGCCGCTGCAGGGGAGGCCGTCAGTTTCGACCCAGAAGTGAACACTGGCCGTCTTTATCTTAATCATTGGCGATTCGTCTTCTCACACTAATTCGTGAACCTTAAAGCTGGGGGCTCCCTTCGTCCCCCAGATCACAGTCTGGAACTTACTGCTAAGCAGTGTCCTGAATGCTGAGTAACTTAACCAGATCACACCATGTTATACATCGACTATTCTCTCTAATATAATTAACTATCTGTTCAAAGCAGGAGCCATATTTAAATTTAATGACAAAATAAATCATGGAAATCGAACCTCCTCATTATTCGTCTGCTCTCAAACATGGCCACATTGAATAATATGCCAGTACTACCCTACATTTCCTCCTCACCGCACTGTCGAATTCCTCACGTGTTTGTATGTCATGTTCGAAACGGAGCACCAGGGTCGTGGCCGAAGGTTGATGGCTTCATCGCCCCATGCGGACACGTAGTCATCGAACCAGAAGCCATTCCAGAGATGAAGATAGACGTAGTTAAAAAAGACTTCAGGCAGTTTGTCAAGCCCCGTCGTTTTGAAAACAGCCGTGCGTATTTTCCTTGGGTAGTTTGCATTTGGTTGGCTGCTGAAAATACGAAACATGTCCGTTTCAGCCAACCACACATTACGGAGCGCATGTGGTCACCGTTCCAACGACAGAAAACCCTGACAGAACCATCCACAACTAACCACAACATCCTCTTTCCTTTGTTCGTTCCACGCGTTAGCTGTCTTGGGAAAACCAACTACGTAGCCAGGTAATTACTTAATCAGCCCCGGCCAGAACAAAGAAGGTCAGGTGAGGCCAGCCTGAGAGTCCGGCCCACGGCTTCCTACTTGCTCTTTAAACTGCGCGGTACTAACTAAGCCTAATCTTTCAGCTACCTGCAAGGCTGAAAGGTTCGTAGGGTCTGCCAGTTTCCAGGCAAACTAAGCCACATCACTCATATTGCTCAAACACCATGTCTCGTTGCCTCATAGCCTTTGTATTAAGACCAACCTGCATGGCGTAGCATGAAACTAAAACCAGTCGATTGGGGTCTTGTTTGCGTGCCCGAAGAAAACATGTGGGGTTAAGCCACTGTGACTGTAAGATCAATCTGTAGTTCAACAATATAAAAGCCCGTTCGTTCGCCCTCAGCTCCAGTATCACAACTACTTGCTCTTCAGTTCAATTTTCTCCTGTCACCCATCATGAGACGTACTTAACCCCGACTACATTCAGTATCTCCCAACACTTCCTTCTGCGGACAACCTCTCGGCAATCTCCGCCCTCACGATGAGCTCACGACGACGTCTCATATTCTACCTCTTCCCCGGCAATAAAGGAGCCCAAGACGTCATGAAAGATGTCCGGAACCAAGGCTACATTGAAAGGTGCCCGGAGGAACGCCTTCGGCGGCAATGGTCATCCATACGATGCATCCCAGTCTATCTCCCAGATCCCTCGCCGACCAGCTTCAGCTTCGCGCTCCTCACTATTGGTCGAGAGGGCCACATCAAGATCGACTGCGTAGACAACCGAAAGATGGGCTGCTCGTTTATCCTCCACCCTATGACCGGCGAAATCATGCTCTGGGACAACTACTCAAACGGAACCCTTCGTCTGGTGGGACGATCGACACTTCCCTTTGAGGGGCCTGCAGATCACCGCTACACCGTCGTCAACAGAACAGCGAACCTCAAATTCGGCTTCAATTGCGTCGCAGGTGCTCCTCTCATGTACTCATGGAACATTGTCTGGAAGCATTCTTTCCCCACTCGTCGGAGGTCGTTAATGCCTCTCAGTTCTGCTGGGACCACATTTGACCTCCACGAAAGGTTCGTCCCATTTTCGACCATTCTCAATATCAACGAACTCAAGTTCGGAAACGGTGACCTCATCTATAATGATCCAACTAGTATAGACTCAGAAGCCCTGATCATGAACTGCGGTCGCCCTGTTGCCGTTAAACAGATTGAGCTCATAACTCCTGCTCGCAAGTATCGTGAACGCTTGCAATTCACGGTGAGGAAGATTGCTTTACAATCCCATGTCAGTCTCTCTCAGCCCATTTACTTGTCTAGTACTGAGCTAACTCAACGACAGCGTCACATCGTCGAGTTCATCGGTGCAGCCTGCGATGACACGCGCCTTTACATCATAACGAGGTCTAAGATGAGCAACATCACGCATCTCTATGATGAACTACCCCAATGTCCGGCTCAGGGAATGGTCCTTCTTCGCCACATGCTACAGGCCCTTGACTACCTCGACGGCAAAGGCTTTGTCCATGGCGAAGTTCAACCAGAGAACATCATGTTTGCGCGACTTCAAGACGGCTCTTTCCGATATCAGCTCTCCACCACCAGCTTCGCCGACTTCAACAAAAACACGCAAAACCCTACTACCGGAGTCTGGCACAAAGCACCCGAAGTTCTTAGAGATCCCAAGGCACCGCACACATCTAAGATTGACATCTGGTCCCTGTTTGCCACTCTTCTCTACGTCCTCGACTTTCTCACCTTTCGGCAAACATGTCAATCTGGGGATCCATGGAAAGTCTGCCGAGACATTCAATTCCATGCCGCCCACATGCCCGGTTATATCGGTGATATGGGCAAATTATCGCCCCATGACCGTCCAACGGCAGGGGAGTTACTGGATCGTGTCTGTGCGGGTGAAGGGCGCACGACATCTCGTCACGAGCCATTTTAAGACCGGTAATCCTAGAATTGAAGTGAAATAGGGAGGCTTCGCGCACATTGATGATCACTTCCTTACTTCGTGGTTGGTTATGGAGACATGGTAGATGGGTTGGCTGGCTAGGCTGTTATGGGACTTTGAATGTTAGGAAAGTAATTTGTTCTCGGGTGGTTAAATTGAGTTATGGAAGCTTATCTTACGTCAACGGAAACCGGACAATTGAAGCATATGTGTACGAGAAAGCTCACTTCACAACAATTAATTCCAGATCAGGCACTTCTTCTCCGTCTCCATCTCCATCTCCGCCTCCATCTCCAGCCCACCGTGTATGCAAGTACCACGCGTTGAATAGTAGTAAACTCAGGCAGCGGCTATCAGATCTACACCAGGAGACACCCATGGTTGAGGACAATATAGATGCACGTAGTTCGAATGCACTTCACAGAACAAACAGGGTCCAAACAACGCGGTTGAGCTTTTCGGCCATGCCGCCCAATATTCCCATCCGCCATCTATATCATAGCCCGAACATATCCGGCTCGACCTGGATTAACTTTGCGCCTCCTCTAGTAACTCGCCGCAACCGTGCTTTGTACGGCAATCCCCACGGACGGAGAGCACACCAATAGGCCGCCGTCTTTTGCCTACTTAAACGTATGTCGGAAGCATCGACGCTCGATGTGCTGCACCTAGTAGCGCCTTGTCTGTGGCCCGGCGTCATGGAATGCAATTGACTTTGAGACTATTCCAAACCCTCTTATTGTCACGGCCTCATCCGTCCGGGGTGTTCGGGACGGGGCTTTCCATCTGCCTCCTCTAAAGCAATTATGGTTCATGTCAGCCTGGATATATAGGGCGTCGTCTGATAAATATCACATGCACGATCAACATTGTACGGAATTTGCTGACCTATCCAGCGAAGTCCAAAGTTCTACAACGATGTATCTGACATATTCCCAACCACTGTCTTTCGTCACAGCGTGTCTCGCACTCAACTCCATACCTGCTCGAGCTCAGCAAGGGCAAAGCCAAACTGGAGCGGATCCATATGCCCCCGTTTACACTGAGTGTCCACGAGACTTGACCGTCAGAAATGCATCCGACGTACGTCCAGATCATATCATCACCAAATCCATGAAACACTACTGATCGGGACAGGGCCTCTCCAAAGCCGAGCGTTCATGGCGCGATTCCCGAAGCAAGCAAATCATCCCCGAGCTCCGCGACTACTTGGAGCTCGTGGACATACCCGACCTCGACGTCCCCAGCTTCATTCGACAACTCAACTCCAGCAACTTCCCCGTCGTCGGCCTCTCCGTGTCTGGCGGCGGCACGCAATCTGGCATCGGAGGCCTCGGCATCTGGCAGGCGTTCGATGCCCGCTACGCTCCGGCGAGAAAAGCCCGCACCGGCGGTCTCACGCAGATCATGTCCTACATCACAGGGCTAAGCGGAGGTGGCGCCGTAACAGTCAGCACCATGTAAGATGTCTTCAGTTGTGTCAACCCGTGTAGCACTACTAATATCGAAAAGTGCATCAACCAATTTCAGCTCGACCGACGGAATCCGCAAAGCAATCAACTTCTCCGTCCCGTACGCCAAAGGCTCGACCGGGAATGTCAGCAAATTCTTCGAGGACATCTTCGAAAACGCCGGAGCAAAAGCAGAAGCCGGCTTCCCCGTCTCCGTCGCCGACATCTTCGGCCAATTCTGGGGCAACTGGCTTCCCGAGGGCCAGACGTACAGCAACTATTCAGATATTGCTCTTCCGGGGGGTGCGTTTGCGCTTGGCAATGCGCCGATGCCCATCATGGTCCTCGCCGAGGTCATCCCCGGCCAGTCCCCGGAAATTGGCAAGCTGATGTACCCCGGGAACAACGGAACCAACGGCTTCAACCTCACCTTGTATGAAGTCACCCCGTTCGAGTTCGGGAGCTGGCTTGGTGGGAGGGTTCAAGCGTTCATGCCCACTGAGTGGCTCGGGACGGCCATGTCAGATGGGGAAACACAAAACAAGAGTCAATGTGTTCAGGGATTCGACAAGTTCACTTTCATCCAAGGCTCGACAACCGATGCCTTCAATGCTTGGCTCATTGATGACTTCTACGGCATCCCGACCTTTGCAAAGCGCGGGCTAGATGTTCGTCAAAAGTCGTCGGGACAGTCGACTGACATCCCAATACCTTCCGATCAAAAACAGAATCCGCTCGTGCAGCTTGTCAGCGAGACGGCCTCAAACTTTGACCAGACTTTCAACGAGTCTCTTTGGGCGACTTACCCGAACCCCTTTATGGATTATAACGACGCCATGAGTGGGGTTTCCGAACTTCTGCTTGTGAGTTAGAAATGGAACCCTTGAATCAAATGTCTAATTTCAATTCATAGATCGACGGGAGTCTCACCGGCGAGACAAATCCACTCCGACCACTCATCATTCCCGACCGCCAAGTTGACTTTATAATCGTGTACGAAGCTTCGTCTGATGCTCCGAACTCTTGGGTGAATGGCACGAATCTCATCAGTAGGCTTTTATTGTAGCAGCAGCACCGATAATTCACAAACTAATTTTTGTCTCCAGATACGGCTCTATCTGCATCCGAGGGCAACATTCCCTTTCCCGACATACCGGATGTTGACACAATGGTTATTCAAAACTTTACCAGGCAGCCTACTTTCTTTGGTTGTAACGCCACGGAGGGCACGCCGCTTGTACTCTACCTCCCGAATTCTCCATGGTCGAGCTACACCAACTTCTCATACAGAAAGGATTCATTCACCAACAACGAGCTTGACTTGACGCTCGAGAACGCGTTTCAGCTAGCGACATACGGAAACGGCAGGTTCGACGAGAACTGGCCGGTCTGTTTAGCTTGCGCAGCTATCAGCGGGGCTTTGCAGCGTGTGGGCATGGACATGCCTCGCCAGTGCAAGGAATGCTTCGACAGGCACTGCTGGGATGGCAAGGAGACAAGCAAAGAAGTGAGCAATGAAGATTTCAACATTCGGCTGCGGTTGAACGAGAGCTTGACATACCAAGAGTGGAACGATACGGTCTGGGCTGGGAATGGAGATGAGAATCAGAAGGTACCATTGAGCTCTGCAGTCTCTGTGGGAAGAACGAATTGGCTCACTGGGCGTGGCATGTATGTTGCAGTTATCCTTGTATCTATTTCGTTCGTACTATAGTATAGAACTGTCTTAGTATAGGAGACTGTTTTCTTATATCAAACACCATCATTCCGTAGCTAAGTTTAGAATTATCGCAAGTAAGCAACATGCCGGTCAACAGTTGACCAGACGCTCTCTCGGTCTCTGGAAGAGTTTAAGAGTGACTTCAATGTGGAAACGCACGTGGATAAGTTCAGTAGTCCGATGACTACTTCTTCTTCTTTACTCTATCTCGCTTCATCTACAAGACAGTATATCACTATTTTTAATCCCTCAGATCCAGAGAACCGATATTTGAACTTCATGAGTAAAATTATTCCCTAGCTATAAAATACTTTTAGCGAGACATTCTTGTATCACCTCTCACGATAATCATCATCTTCAGCTGTTTCAAGTGAATAAAAGGACTACTTGCTTATCATTCCGCTTGGTATCTCAATTTCATCCGACCCTTGCTTCGGGCTTGTCCTTTCGGTAAAAGTTCCATCCTAAGTCCAATTTCTTAACCCATAATCAATATCCATCAAGCCATAGTCGAAAGTCGCATCCTTAAAACAGGCCCTCAATAACCTTCTCAAGCTCCTCCACATCTCCGCCAAGCTGCTCCTCCAGCCAAGACTCGGCCTTCTCCACCAGCATCTCCCAGCTGTCCTTGTCCGCCTTCAGATTCTTCTTGTAGTACACGACCGCGCACATGGTAGCCAGGACGGTATCTTGATCAGAGTGTTTTGCCACGGCAGTCGGCAGACTCAACTTGGACGCGTCCGCCTTGGTAAAGCCTAGGACCTTCTCAAGCGTCTCGCTCCAGGTCCAACTCCCGACAAACGTCTGGAGGTCGGTGAGAGCCTGCAGAGGGTCGGAAGGATCGGCTGCAGGATCAGATGACTCGCTGGACGAGAACAGGCTTTTGCTCCTCGAGCTCTTCTTCTTCTTTTCCTTGACTGACGCTTCCACTGGTGCGGACATGTCATCAAACAGACCGAAACCTTGGTCCTCGTCACCGTCGGAGTATTCGTACTTGGCGCTTTCCGCTGCTTCTGTCCGGTGCCTAGTTGGCGCAGCAAAACAACGCACGTCAGTCGATCCCGGCGCGGATTGCTCATGCACTGGTGCCGGTGGTGGTGCTGGCGCAGCTCCGAACAACGATGCCGAAAGTGGGAGAGCGCCGCCTGTCGGGGGAGGCGCACCGGGTGCAAAAGGTCCAGCTCCAAACAACGATGCTGTACCTGGGGCAGCGCCATATGCCGGCGCCGGCGTGGCGTGAGAAGATGGCGCGGCGCTGCCGAACAACGCACCACCCCTAACACCTCCGCCTCCACCAAACATGCCTCCAAATGCCCCAGCGGAAGCTCTGGGCGGGGCGCTAAATGAGCTGATCGAGGGCTTGTTGGAGGATCCCGAGCCAAATAGGCCGCCGACCGCACTGAAGGCACTAGTCACGTTGCCAAACACAGCCCCCTTGGACTTGCGAGCACTTGAGGTAGCGTTAAACATCCGGGACTGTGAGGATAAGGAACTAGACTTGTCGACGAGACTGTTCATCGCTTGGCCTCGCTCGAGGACTTTGTTGATGGAAGAACGACGCGTCTCTTGGTTAGCGCGGTTAGCCGCAAACTCATCCAGCTCCTTGTCGTTCTCCTTCGACTTTCCGTCAGACACTTCGACGGCCACAAACGAGCACCACTTGCCGCCGACCTGGTACTCAACACCAAGTCTGACGGCCTCGCGCTCTACCAGATCGGAAAAGCGGCCTTCGTGCTTCTCCTTCAAGAGCTTCCCACTGTCGTCCTTGGCATGGGAGATCCAGCCCCGACCTTCCTCAAGCTCCTTGACCTCCTTGCGAGCGGCGAGCTGGTGGATCGTAGTTGCCTTGTCATCCAGGTTGACGATGGGGATCTCGAGCTCCAGGGGCCCGCGGTTGGATGTGCCCTTGAGGATGACTGATTTGGGCTTCTGGGCTGGTGTGGAGTCCGAGAGTAGAACGTAGACGGTGGTTCGGTTGAAGGGGAAGAGAGGTGGGATTGCAAACGGGGTCTGGAGGTAGCGAGGGATGGCGATGGTCGGGAGATGGTCATACTTGGTGTCGACATCAGGAGCATCGGCCATATCGACATCATCGTCGTCGTCTACCTTGTTATCGAAGAGTGAGATCTTCTCCTTGGGCTTCTCCTCGGGTTTCTCCTCGTCATTTTTCTCGACAAGCGTCTTGATACTGAGGGCGTCCATAACCTTCTCGATCACCTCGAAGTCATCGTCGTCTTCTTCAGTTGTGGCCTCAGACTTTTCGTACTTGATCTCGAGGCTATAGTCGGTGATGTGAGGAAACAAAGCGCCCTTGAGCATGCGGACTACTTTCTTGTCCATCTTCTCGTCGTCGCCAACCGTCTGCGAGAAGCCGTTCCCGGCCCGAGCAACTCCCTCAATCAAGGCAGTGCTCGCGCCTGATCCCACGCCAAGAGTAAAGACACGGACGGCGCCCTTGGTCTCGGCAACCTTTTCATTGACGAGCTCAAAGAGACGATCCTGGTCCCAGATGGCGCCGTCAGTCAGGAGGAAGACCTCGAGGTTCATGTCCTTGTACCGTCGGTCGAACGTCGCCTTAAGGGGCTCGACCATCTCGGTACCACCGTAGTTGGCGCTGAAACCCTTGACATGGCGGACGGCCTTGTCTAAAGATTCTTGGCTGTAGGTCTTGGACTGAGACCAGAGGAAATCGAACTTGGATCCGAAACTACAGATGTTGAACTTGACGCCGACCGGCAGGGACTTGAGGAAGATGTTAAGTGCGTTGACGAGGTTGGAAATATTCCCAGACATGCTGCCACTCCGGTCACAGATGAAGACGATCTCGGGCTTCTCAGCAGGCAGCTTGAACTTGGGCACGAGCGTAGCCATGAGGGCGCGCTGGTTGGGAATGGTGGGGTGCGTCTCGACGAACGCGGCCGGCTCGCCAAGCTTGGTGGCAACAACCTGAACGATGAAGTCCTTGTCCAGGTTGGCGGACCCCTGTGACAGTGTGGCAGATGCCTTTCGCAGTGAAGGCTCTGCAGAAGCAGCTGTGGAAGTAGTGCCGATGCTCACAGAGATGGGATGAGAGGGCGACTGGATAGACTTGATGGCAGAACCCTCGGGCATCTCGGCATCGACGGTGATGGAAATGCCATCGTCCTCGTACCATTTGTTGATGGGGGCCAGGCTCTCGGCAGAGCCGTAGCGAGGGACGATATGGGTAGGGATGGTGAAGCGGACGCCGTCGACCTCAGCATCATGCTTGAGCTCGCCAAGGTAGGTGATGTCAACCTGGATCTTTTCGCCGGCGGGGACGTTACCAATAGTGGTGGTGAAGACATCAGCGGCTTCGAACGACTGCTCCAACAAAGCAGCTGTCTCGCCACGCGCAGCCGCCTCGTCGTAGACCTGCTTGGCCTTTTGGCGCTCCTTAACGACGCCCTTAATGACGCGGCCACCCACGGTGCAAGTGAAGGCGACGACGGAAACGCCGTCGTAGAGGGGGAAGACATAGCTAATCTCGTCCAGGGCGCTGTCCTTGTTGGGGTTGGCAAAGGTCTGGGTGAGGGTTGTCCGGGACGTGGTGTCGAGGATGGTTGTGTGGGCGTGGACCTTGACCTGGGGGAGATACTTGCGGACATGTTCGACGATAATGAAGCACCCGCAATAGGGCGGCGGGGCGATGGGGGGTTGGTAAAACATGACGGCGGTTTTGTGAGGTTGTAAGAAAAGCGTTGATGGGTATCTGATGGACGCTGTGTATAATCTCAGCAGAGATCCAGCTGCTGCGTCGTCGCTGGGAGGGATAGGCACAGGGTATTCACAGATCCAGGTATCGATTTGGCGTGATGTTGATGTGTGATTGAAGATGGAGAATCCGAAAGAGTGGCGGGAGACGTCATTGATATAGCCAAATCCCACGTGTATCGCTGCCTAGTTGTTTGCTGTTGCACCAAGGCGATCTGTCGTCGTCGTGACTTGTGAGGGGACGGTTCTTGACTTAATTAGTGCGGCCGAAGGTGGCGGAGTGATAGCCAAACTAAGATTACAGGGCTGAATTCAACAGCCAAGTAGTAGACAGTTTGTGGTGTAGTAGATTAGTGAATTAGTGCAGTGAGATAGAGAGATAGAGTGAAGAGAAGAACGGGCATATTGAATTGCGACGTCAATGTGATGTTTAAATGCAGTGATGAACATGGTTGCTGCCTGTACCTAATGACTAATAAGACTCCTGCCTGAAGCAGATGCCTAGATTTCGTGTTTTCGGCCAAAAGACTACAAGCATCTCTCTCTGCCTGAGTCATCACTCCAACCGAGCAACACCAAATACCAAGCCTCACAGCCACGGGATAGATAATTGGCTGGGCCTCTACCTCCCCCCAACGCAAACCTCGTCCTAGCTTGTCCTACTTACAGCATCACTCCAACCTACTAGTATTCTCCAGGACGCCTTGGTCCGGCGCCGCCTTAGTCACGGCCTATCTAATCTAGTGCGAGGGAGCCCACGCCCAAAACCCAGAAAACAACCCCTGCGTCGATCCCGCCTCTCGGTTGGGAGTGTGCCTTGCCGCGATGCTTTCCGCTCGGCGTGCTTGCTCCGTGTCGCCACGGGGAAAGAGAGTCCAAGGCTAGGCCAGATTCCTCTTCGGCGTGCCAGGCAGGCTCCCGGCAATGCACTTCTGTCGTTGTCATTGCGCTTGTCTAGCTGTATCATTGTCCTAGTCCGCCCTGCAGAACTACCTGAGGCTACTGCATGCAGCAGGAAAGTCAATAATTCTGCCCCGCGAAATGCACAGACAAGGGATCCTTCTCTCTCTCCCCGACCATGGCCACAATCCTCTCCTCTCTTTACGCATTGAGATTCAGCATCAGAAAGGACACAAGTCAAGTCAAACCAATCTACTACATCCCGCACTTACCACCAAAAGCAGAGACAATAACAACGACATAACTAGTCTGCGTACACGCATCCCAATGAAATAGGACGGCCCTTGTCGCGCTCCGCTCCACTCAGAATCCGGAATCGATAAGCGACACCCACTGCCGGGCCGCCTCCACTAACGAACAGCCAAGGGTCACATGCAATTCTCTCCTTGTCCAACTACCGAAAGCAACATCGCCCAAATGCGACCCTAGTAGGCTGCAACTCAACCATCGCTTTCCCCCATTCTACCCCGTCTACAGGACTGGACGAGTCGTGGTGGCGTCAGGCACCAAGACCTCCCCCCCAGGCACCAGGACCTCAGGCACCCGCAGGCAGTCGGACTGACAGCCATGCATCATCTGGCATTAGCTTTGGGTGGCCTCAATTCATGTAACCTATCCAGTCCAATAGATCGATTTTGTCAAATTCGATAACTCATGTTCACGACCCCATAACGTTTGTTTCTGCAGTAGTCCATATGTACTCCTTGACAAAAGTAACTGTAATTGCCATAAAAGCGTGGACGGCTATAATTGACGAACCTACACGGCAGCAGCGTGTGTCTCATTGCATTATATCAAAACCAAGTCTACTTTCTTGTCACCGTCCAACCACTAAATCCATCCCTAAGGTAGACATAAACCTAACCTGGACGTATATCCCTTTTCGACTCCACCGGCATCCAAAGCCACCACATCGTCCCTTACATAGCAACCAACCCGTGTACAATGTAATATCCATCCATCCCTTCCCCCTTTCCCTCCTTCTCCTACACAACACGCCCCCATTCACACGAAACCCCCCCATCCTAGACTATATCTCACCCCATCCCGAAAAGAAGCCCCATGACCTGTCCCAAAAATCCGTCACCATTCCACCAACCCATAACCCGCCGAATAAACCGTCTCGCCGAGAAGTGGAACGATCCTACCCTCCGGGGCCCGGTGGCCCACACTACCGCCTGAGCGCGCCGGCCCATGGTGGTCTGACGTCAACCCGGCCGTGGACCCTTCATCACGCCAGGTCCTGTGGCTGACATACGGTCTGCAATACGCGGCGCAGCCTTACCGAAGCCAATGTCGTCTGCTCGTTGACAGCAATTCTTCAGGGCACGAGGAGATGTCGAATTTCCTGGAGATTGTTTGTCTGTCGAGACTCAATGAGCAGTGAAGTTGCTGCTATCATCAGAATTAGTCCATCTTAGTTCATGCTGCTTGCATGTAGTTCCAACTATAATGAAGTTGTTCGTAGAAATTCAAAAGACATCTCACAAGGAAGACAAGCGCAAATGAAATTTCAAAGATCCTCCGAAAACCAAAATATTAAAGATTTGTATTGGAGATTGGTTCGAGCTATCAAGACTGAATTCCTTCCCAAAGTTGTATTTCCAAGGCCCGTAGGCCAACGCCTTTCCGTGCGCCAGTATTGTGTAAATTTCAGATCCTCCACCGTTCCTCTTGTGCGCCAGAAAAACTCCCAATATCATTATTCATAACGCGGGAGTATGCAATGCCTTGTCACGGCCAGGACAGGCTATGCCCAGACACCTGGAGGTGGCGCCTGATCTCGGCTCATGACCAACATCTCGAATCCCTCGACGCGATTCCTGAGCTGGTTGTTTTCCCGAGCAAGACCCTTGTTCTGCTTTTCGAGATGAGCAATGTACTCAGTGGCTTTGCTGAGGATGGTAGCCTTGTTGAGCTTGTGGGCAGGAGCAAGGCCGCCGAGATCCTCCTCACAGAGCTCATCCTCAACGCCTTCGGGGGCCTGCTGCTCTAACCGGTGGACCATGACGCGAAGGGCGGGGACAGAGTCGCGGAGGGCGGCGATCTTGTCGTTCAGATTTGTTCGGTAACGCTTCTCAATCATGTTGTGAGCCGTCTTCTTAGGAGGCGAACAGTGGCGGCGAGTTGCAGGAGGAGGCGAGGGAGACGAGCGCGAAGAGGCGCTGCCCGAGCCAGAAGACTTGCGTTTCCGCGAAGGATATCGGTTGCGGGCGTCCTTGGCAGCCATGTTGGCGGAGGACATAGCGTTGGAGGTGGCGTTTGACATGATGTTGTTCTGAAGCTGATGAGGCTGAGGAGAGATGGAAGACATGGGAGTTTGGAAGAGAGGTTGAGTGTCAATGTCATTCAGGCCAACTCGGCCAAATGGCACGGCGTCCGGAATAGTACCGGAGAGGTCGTGGGGGTTGATGGCGGGGCTGAGCTCCATGTTGTTCCGGGAGGGGATAGTGGAGAGGTCAATGCCTTCAAATGGTTCCTGCTTGGGAAGAGTGTCGAGATCAGGAGATAGGGTGGCCTTGTCGTCCCAGCTGACCCACTCGTTGGCGATGGGAAGCTGGTAGGGGTTGGCGAAGACGGGAGAGAGAGGAGAATCGGGAGAGTGAGACGAATCGCCGCTGAAGTCGGCGGGGTCGTACAGCGAGATGGGAAGGCCCAGATTCTGCGGGGGGTGTTAGGCCGTGACGGTGAAAGAGGTAGGAAGCGAAGCAATGTATGTAGGTAGTCTGTATAAGGTGTGTGGCTTGTAGGTAGTGTGTGTGTGGTAGGAAAGGTGGTGGGGATGATGGCGGGTGGGTGCAGCTAGAAGGCTGGCTAGGTGGGATTGAAGATTGGATAGAAGGATGGATAGGACGAACAGGATAGGATTGGTAGACGAGTGGGTTGACGTGGTAATAAGAATGGGAAGATGGGATAGGCAAGACGGGAGAGTTCAGACGAGAATCAAGACGGATAGTCAAGATTGGATAGACTTGAGTGGTTGCTCAGAGCCTGAAGAGGAAGAGTGAGGTGAGTTGTGAGGTGAGGTGAGGGGGAGGAGGAGAACATATGTGTGCCATAAAAACGAGGCCCAGAATGCAAGTTGGGGAGGCGGACAGGGGGGGGGGGGGGGGGGGGTGGGGGCA
>QGQB01000197.1:0-23701 GCA_003385265.1 Neonectria hederae | reverse complement strand
TCTACTAATTACTTAATAAGGTTAAATAGTATTCCTTTTCTTATAAAAAGTCCCTATAGTTATAGAAATCTAGTAATATTATACTATAAGGTACTTTTAAGTTTAAGTATACTCTAATTTTCCTTAGAACTATTAAGGTAAAGGAGTAAGTATAGTAATAAGTAGTATAGTTTAGAGTTTAAGTATTTATTCTTATTTTACTTATTATAGTAATCTTAGTTAAGTTATATATTACTGAATTTACTAGTTTAATTTATTATAGTCCTTTAGAGTCCTAAGGTTTAGAGTCTTTTCTAGGAAGTCTTAATCCCTTCTATCTCTTATTTCTCATTATCTTTTCTACTTTCCTTAAGTCTAATAGCAATAGCGTAAAAGTGCATTAATTAATCTTACCCTTTAAGTTAAATTAAGTAAATTATAGCCTTATTATAACTTTTAATTTAATAGTAAAAAGAGACTTAGAATAATACTCTAAATTAATAGTAATCTCTTAATAAAGTATATAGTAAAGTATTATATAGATATCCTTATTAGCTAGCCTAAAGCTATACTAGATTATATATATATACTATAGTAGTCTTATGTTTAGGACTCTCTAGTAGGAAAGTATCTTATAGGAATAATTATTAGGTTAGGGTAAGAAAAGAATATTAGTAAGGTATTAAAATAGCCTATTGCTAGCTTAATAATTAGTATATAAGGGATAAAGGGTAAATATTAATTTATATTATAGTTAGAAAAGAAGAATTTTAAATTCTCTTATAAAATAAAAGTAAAAGACTTAAGCTTTAAATTTAAAGTAATCTCTTTAGTCTCTCTATAAAGAAATAGAAAAATCTCTCTAAAAATAAAAAAATAAAAATCTCTCCTTAATCCTAATAATAATTACTCTCTAATCTTCCTATCCCTCTTATAACTGTTTATTTTACCCTTATTAAATCCCTACTAGTAATTTACTAGCTTACCTATCTAAGACTCCTATTATATTACTTAAGTAGAAATTATCCTTAGAAAACCTAACCTTAGTTATAATAATATATACTTACTATTTACATTAAGTATTACCCTAAATACTAATTCTATTAATACCTTAGTAACTCTATAAGTACTTAGCTAGTCCTATAGAAGAATAATTATATACTATAAGTATAGAAAAGAAGAATATATATTAACTAAATACTTAAAGCCTAATTATAAGATATATAAGAGTAATTATTATACTATAAATTAGTATTAAGCTAGTTATAACTCTATTATATTTATAATAATTCTTAATAATATTTAGTTTATTAGTATAAGAACTTAATAAGGATTTAAGTAAACTTTATCCCTATTAATATATTAAACTATTAAGATCTAATTATATATAGAGAGCTAGGAAAAAAAACTAAAAGGAAATACTTTAGCTAATATAAGAGTTAATATAAGCTTTATTTATTCTTATTACTTAATTACTACTAAATAGAAAGATATTAAACTTAGTAAAGTTTAGATTAAAAGAGTTAATAATAAAGTCCTTAGGAACTAAAGAACTCTTTAATAATTAGTAATAATCTATAATAGTATAAGGAAGATAAAGATATATAAAGTTTATTTCTATATTATTATAATTTATTAATATAAGATTATCCTTAGAAATCCTTAGTTTTATAATATAGAACCCTAAGTCCTTAAGTAGAAAATAAAGACTTAGAAGTATAATATACTATAAAGTAATATTAAGGTTATTATAAAGAAGAAGAAGATATATAAAGCTACTAAGGAATATATTACTACTCTTATAATTACTAATAATCCTTTAGATATTCTTACTTCTATATTACTAAAAGAAACTTTAATTATTCTTATATTACTAAAAGAAACCCTAATTATTCTTATATTATTAAAAGAAACCCTAATTATTCTTATATTACTAAAAAGAACTATAGAGAACTTATTATAGCTTAGTAATAAGAAGTTAGTAACTATTTACCTAGAACTTTACTTAGAATTTAGAAATATCTTTAAAATAGAAAAAGTAAATCTCTTAATACTTAAGAGATAAATATATACTATTAATATAGAGGAAAGCTAAATATTACTATAGGAATCTATCTATAGTCTTACTATAAAAGAGCTAGAAATCCTCTAAGCTTACCTTATTAATATATTAATAAAAGGTGAAATTTAATAATCTATTAGCTTAGTAAGAGTTTCTATTCTATTTATCTCTAAGAAAGGAAGTAAGTTATACCTTTATATTAACTATTATAATCTTAATAAGATTACTAAGAAGGATAAAGCTCTTTTACTTCTAATCTATAAGATTCTAGATTAGTTTAATAAAGTATAAATCTTTATAAAGCTAGACTTAAAGGATATATATTATTAGCTATATATCTATAAAAGAAATAAGTAGAAAATAGCTTTTTACTATTACTATAATTACTTTAAATACTTAGTTATACCTTTTAGACTAGTTAATACCCTAGTAATATTCTAAGAATATATTAATAATATCCTTATAGAACTTATAGATATAATTTATATTATCTATCTAGATAATATCTTAATATATAGTTATTTCTTTTTTATTTATTTATATACTATAGACCTAAGAGGTAAATAGTACTTTTATTCTATTTAGATATAGGAAAAACTATATAAAAACCTATATTCTTTCCATAGTAAGCCTAGATAGGGCCCCTTATACTATTGTAGTACATAAGCTAATAGTCCTTTATACTAGGACTAAAATTATCCTACTTCCTAGGGGGGTAAGGAAGGAAAAAGAAGAGAGAAAAGAAAAAGGAAAGGAGAAATAAATAGGGAAAAAAAGGGAAAAAGGGATAGAAAAAAAGGGGGGAGAAAGAGGGAGATATAGTAAGGTCTAATCCTACGGTAGATATATATTAGTTATATATAGCTTATATACTAGTACAGTTTCCGTAGGGTTATTATGTTATTATAACTAGAGGCCTAGGTTTTAAGTGAGTAAGTATAGCTATCGGTAGGTCTATTAGCCGGTAGCTATACTATTAGTGGTTAGAGGCTAGTATAGCGCTCTATAGCTATTAGCAGCTATTAGCTATTACTTAGATTTCTATTATTTAGTCTCTTTATTAGGCTTATAATACTTTCCTTCCTTTCTTCTCTTTTTAATACCTCTATAAGTTATCCTTTCCTAGGCCTCTATCTATATCTATATTAGCACTAGGTTTATAGTACTAACTTTTAGTCTTTTATCTAGGATTAACTTTAATATGTTTATTCTCCCTGCTTTATTACTATTATAGCTTTATTACTATAGTAATTAACCTCTTTATATAGCTAAGGATAATAACTATAATAATAATAATAATAATAATAATAATAATAATAACTATAATAAATATAGTATAGATTCTAGGCAGAATATATATAATTACTTATACTAATTTATCTTATATATAAATACTATTTATACTTATAAGTCCCCCTTAATATATTCCTATTATATACCTATATTAACCTAAGGTAAGTAAAGAGAAAGGCTAAGGCAGAGAGTATTATTACTTCTAGGGATAAGTCCTCTATTCCTATTCCTATAGGAGTAATATAGAATATCCCCTATTCTATATACATTATATAGATAAGTAAAAATAGTATAATAAGTCTTTACTAAGACTAGGTAAATACTATAGCTAGAAACTATATAACTTATATATATATAGATAAAACTTATAAGTCTTTACTATTTATTATTATTATTACTACTTAAGCTCTAGTAAAAGCTTTTTTATATAAGAGAGGAAATAATAAAATAAGTATAAATTAAACCTATAGTATAAATATAAACTAATTAGAGTATAAAAAGAGGAAAAGCTTAAAAAGCTTAAGAATATAGCTTACTAAATAAAGAGTTAAGTACTTAAGTATATATATATTATACTTATAGTAATAACTATAAGCTTAATAACTAATTAGCTTAATATATTAGTTAGTAAGATTAACTATATTACTAGGGTACTTAAGTACTTTAAGTATATTATAGTCTTAGTTCTTATCTTACTAAGATATATCCCTTAGCTTATTAAGTTATTAGTCCTTAGGGAATTTAGTAAGGAAGATAAGGATAAGGATAAAGATAAGGAAATAGGTAATAAAGCTTTAGAGTAGAGTTAAATAGTAAGTAATAAAGGTATAGATTTAGGATAAATCTATAAGTTAATATTATAGGCTTAGAGAATTTAATATAAAGGTTAAAGGATTTAATTAGGTTAATAGCTATTATAGCTAAGTTAGTTTTTTTACTCTTTATAGCTTTTTCTAAGTATATTTTACCTCTCTATAGAGGGGGTAAAAAGCACTTAGAATAAGAGTATATTATTTCTAATTAGGGATTACTAATTCTAGCTTATTATTCTATAAGCTTATACTCTATATCTATATTATAATTATAGTTACTATAGATCTAGAGGGTAAGCTTATAGTATAGAATAAGGTATTAGTTAAGGAATTAATAGGTAAATAATTATATTATTTTATACTCTAATAATTAGTATCTTAGCTTATATTAATCTTATAGTAAATTTATAAAGTAGTTATATTATTCTATAAATCTTAAGTAAAAGATAATAATATATTTAAGTATTTCTTTACTAATTCTATATAAATACTATAGTAAGAGTATATTAGGTATACCCCTTAAGAAGAAGAAGCTTCTTAAACTGATTTTTCCTATTCTTAATTATATAAGTATAAAGCTTTAGTATTTATTAAGGCCTTAATATAAGTATAATACTTTCTTCTTATTAGTAAGGGGGTAGATTTCTATAGGTTTAAGGTAATTAATCCTTTAGTATTCTCTCACTTTATCCTAGAGTTAAGTCTATTATATAATTCACTTAGATAGAGTATAGTCTTTAATAGCTTCTAGAGTTAGTTCTTATCCTTTATAGGGAAGTTAGCTTTTAAGCTAGTCTTTAATTTCTTACTATAGTTACTATTATAGTCCCTATTATTAATTATAGTAAATTCACCTTATAATTATAGTAATAGTAGCTCTTATAAGGAGTATAGTTTCCTATCTCTCTATATAACTATAGAATTAAGTAGTAAGTTTATTAAGATAGATATTAAGGGAGGGAATAATTAGTTCTATCTCTAGAAGGTAAGCTAGTATAGCTTTATAGGCTCTTACTATTATATATAAGTTCTAAGTTTATTCTACTATAAGTATATATATAATCCCTTAGGGTTTTCCCCCTAAGGGAGTTAGGGTATAGTATATTCTAGTACTATAGACTATTATAAATCTTATAATCTATATATAGATTAATCTTACTACTTTAAGGTTAACTCTCTATATATTTATAGTAATTATAGTAAGAGTCTATTATTAGTATTCTAGCTTCCCTTTAAAATATTTAATATAAAGTTCCTAGAAGAGCTTATAGTAAAGAAAGAATCTAAGGAATCTATATAATTTAATTAGTATTATTATTAGGTTTTTAAGCTAAATCTATATTTAGTTTACTATATATCTTTAGGTAAAGTAAAGAAGCTTTACTTTATTTAGTTCTTAGGTTATTTTATTAGTCTAAGCTTAGTTATTATATACCTCCTAAGTAGCTTTAAGTTAAGCTTATATTTCCTTTATATTATATCTAAATGTAAATAGATTAATATTATTTATAAATCTAATAACTATTATCTTAGGGGTATTATTTAGAGCTTTATAGAGGCTAGCTATAAAGAGAATAAATAGTATTAGTAATAAGGGAGATCCTTAGGGGATATCTACTTAGACTTTAATAGAATTAAATATTTATCTATTAAATTAGAAGTATACTAATTATATTATAAAGTAATTAGTAAGCTAAATAAAGAGTTATCTTAGGAATCCTATCTATTATAGGATTATAATAAGCTATCTATAGTTTACCCTATTAAAGGCCCTAGTAAAGTTAAGTTAGAAGAGAAAGGTAAAGCTATATTAACCCTATGCTATATATACTACTTTAATAACTATTACTAGAGTAGGTTCAGTGGATTTCCTTAGTCTATTACTTATTTGCTCTAGAGGTAATAGCCCCTTTACTTCTACTGTAATTATAATATATTATCTAATAACTATTTTAATAACCTTACTAATTATATTAAGTAGAAATATTAATTATTACCTTAATATAGTTTATTACTATACTAGGGTTTTATTAGCTTTAGGGATAACTATAGTAATTATAAAGTAGAAATAGATTAGGAAGTAACTAATTATAATACTTATATTTACTATTTCTATAAGTATAAGGATAAATAGCTTATTATATACTTTAAGGAAACTAATGAGGATTCTATTCTCTCTTAGGGCCTTCTATAACTTAATCTTTCCTAAGGCTTCTTTAATTTTATTAGGGTTAATACTAAGGTATATTAGGCCTAACTTAGGTTTAGATATCCTAAGGGGAGATAAAGGAGGGAAGTCTAAGTTATTAGCCTAAGGTTTAGAGAAGAATTTTCCTATAAAGACTTTAGTCTTTTCTATATAGAGTTTTACTAGTTCTAGATAATCTAATTAAGTAAGGGGTAAAAGCTATAGTAGGATTATAGTAGTATTACTTCTTAATCTAGCTTATCTTTCTATATTTTAGAATTATATTATATTATATTTTAAGAGTTCTATTAAGAGTTTTCTCTATTAGGAATACTAAGTACTCTTTATATAGTAATCCTATAGTAAATATACTTTAGTATAAGTATATTAGTCTAATAATTAGTTAGTATAGTAAGCTTTATATCTTACTTATTTAAGCTTATTAGTTACTATAGCTATATTACTATTTTACTATAGATTTTAGTAGAGTCTAGGTTTCTTCTGCTTTAGAGTTATAAATTTAGTAATTATAATAACTTACTCTATAAGTTAATTAACCTTTTTATCTAGGGCTTTTAGGGTAGTTATTAGGCTATTATATTTATATTAGAAGTAAACTATTACTTTATTAATAGCTTTCTATAGGTAAGTCTTCTTCTAGTTAAATCTAGAGTTTAATTCTATGGTTAACTCTTCTAAGATATCTATAATATAGATATATTATAGAATATAATTAGACTTTTCTAGGTTATAGTTTATTCCTTTATAAGTAGTATTAATAGTTTCTATAGCTTAGGTAAGGTTAAGAATACTATTTCTATAGCCTTAGGCTAATTTAGTAACTATTCTATAGAGTATAAAGAGATTAATATAGAGTTATATTATTTCTCTAATAAAGTTATTACTACCTTAATCTAAATAGCTATAGTAATCCTAGAATAGGTAATAAAGGTTAAAGTTACTAATAAGAAGTATATAATTATTTAGTATAATATTAGCTAAGGTCTATAGTATAAATAAGTTACTTTTATTACTTAGGGAGTTATAAAAAGTAATAATTTAATATTAGGTTTTTATAAAGGTAATACTAACTTAGTCCTTTTCTACTTATAATATCTATAACTTAAGCCTATATTATTTATTAATATAGATTACTATATATTTACTATAATAAACTATATAGTAATTATATCTTCCTAGGTAAACTAGGGCTTTAGTTTCTAAGTTCCTATTTAGCTTAAGGAATATAATTATATTATACTTACTATAGGCCTATAAAGCTACCTAGGTAAAGGTAGATTAATAGTTAGTATTCTAGAGGAATACTAGTATTAATTAATAATCTAAGGGAGGAATAATAATAGTAAGAATACTAATATAGTTATTAAGAGGGGGAATAGTATATAGAGAATATAAGTCTAGGTTAAGGCCTAGTTAGTAACTATTATGCATTATCTATTTATTAACCTAAGGGGCTTTCTAAGTCTCTTTAGAGATAGGGATTATAGGAGCTAAGCTATTAAGGGGGGGGGGGGTAAGAGCCCTTAAGCTATAGTTAATTTAGTTATAGTATATTCTTAGAAGTAAAAGGGTCTATTTAAGTATTCTTCCTTAGCTTAAGCTTTATATAAAGCTATAATAGGGCAGTCTTAGCTCTAGGCTAAGTATTTACCTTTATAGAGGATATAACTTAGTAGAATCTCTTTATATTCTATTAGGTATCCTTCTCTATTAGTATATATTATACCTTTATATTATCTATAGATTAAAGCTAATTTGTAATTTTAGGCTAAGTAGCTAAATTTAAAGTAATTATAGCATTAGGTAAATTAAAATCCCTTATTAAAGAGCTTATAATTATATAGTTATACATTAAGTAGTAAACTATTATTATATAGATAGTTAGCTTCTTTAATAAAGTTAATATATAGGATTAAGTTTATTTTTACACTAGGGCTAAGTTTATTAGTTTTCTATTTCTTTACTTAATAGATATTTAGTTTATTTAATTAGGTTATTTCTTTAATAAGCTTATTAGTATTATTAGGGATAGATATAAATTAGACTCCCTTTACTATTATAGTGAATATTAGGGGGAAAAGAGCTATATTATTATTAAATGCCTTTATAACTTAGTCTTTAGTATAAATAGTATATACTTTATCTATAGTAAGGAATATAAGGACTATATTATTACTTAGGAGCTTTCTTATTATAATAATATTAGTATTATTATAGGCCTAATTAGTTACTATAATAGTATCTTTTAGTATATAGCTATTAAGATTAGAAAGTATATTTCTCATTTAGATTATAACTTTATATTTAATATAGCTTTAGGTTATTTACTTAGTATTTCTATAGCTTAAGGGTATAAGGTTTTATGCTATAATTAATATATATAAGGGTCTATTTCTTTTAGGGGTTAAGGCTATAGTAAGAGCTATATTTATAATAGTAATAAGAGTAGAAGTAACCTTCATTATAATTTACTCTTTAAGGGATACTTTATAGTTAGGTAAAGTATCCTCCTTATATAAGGTATATACCTATATTTTATATATAGAGGTATAAGTCTAGATAATATACTAAACCTAGTTAAGGAATATAAGAGGGATAATTCTAGTAATAGCATTATATACTTCTTTTTCTAGGTTATTTACTAGTATTCTAATTAGTTCTATAGTAGGTTTATAGCTTTTACTCTATATATACTAGTTAACTCTTACTAAAGGGTTATATTAACTTTATTCTAGTCTATATACCCCTAAGTTAATAGCTATTAATAGTATATTAATATTATTACTATAACTCTAATATACTATTATGCCTAAGGTAATATATATATAAGGATTCTAATTCTAATATTAGAATATATTTTAGAAGTTAATTAGGGTCTATAGTAAATAGAAACTAAGTATATAAAAGATTATTATCTTAATATATAGTAATAACTCTAGTAAGTACTTATAATATATCTATAATATCTTTACTTAGCTATAAGTAGTTAGTTTATATATTAACTCTAAGAAGTATAAATTTAACCTTAAGTATATAAGCTTCCTAGGGTTTATGTAAGTACTAAAGGAATCTATATAGAGTTAGAATATATTAAGAATATTATAAAGTAATTACTATTTAGCTATATAAAGAATATTTAGATCTTCTTAGGATTTATAAGCTTTTATTAATATTTTATTAAGAACTATAGTAAGATTATAGCTCTTCTTATAGACTTATTATATAGTAATAATAAAAGGACCTTTTAGCTAAATTACTATAAGACTAATATATTTAAGTAACTAAAGTTAGTATTCTTAGAAGAATTTATTCTTACTTACTTTAATCCTTAGTTATCCCTAAGGATTAAGATAAATATATTAGGATATACTATTAGTATAGTCCTATTATAGCTCTAGTAAAGCTATTAATACTTAGTAATATATATATTACATAAGCTAATAGGAATAGAATTATAATATTTAACTCTTAATTTTAAGCTTCTAGCTATTAAGGAATCCTTTTATACTTAGAAGTACTATTTAGCCTATATAGATACTAAGATTAAAGTCTTAATAGACTACTTAAATTACTAATACCTTATAATAAAGCTAAAGCTATTATCTAAGTAAGTAACTATACTTAATAATCTTTATCCCTTTAACTTTAAGATTATCTATTAGCTTAGAGTAAGGAATCTAGTAGATAGTCTCTTAAGATAGCCTAATTACTTTAATAAGGAAGTAGTAAATAGAGCCTAAATAGTTACTTTATTACTATTCCTTAGTAAATTTAAAGTAGAAAAGTAGGGAAATAGTAGTAAAGTAGCCCCTAAAGTAAGCCCTAACTATAAAATGCTAGATATAAGCTTTAAGTTTAATGCTAGAAAGTAGTTTAATAGTAGTAAAATAGCTCCTAAAGTAAGCTCTAACTATAGAATATTAGCTATTTAGGTAGATAATCCTCTTAGAAGAAGTAATTCTATTTATAGCCTTATATTAATATATATAATAGTAATTTTATAAAGCCTTAGTAGTAATCTTATAGTAAGATTAATAGACTTTTACCTTAAGAAAGCTAAGGAGCTAGGAAAGGAAATTTCCTTAGCTATAATTATATAAAGTACTTAAGAAGTAAATCCTTTCTATTAGGAGAAATTATAAATAGTTTATTATAAGATTATAGTAAGGAGGCTTATAAAGTAATAAGGAACTAAATAGTCTATTAGTATAAATAGCTTACTTTATTATAGCTAAAGAATCTATATTCCCCTTAGTATATATATAGAATTATTAATACTAATATATAATAACCTTACTATAGAATACTAAGGAATTAGTAAAAGCTTTAAATAGCTATAAGCTTAATACTATTAGCCCTCTATAAAGAAAGATATAAAGGATTATATTTAAATTTAGATAACTTACTAATAAACTAAGCCTTAGCTATATTAACCTTATAGCTATCTTACTTTACTCCTAATACTAACTTAACCTTAAGAAGAAATCTTTATAAACTTTATTACTAACTTATTCCCTATTATATAGGAAAGAGATTATATTTTTAATAATATCTTAGTTATTATTAACTAATTTATAAAATACTCCCTATTTATATTAACCTTAAAGTAACTTATTACTAAGGGACTAATAACTTTATTCCTTAAGAAAGTTTTCTAAGACTATAAATTATCTAAAGGAATTATTACTCATTATAGCTCTCTCTTTATATCTAAGTACTAGAGAATATTCTATAACTTACTAATAACTAAGTAATTACTTAGTATTACTTTTTACTCCTAAATAAATAGTTAGATAAAGAAGTTTAATTAAACTCTTAAGTATTATATATAGTATTTTTATAACTAGGAATAAACTAATTAAATTAATATTTTCCTATTAGCTTAATATATCTATAATATAAGTAAGTATTTATCTATTAGTAAGAGCTTAATAGAATACCTATAAGACTTTACCCCTTAAGGACTAAACTATATAGAAGAACCCTTACTAATTATTAGTACCTTAGCTAAGTTATAGAATATTTTACTTTATTAGTATTATAAAGTAATATAAAAACTACTTAGTAATATTTATAAATATTAAGCTACTTAATATAACTATAAGAAGAAACTAATATTATTTAATATAGGAAACTTAGTTTTATTATCTATAAAGAATATTAAAATTTAATAACTTAGTAAAAAGTTAATAGATAAGTATATAAAGCTTTATTAGATTACTAAATATATTAAAAACTATTATCTTACTTATAAGTTTAAGCTTTTATTATAATTATAAATATATAATATCTTTTATATTTTAAACTTAGAGAAATAGAAAGGTAGTAAACTAAAAGTAATATAGTAATAAGATAACTTCTTTATTACTAATAATATTTATATTCTTAAATATATTATTAGATATAAAGGTTCTAGAAGTAATTAGTAGTATCTTATTAAGTAGAAAGATTATAATAATATAGAAAATTTATAAGTTAGCTATAAAGACTTTATAAATAAGAGCTTTATTATAGACTATAAATAGTAAATTTACAGTAAAGTAATAAAGTAATAGGTTTAATATATAAATTAAGTTAATTTTAAAAAATGCCTAAAGGGTAAAGAGGGAATATATTAACTACCCTTAGTTATATTAGACTAAGTTAAAACTCAAAAAATTAATAGTAATCCTATTATATATTATTAGTAGTTCCTTAGTAATATTCCTATTACTTTTCCTTCTTATTATTAGCTAGGTTTAGGTCCTAAAGGACTAAGTTAAGTCTAATATAAACTAGTAATAAGATTATACTAAAAACCTTATAACTTAGATTCTCTATAATAATATAGAGAATATTAATAAGATTTAACTATATCTATAGCTAGATTAGTTATATTAGCTATATATATATTACTAACTTATTAATAATATAGATAATAATAATAGGAATATTAATAATAGTAGAATAAGCCTAAGTACTTTTATTACTAAACTTAAGCTAGTATAGTAAATATAGAATAGGAATATAAATAGTTTAGATATTTTATACTTAGTAAATTAGTAGTAAATATATAGGGGATTAATAATAACTTACTATAAGCTTAAGGTATTTAGCTTTAGTCTTAAGGAGACTATTACTAATAAGTAAAGAAAAAAGATAGACTAAAACTAGTTAGTTAATATAAGGAAGCTAATTTATAATAAGTTAGTTATATTTTAGGTATAAATAAGTAAAGTGTAAAGTAACTTATAAGCTTATATAGTTTCTTATTCTTAATATAATAAGTATACTTATCTAAAGTAACTATACTAAAGTTAATAGGTAAACTATTAATAAAGTTATAATAAACTTATAGCTAAGGATAAGGGAGTAGAAAGTTAAGGCTTCTATAGGGATATTATCCCCCTTAGTATAAATAATCTTACTAGGGTACTAATTAGTAATAGTATTAAGGTAATAATAATAGTAGCTAAGTTATATAATATTAGTAGTAAGCTAAGAAGTTACTAGTAAGTGTATAAGACTTATAGAGATATAGTATAAGAGAGAGAGAAAGAGAGATAGAGAGAGAGACTATAGCTTATTAATAATAATCTAATAGTAAAGCTAACCCTTAAAGCTAAGCTAGAGAATTACTTATAAGGATAATAATAAAGCTAAAGGAAGGAAAAAGGTAAGGAAATCAGGGATTAAATAAGGCTTTAAATACCCTATGAACCCCTAGCTAAATAGCTATAATTAATAAATATTTAAATAGCTTAATAATAGCCCTATTTAATAATTATTATTATAATTATTCTAACCTAATTAAGTAATAAAAACATAATATTACTATTTATAACTAAATATATATCTTACTTCTAACTTAATTAAAGTAATCTTACTATTAGTTTAGATAAGGGCTAAAACCTAAGAATAATATCCTAATTATTAATATTATTATTAAAACCTTTATAACTATTTATAGCTAAGTTATCCCTACCTTATTACTAAATTAAGTAAAGTTACTAGATTAGGAATTAATATCTTACTAATTAATATTATTACTAAGATTCCCTATAACTACTTATAATTAAGTATTTTAAGCTTTATAATCTAATTAAGCTTAGCTAATAAATTAGATTAAATATATTATAGATTTATATTATACTTAGTATTTCTATAACTAATTATAGCTAAGGAAATATAATCTTACTACTTAATTAAATAATTATAATAAGTATTAGAGAATAATATAAAGATTAAGCATTAGTTATTAAATTCTCCTCTAACTATACTTATAATTACTTTACTAAGGGCTTAAAGGCCTAAGGATAAGCCTTTATAAGTAGAAAAGCTTTATTATACACTAAAATAGTAATAGTCCTATAATACTAGATATAAAGCTATAATAGTATAGTAGTCTTAGAGTAAGAGTAGTAGGATTATTATAATCTTAGGGTAATTATACTGATTAGGCATTACTAGTGTATTATTCTACCTTAGGAAGCTAAACTACTAAGCTAAAGGACCTAAAGGCTAAGGGCTTAAGTAGTAAGGGCTATTAAAGTAGAATAAAAAGAAAAGGAGCTTAAAAGATTAGGAAGAATAAGGAAGTTAGAGATTAATATATATTATAGTATTATTATACCTTTCCTATAGTAACCTTATAGTAATCTAATAATCTATTTTATTTCTTTATTCCTTACTATAAATACTAGTCCTAATAAAACCTTAGGATTCTAAAGAATTATAATAAATTAAATTAGTAAAATTAGTAATATATAACTTAATTAAAATTACTATAATAAGTAAAATAAGAATAAATACTTAAATTCTAAACTATATTACTTATTACTATATTTATTCCTTTACTTTAATAGTTCTAAGAAAAATTAAAGTATATTTAAACTTAGAAGTATTTTATAATATAATATTATTAAATTTCTATAACTATAGAGACTTTTTATAAAAAAAGAAACACTATTTAACTTTATTAAGTAATTAGTAAAATAAGAATATATATTAACTTAGATAATAAGAAAGTATATTTAAAATAATTATTATATAATTCCTTATAAAGGACTAATACTTAATTACCTTAGCTAAAATAACTCTTTATATTATAAGAAGTTAAAAACTAAAGAAAAATAAAATTAAGAGAGATTTATTTAAAAGAGAAAAGAAAAGAAAAAATAATAATAAGAATAAGAATAATAAAGATAATAATAAAGTATATATAAAAGATTATAAGAAAGTTTAATAATAATAAGAAAATTAAGATTAAGAATTTTAATCTTTATTAAGAAATTTATAGAAATATTCCTATAACAATTATAATTAACTTAAGTTTTATTAAATATTTTTATTTATTTTTTATTTATTTTATTCCTTAATTATATTATTATTCCCCTAAGAAAAATAATATAATTAGGACTTTATTTTAATATAATTACTAAAGATTATATCTAAAGGAAAGAATTATTCTTTAATAAGTAAGAATTCTAAAGATTATAATTATAATTTTATTATTATTACTAAAGTAAAAAAAAGAAAAAGGAAGAGAAAAGTATTCTATTTAATACTTATAAATAGTATACTTATAAAATTAATTTAATTTAATATATATATAAAATCTTAATTAATATTTATAATACCTTTAATTAAAAACTATTTATTAATTCTAATATTAATTAAACTTAATCCTAAGATTAATAAAATAAACTTAAAGCTTTTAAACTTAATAAAGAAAGAAAGAATAAGTAAAAGACTTAAAGCTTTTATTCTAATTTATATATTTAATTATATCTTTAAGGAAATTAATATTTCTAATTACCTAAGGATATTTAAGAACTATATTAAAAGATAAGTTTACTTAGATAAAAAAAAGACTTAATTAATATTATATTTTATTTATATAGATATTAGAATAAAAGTCCTAAAAGCTATTAAATATAGTACTTAGGAATAAATTAAAATAAAGTTTCTTAAAGACTTTAAGGATAATAATAAAGAATAATAAATCTAATCCTTTTAAAAGGTCCTTAAGATAAATACTTAATCTATAAGGAATATAATAAATAAGGAAATCCTTATTTAGCTTAAGATCTATAGGGAGTTATATAATACTATTAATAATAGTGGGAAATTTAAGGAAAGAAACTTTTAGATTATCTTTTATATATTACTTTATAAGATTATTATTTAAATATATTAATAGAAGAATATTCTAGTCTAAGCTTTATAATCTAAATTATAGAATATTATAGTTAATCCTATTATAAGTTTACTAAAATAAGATTAGTCTTTTAAAGACTTAATTAAGGAACCTTAGGAAAGAGAATTTAATCTAGGAAAAAAGTCTTAGGAAATAAATATAGAATAGTAAATCTTACTTCTAAGTAAACTAGCTATAGATATAGTAATTAATTCCTTAACCTAAATAGTCTAGGATTTAAGTATTAATATTATAAAATAATATAAAGATATAAAAGTATATTTTATTACTATATTCTAAGGAATATGTAATAAGTAGAAACCTTTTAACCTTTGTATTAATAATCTATCTATTAATTATAATTAGTCTAAATATATAGAATACTATAGAATAAATAACTAAAATATCCTTATTAATACTAACTATAGATAAAAGTAACTAAAGTATTTCTATTATAAAATTTTAGGCTATTTCCTAAGCTAATACTATAAATTATAAAGGAATAAAGAAGCTAAATATTATAACTTTAACTCTAAAGTTAGTATAGCTTAAATAGAATAAAGAAAAGTTATTCTTTTTCTAAAGTTAGTCTAAAAGATAGGATTCCTTAGAAGAGTTAAGAAGCTTATTATTAAATAGATAAGGAAGTTCTAAAAGTTACTAATTATAGGTTTTCTTAATAGAATAATATTAAGGTTTACTATCTATAATTAGAATCCTAATTAAGAAGAGTATAACCTTATAACTAACTTTATAAAGAAGAATTAAAATACTCTTTATAAAGATATAATTATTAATAGAGGTAATAAAAGGACTAAGCTCTAAGAAGGGAATCTTATTAATAGAATAATAAAGTTAAATATTATTCTAATTAATAAAGGAAGCTTTAAGGAACTAGAGAATATTTTAAATAATAATATTACTTTTACTATAGCTATTAATAAGAGGGTAAGAGTAAATAATAAAGAGCTAGAAGTTAATTAAAGCTATTCTATTCTAATAGTAACCCTAAGGATTCTTAAGTTAATAAACCTAGAAGATTAAAAGATAGCTAAAGCTATTATAAAAAAGAAACCTAAGGAAGATTCCTATCTAATTATAAAGCTTAAGAATAAGACTACTTTAAAGTAAAGAGTTTTAACTATAAAGATTAGAATTACCCTTCCTTAGATTATTATAAATAACTTAGAATTTAAAAGATTTATAGCTAGAGAATTATTTAATCTTATTAATAGAATTATAAAGACTATCTAAATAAACCTTAACCCTTCCTATAAAATAAAAAGGATAAGGGAAGTTAAAATAAGTAATATTATAGGATAAATTAACCTAAGCTTCTTAAATACTTATTTTAATAAATTATCTTAATACTATAGGGTTAATACTATTACTATTAATCTAAAAGGATTATTACTAAAATTATATAATAATTCCTATTTTACTCTAAGGGACTATTTAATAATAAACTATAACTTAATAAAGAAGATTTCCTATAGAAGAGAAGTTAAGAGATTAAACCTAAAAGTATTTTATAATATAATTATATAAATTAATCTAGTCTTAATTTAACTCTTAGACTTAAGAATAATCTTATTATATTAAGACTTTTTAAAGCTATAAATAAAACTTAGGAATCTAAATAGTTATACTTAGGAAGCTATTATTAATACTAAAGCTAAAGGGAATATTATATTAAACTATATTATTAAGATTAATAAACTTAATATTACACTTATTAAAGTTAAGATTACTTCTTTCTTAAAAGACTATATTATAATAGTAAGAATAATTAAAACTAAAGTTTATTTAAGTAATATCTTTATTAACTAAATAATATATATAGTATTAATCTCTATAGTATTAATCCTATTTATTTTAGAAATATTCTTTATTAAGAGTATAAAGACTACCTTTAACTATAGAACCCTTCTAAAGAAGATATTAATCTATTATTAGTTAGGAAATATTAAGATTATATCCCTAGTTATAAGTAAAATTAGATAGAAAATTCCTAGTTATTATTAAAGAAATACTAAGAGAAGTAAAATAAATAAGAAAGTTCCCTTTAAACTAAAAAGAATAGATATCTATAGTTTAAAGGAAGATAATATTAAGTATTTTATTAGATATATTAATAAAAAGATAGCTAAGANNGATTATTCTTAAGGATTAAATAAAGAATAATAATTTAATAATAACTAAACTTACTAAAGTATAATAATTAAGTCTAAATATTAAATAATCTTTTATATACTTAGTTTCTATTTACTATAGATCCTAATTAACCTCTAAAATACATTTTAATACTAGAATTAGAATCTTTATATATATATTACCCTAGGTATAATAGTATATTAGAACTATAATAATAATACTAATATACTACTAATAGCTATTAACTTAGGGGTATATAGATTAGAATAAAGTTAATATAACCCTTTAGTAAGAATTAGTTAGTATATATAGAGTAAAAGCTATAAACTTACTATAGAACTAACTAGAATACTAATAAATAACCTAGAAAAAGAAATATATAATATTATTATTAGAATTATCCTTTTTATATCCCTTAACTAAGTCTAGTATATTATCTAGACTTATACCTCTATGTATAAGATATAGATATATACTTTATATAAGAAGGATACTTTATCTAACTATAAATTATCTCTTAAAGAGTAAATTATAATAAAGATTACTATTATTCTTCTTACTATTATAAATATAGCCCTTACTATAGCTCTAGTCCCTAAAAGGAATAAACTCTTATATATATTAATTATAGTATAAAACCTTATATTCCTAAGCTATAGAAGCACTAAGTAAATAACCTAAAGTTATATTAAATATAAAGTTATAATCTAAATAAGAAATATACTCCCTAATATTAATAGTTATATACTAAAAGATACTATTATAATAACTAATTAGATCTATAGTAATATTAGTATTATTATAATAAGAAAGCTTCTAAGTAGTAATATAATCTTTATATTCCTTATTATAGATAAAGTATATACTATTTATACTAAAGACTAAATTACTAAGGCATTTAATAATAATATAGTTCTTTCCCCTCTAATGTTTATTATAATAGTAAAGGGAGTCTAATTTATATTTATCCCTAATAATACTAATAAGCTTATTAAAGAAATAACCTAATCTAATAAACTAAATATTTACTAAATAAAGAAATAAAAGACTAATAAACTTAGCCCTAGTGTAAAAATAAACTTAATCCTATATATTAACTCTATTAAAGAAGCTAACTAGTTATATAATAATAGCTTACTTTTTAATATATAACTATATAACTATAAGCCCTTTAATAAAGGACTTTAACTTACTTAATACTATAATTACTTTAAATTTAAATACTTAGCCTAAGATTATAAATTAGCTTTAACTTATAAATAATATAAAAGTATAATATATACTAATAGAAAAGAATACTTAATAGAATAAAAAGAAATCCTATTAAATTATATTCTTTATAATAGTAAATACTTAGCCTAGAGCTAAGACTATTCTATTATAGCTTTATACTAAGCCTAAGTTAAGGAAGAATACTTAGATAAACCTTTCTATTTCTAAGAGTATACTATAACTAAATTAACTATAGCTTAAAGGCTTTTATTCCCCCCCCCCTTAATAGCCTAACTCTTATAATCCCTATCTCTAAAGAAGCTTAAAAAGCCCCTTAGATTAATAAATAGATAATATATAATAGTTACTAACTAAGCCTTAACCTAGACCTATATTCCCTATATATTATTTCCCCTCTTAATAACTATATTAATATTCTTACTATTATTATTCTTTCCTTAGATTATTAATTAATATTAATACTCCTTTAGAATACTAATTATTAACTTACTCTTACCTAGGTAATTCTATAGACTTATAGTAAGTATAATATAATTATACTCCTTAAGTTGAATAAGAATCTAAGAACTAAAGTTTTAGCTTATTTAAGAAGATATAATTACTATATAGTTTACTATAATAAATATATAATAATCTATATTAATAAATAATATAAGCTTAAGTTATAGATATTATAAGTAGAAAAGGACTAAATTAATATTACCTTTATAAAATCCTAATATTAAATTATTACTCTTTATAATTCCTTAAGTAGTAAAAGTAATTTATTTATACTATAGACCTTAGTTAATACTATACTAAATAATTATATACTTTTTATTAGTAACTTTAATCTTTATTACTTACTCTAAGATTACTATAGCTATTTAGACTAAGGTAATAATAATCTTATTAAAGAAATAATATAATTCTATATTAGCCTCTTTATACTCTATAGAATAGTTACTAGATTAGCCTAAGGCTATAGAAATAATACCCTTAACCTTACTTAAGCTATAGAAACTATTAATACTACTTATAAAAGAATAAACTATAACTTAGAAGAATCTAATTATATTCTATAATATATTAATATTATATATATCCTAGAAGAACTAACCTTAGAACTCGACTTTAGATTTAACTAGAAGAAAACCTACTTATAGAAAGCTACTAATAAAGTAATAATTTACTTCTAATATAAATATAATAGCCTAATAACTACTTTAGAAGCCTTAGATAAAAAGGTTAACTAGCTTATAAAGTAATTTATTATAATTACTGAATTTATAACCCTAAAGCAAAAGAAACCTAAGCTTTACTAGAGCCTATAGTAAAATAATAATATAGCTATAGTAATTAATAAGCTTAAATAAATAAAATATAAAGCTTATTATACTAATTAATTATTAGATTAATATATTTATACTAAAGTATATTTACTATAGGATTACTATATAAAGAGTATTTAATATTCCTAATAAAGAGAACTCCTAATAAAACTCTTAAAACATAATATAATATAATTCTAGAGTATAGAAAGATAAACTAAATTAAGAAGTAATATTACTATAGTCCTATTATAGTTCTTACCCTTTACTTACCTAAATTATCTAGAATTAATAAAACTCTATATAGAAAAAACTAAAATTCTTATAGGAAAATTCTTCCCTAAACCCTAAGCTAATAACTTAGATTTCCCTTTTCTATTTCCCTCCAGGATATTTAAACCTAAGTTAAGCTTAATATACCCTAGTATTAATCCTAATAAGATTAAAGAAGCCCTAGGAAAAATCAAGTTATAAAAAGCCCTAGGAAAAGATAGAATTCTAATTAGTTTCCTTAAAGTATATAGTAAGCTATTTATCCTTATACTTATACTTATAGAAATAGTAAATATAAGTATTATAATTAATTACTTCCTAATTTACTTTTATTCTATAATTACTATAGTTATTTCTAAAGCTAATAAAACCTTAGTATAATAATAGATTATATTAGAGTAATAATTAATATTTCTACTTAATATAATTAGTAAAATTATTAAAATAATTATTAAGTAATATATTATAATTATAGTAAAAGTAAAGGGATTATTACCTTTAGTATAAATAAGTAATAGACTAAGGAAATTTACTAAACTTACCTTAATAATAATTATTAAAGTAATATATATAGTATAAGATTAATATAGCTTTATCTCTTTTCTCTAACTTAACTTTACTAAAGCCTTTAATAGAATAAACTATAGATAGCTTATTATAATCCTATAATAGATAGGATTCTTAAGATAGCTCTTAGTCTAGCTTATTAGCTACCTTATAGTATAATTAGTATACTTTTAATTTAATAAATAAATATCTAACTTTATTAAAGTCTAAATAAGTATTCCCTAAGGATTCCCCTTATTACTAATACTATTTATTCTCTTTATAATTAGCCTCTATAAAGCCCTAAATAATACCCTTAGGATAATAGTTATTAGATTTATAAATAATATTAACTTACTTACATTTAGATATAATATAGAGGAAATATAAGCTTAGCTTAAAGCTACTTAGGAAGTATATAATAACTAAGCTTAGACTAATAGAATAACTTAAGAATTAAATAAAGTAAAGCTTTTCTACTTTACTTAGAAATATATAATAAACTAAATATAGATTTAGCTTAGAAACCTAATAATAATACTAACTAAATTATATAGATTCCTTAGACTCTTTCTTTACTATAAGCTTCTCTAGAGACTTTATATTAAATATCTTAAAGGGAAGTTAAAATACTAATAATAAATTCTTACTATAATTATTATAAGTATATAGAGAGTTAGCCTTAAAGTAGTAAGACTAATCTATATATAGATTATAAGATTTATAATAGTCTATAGTACTAAAGTATACTATATTCTAATTACTCTAGGGGGAAAATCCTAAGGGATTATATATATATTTATAATAGAGTAAACTTAGAACTTATATATAGTAATAGAAACTTATAAAACTATACTAATCTATCTTCTAGAGATAGAACTAATTATTTTCCCTCTTAATATTTACCTTAATAAACTTATTACTTAATTCTATAGTTATATAGAAAGATAAGAAACTATACTCCTTATAAGAACTATTACTATTATAGCTATAAGGTAAATTTACTATAACTAATAGTAAGAATTATAATAGTAACTATAGTAGGAAATTAAGGACTAACTTAAAAGTTAATTATCTTATAAAGAATAAAAACTAACCCTAGAAGCTATTAAAGATTATACTCTATCTAAGTAGATTATATAGTAAATTTAACTCTAGAATAAAGTAAGAAAATACTAAAGGATTAATTATCTTAAACCTATAGAAGTTTATCTCTTTACTAATAAGAAGAAAGTATTATATTTATATTAAGGCTTTAATAAATACTAAAGCTTTATACTTATATAGCTAAGAATAGGAAAAATTAGTCTAAGAAGCTTTCTCTTCTTAAGGAGTATACTTAATATATTCGTATTATAATACTTATATAGAATTAGTAAAGAAATACCTAAATATATTATTATGATTTATTTAAGATTTATAAAATAATATAATTACTTTATAAACTTATTATAGGATTAATATAAGCTAAGATATTAATTATTAGAATATAAAATAATATAATTATTTACTTATTAATTCTTAGATTAATACTTTATTCTATATTATAAGTTTACTCTCTAGATTTATAATAATTATAATTATAATATAAAAGTAAAATATAAACTTATAGAATAATAAGCTAAAGTTAATAGTTTCTAATTAGAAATAATATATTCTTACTTTAAGTACTTCTTATCCTTCTTATAAAAAAAGTAAAATATACCTAGAAAAAGCTATAAAGAGTAAAAAACTAATTTAGCTATAATAATTACTAATCTAATTAAATCCTTTAATTCTGATATTAAATCCTCTAAACTTATAATACTAATCTATAGACTTATCCTAAACTTATACTTCTATTACTTACTATTTAACTCTATTCTATAACCTTATTATTTATTTCCTTATCTTTATCTTTATTCTTACTTTCTTTACTAAACTCTCTAAGGATTAATAATCTAATAAGCTTAAGGATAGAACTTAGTAAAATAAGAACTAAAATTATAATATACTTAAAATACTTAAGTACCTTAGTAATATAATTAATCTTACTAATTAATATATTAAGTTAATTAGTTATTAAACTTATAATTATTACTATAAGTATAATATATATATACTTAAGTACTTAATTCTTTACTTAATAAACTATATCCTTAAGCTTCTTAAGCTTCTCTTCTTCTTATACTTTAATTAGTTTATACTTATACTATAGATTTAATTTATACTTACTTTACTATTTTCTTTCTTATATAGAAAAGCTTCTATTAAAGCTTAAGTAATAATAATAATAATAAATAGTAAAGGTTTATAGGTTTTATATATATATATATAAATTATATAGCTTTTTATTATTATACTTACTTAGTTTTAGTAGAGATTTACTATACTATTTCTATTTATCTATATAATATATATAGAATAGGGAATATTCTATATTATTCCTATAGAAATAGGAATAGAGAACTTATCCCTAGAAGTAGTAATATTCTTTACCTTAGTCTTTCTCTTTATTTACCTTAGGTTAATATAGATATATAATAGGAATATATTAAGGGGGACTTATAGGTATAATTAGTATTTATATATAAAATAAATTAGTATAAGTAATTATATATATTTTACCTAGGATTTATACTATATTTATTATAGTTATTATTATTATTATTA
>QGQB01000196.1:0-156398 GCA_003385265.1 Neonectria hederae | reverse complement strand
AGGGGGTTAATACTAAGGGGGTTAATACTAAGGGGGTTAATACTAAGGGAGTTAATACTAAGGGGGTTAATACTAAGGGGGTTAATACTAAGGGGATTAATGCTAAAGGGGTTAATACTAAGGGGGTTAATACTAAGGAGGAATTAATCTATAATCTACTGATAGAATAAGACTTAGTAAAGCCTTTTATCCTAATGTTTAATTAACTTAGTGAATAATTACTAGAGATAATATATTAGCTATTATAAAATCTAAAGTTTGTGAATATAGCTAAAGTACCTTAGATAACCCTGGATTTATATATAAACATTAATAATAAGATATTAGTATAAAAGGGTAAATATAATCTAAGATATAATATTATTAAGGTATAGTAAAATAGTAGTAAGAATATCTATATAGATAAAGGGAAGGACTTTAAGTGGCTAGACTTTAGTAAAATTAAGGATATCCTAACTAAGGAATAAGTAATTAAGGCCTTAGAAATTTTCATAGGGGAGCTAAATATAATAGTTTCCTATTTCAATGGGATTATAGAGTATAGACAGCTCTATAATTAATGCTCTCTATACTTAGGTAAGGAACTTACTAAAACTAAGGAACTTATATATACTAATTAGACTTATATATATCTTAGTAAGGCAGGATTAGCTATAATAATACACTATAAAGATATAAACTTATAGTTTATTAATGTTTATTTCTTTAGAATGAAGGTTTAGATAATTATTAAAGCAAAGGATACTAAGAAGTTTAAAGACTAGATATAAACTAACTTCAAATGTAAGCTCTATAAGTAGTTTATATATTATCTAAATATATTTTTTAGACTAGAGCAGTTTAAGGCTATAGGAGTTTAAGTTAGAATTATAATCTAGGACCTAGGAGTTATAATAATTATAATACTATATTAGTACTACTAAGTATTTAATTTTACAGATTATTTAGCTATTTTAATAAATACTTTACCTTCTAGATAGACTATAATATATTATAACCTAGATAAGCTACTTAAGGCTTATCTTAATAAATATAGTATAGGGAATCTATATAAGTAAGAAGGGTTTTATATTATATTAGTTAGTATTATAGTTAGTGCTAATAACTCTAATATAGCAATAAGTCTAGGATAGAAGAGAAAGGCACTAATATATACTACTAATATAAAGAAATAGAGAAAAAATAACTAGGCTAATGTAATATTATGCAAGAGTAAGTAGATAGTAGGGTAATAAGTTATTACTCTTCTTAATAGTATTAGTAAGGAGGTTAGTAAATAGGTAGAAAGGCTTAGTAAGATAAGATAATATATTAAGAAGGGTAAATTTATTATTACTCTAACTCTAAATGAGTATAAAACTATAGTAAATAATATAGTTTATTTTACATTAGTAATCCTAAGTTAGGATATTCTTAAGTAATTTATTAGGGTTATAGATCTCTTAAAAAGGCTATTGAAAGAATAGGCTTATAAGCCTCTTAACTAGCTTAAGATTAAGGATAGCTAACTAGCCTATAAGTTTATTACATAATAAAGCAAACTAATAAATAAGACTAAAGAATAAACTAAATATAGAAAGATTATAAATAGATATAATTAATTTCAGTTTATAAAAGACTATAAAGCTTTAAAAGATAAAAGGAAGCTTAGTTAAGTACTAACTAATATTATTATAGAGATCTATATAATAAGTAGCTTAATTTAGTAGTAGATCTAAAACTGTAATAAGGAAGGGATAAAATGGGGAAGTATATATAGTTTATATAGTTTAGGGATTCTAATATTAATCCCCTGCTATAATATTTTACTAAGTCTATTTAATATTAGCTCAGTAGAGTATATAGTACTTACTAAAGAGAAGGAAAATAGGGGGCACCTCTAGAGGTTTTATATATTACTAAAAAGTAACTATATTAGATTAATTTATACTATAGTAGAAGCTTAGTTTAAGGCTATAGATAAAGGGAAGTAATCTAGTCTTAGTAATATTAATAGTAATATTAACTAGGATATACTAAGGGAAGAGGAAATTATAGAAAAACTTAGATCCCTATGTTAATAAGATAGCAGTAATCTATTATATCTCTATAGATTATATTATAGCTTACTATCTATAAGTAAGAGGGGAAAGAGAGTTAATAGTAATTAAGTAAGCTAAGGTAAAATCCCTTTAGCTAATAAAGTAGAGATAAGTGAGTTTATATAATAGGTTATAATCTTTATAAAGTAAAGACTAATAGTATTATTCCTACTAAAATTCATATGTAAAAGCATAAGTCATTAAGTATTTAAAGCCTCTTATTATACTAAACCTATATAAATATTATACTTCTTAACACTAAGTAAATAATTTTTAATATTATTCTACTAATAGTCTCTATAATATCTATAATAGGTATTATAGTATCTATAGGTATTATAGTATTTATAGTTATAGTATTAACTAAATTCTTAATTACTAAAAGCTTTACTTATATTTAATCTGCCTATAAAGTAATAAGTCTATCTATAAGTGAATTTCGCTAAGATGTATAATAGTAAGAAGTATCTCTATAAGGAAAAGGCTTACTTATTGCATTTTAATAACAGGGAGTACTATACTACTTAGGATACCTAAGACTAACCTGATTTTATATCTAACTATTAATAATTATATATTAATATCTAGGCAGATTGCCTTTATTACCTATTTATAAGCTATTAATATCTTATAAAGATACTTTAGCCTTTTTCACTTAGACTACTATATTCTACTTTACTATTAAGTATCCTTAGTATTATATAGCTCTTTCTATTTCCTACCTATAGTTCTTATTAATCCGCTCTAATTCTTATAGTTCACTATAAATCCTCTATACTCTCTATTCTTCTATACTCTCTATAATTCCTCTATAGCTTTCTGTAATTTCTTTATAGCTCTCTATAATTCTTCTATAGCTCTCTTTTCTTTTTATATAGTCTTACTAAGCCTAGGGAGGCCTCCCTCTGAAAAGAGTAGGATAAAAGAGATAAATTAGTACTAGTAAACCTTATATTATCTAAATAATAAGCTAGGGCTTGGGTTTTGACTGATTAGCGCAGAGGGAACTAAAACTATAGTATTTAGTTTTCTCCCTTTTGCCCTAGTTATAAGAAGTTAAGACTAATAAAGGTAGGGAGGGCCCCTAGGAAAGCTACTAGGATCCTGAATATTAGGTATAGGTAAACAATCCACTTAAAGGCAATTATTATATGTTTACCTAACTGCTATTTAACTATTATAATAGACTGTATATTAGCTAAGCATTAAATAAATAGACTATTATACTAATACTATAGTCTAATAGTTAGGATTACATATTATTATTAGTTTTATATAAGGATCCCTCTAGATTAAAGTTAGAATTAGTTATCTTATTAGCTTTATTAGAAAATCCATCTAAATTACTATTAGAAGAAGAATAAGTTATATATAGTATTATCCTAAGTAATATAGTATAGGATTTATCTAAGTTAATGTTAGAATAAGAATGTTTAATTATAGGTAAATGTAAATAAGGAATAGTAATCTTAAAGTCTTACTAAGCTTTATATAGACTAAAGGTAGAGAGTTTATTTGTATTAAGACTAAATTAAGAAGATATAAGTAGGCTTAATAGGTTAGTGCTTTTATTACTAAGCCTAGCAATAGGCAAAGGTTATTATATACATAGAGATTAAGGAATAAATATTAAAGAAGTCTTAAATAGTATAGTTATATCTATCCTTAATTGTGTAGAATTAAGTAATAAAGTAGCTACTTAGGATAAGGATATAAGTATTTTAGTATCTTAACCTTATAATAGGGATTAGTTAGCATTAGGCTAGATATGAAAATGGTTTATCTAAATTGCTATAGTCTACTTAGAATTAACTATACCCTTAGACACTAGTAGGAGGGGCTAGGATTATAGTATTTAGCTTCCCTTAGTATATTTAAAGCTCTTCTTAGTGCTATATAAGAACTTATAGTACTTCCTATTACTATAAGTACTAAAGCGCTTAGGATAATAAGAACATTTAAAGTTCTTTACCTTTATATATATTAATATATAGGTTCTTAAAGTAGTGCTAGTATAGAAGTGGTAATAGCAATAGCTATACTTATAGGGCTTTTTGCCTATGTATACCTACTTATATCTATTCAAAGTACCCTTAATACTAAAGTAGTAATAATAATAGCTATACTTATAAGGCTTTTTACTTATATATACTTACTTATATTTATTTAAATTACCTTTACTACTAAAGTAATAATAGTAATAGCTATACTTATAGGGCTTTTTGCCTATGTATACCTACTTATATACATTTAAAGCACTCTTAGTACTAAAGTAATAATAGTAATAGCTATACTCATAGGGTTTTTTACCTATATATACCTACTTATATACATTTAAATTACCCTTATAACTAAAGTAATAATAGTAATAGCTATACTTATAGGGTTTTTCACCTATGTATACTTACTTATATCTATTTAAAGTACCCTTAGTACTAAAGTAGTAATAGTAATAGCTATACTTATAGGGTTTTTTACCTATGTATACCTACTTATATTAGTTTAAAGTACCCTTAGTATTAAAGTAATAATAGTAATAACTATACCTAAAGAGTTTCTTATTTATATATTTATAGCTAATAAGAGCTTAGGTAACTATTATAGATGCTTAATTTCTATTATTATATATAGAAAGGTTAGCTATTTTATCTTAGGTATATCCTTCGGAGGGAAATGGAACCTTAAGAGCTATAAAGGCTTTAGCTATTTAGTCTAGAGTCTATATTAGTAATTATTTTACTTTAGGAACTTAGATTAAGACTAGCTATTAGAAAGAGCTATTAAGATCTTTATATTAGAATAAGAAGTATTAAAATGCTATAATGATTTTTACTATCTCTATTAATTAATTAGGCTAGTCTAGTAGTCTCTTGTTTTTTATTAGTAATTAGCTTATAAAAAAAAAACATAAGGATAAAACTAGCTAACATTAGAATAAGATAGCAAAGTGCTATTAAGAGTAGAAATATAAATCTTATCTTATTATTTATCTTTATAAGGGAAATATCTAGATTTTATAAAGGGAATTAACTTCTTAGGGCCTTAGGTTTATTTATGGATAGTTAGATTATACTAATGATTAATAGGCTATTTAGCTAGGGAGCTAATATTACCTTTTTATAATATAGATCCAGGGGGGGGACTATAAGTAGAGCAATCTAAGCGCTAAGAAAGTAATAGCTTACTTACTACCTTATGTAGGAATAGCATTTACCTAGCGTTAGTTAAGTTCCTAGTGCTAGTACTTCTTTTTCCGCTTAGCTTATACTTATAGCTTTTTAGACTCAATTGGTTAAGTAAGTATCTAGCCCTAAGCGTTTATAATTATAAGTAGCTATATCTATCTCTCTGCCTAAGTAGCTTCTATACTGTCTCATTAGCTAATGTAAAAGTAAGATTTTATATATAAGCATACTAAACTATTTAATTGGCTAGCTTATATATAAAGTTACTTACTATTAATAAAATATCTCTTTATAGGTAGCTAAATAGTAAATAGTAGGTAAATTAATATAGCTAGTGAAGAAGGTAAAAAGGAAGGTTATTTATTAGATTAGTACTAACTAGAGTTACTTAGTATATACTTAGGCATAAGTATAGATACCTTAGAGTAAGTTAGATATAACTAAAGAATGTATATAGTTCCTTTTTCTACCTTCTAATTATCTATATTATAATTACTACTTAATAACATTTAATAAAGTACTTAGTAAGTATCTACTTATAATAAATAACCCTATTTATAGCTAAAGATAAAGTAATACTTATACAGTGGATTATAAAATATAAAGGGGCTAGTGAATAGAGAGCTAAATAGCTAATAAACTAGAAGGCTAATAAAAGAGCTAATAGGCTAGAAGGGCTAGTAGAAGTAATAATAGAAGTAATAGTAAAAGTAGTAATAGAAGTAATAGTAGAAGTAATAATAGAAATAGTAATAGAAGTAATAGTAGAAGTAATAGTAGAAGTAGTAGTAAAAGTAATAGTAGAAGGGCTATAGGTTAATAAAGATTAATTACTTTTATTAGTCTAAGCTTAGGGCTTAGTACTTATAATATATATAAAGTTAAGTTACTTTATAAAGAGTAGGTTATTATATTATCTTAATATAATATAGCCTTAATACTATAAGAACTGTTTAGTATTAGATACTATTAGTATTATTATTATATATATTAGTAAGATTAATTTCCTATATTATAAGTATTTTATATACAAGGAGATAAAGATACTAATTATTACTCTATTAGCATAAGGGTAGTATACTATCTATAGCTAAGGTCTAGCTAGGTGTGTTTTCCCTAGAGCTATTTAGCCTTAGGTAGTTTCCTTAGTTATATAGTTAAGGGATAGCAATAAATACCTCCCTATATATATTAGCACTCCTAGCTTAAACCCCTTTTATACTTCTAAATTATTTCCTCTATCATTAGATTAGTATAAGAATAAAGTAGTCTTATTCTTCTATACCCCTCTAGGTTTATTTATATATATAACTTAATAGCCTATAGCTATATACACTAATAAACTTTTAGACTTAGTAGAATAGTAATAAGTGTTAATTTGAATAGGCTAAGGCTATATGTCTATTTGTTACTCTATTAACTAGATCTTAGCTTAATCTATGCTTAGTATATACCTATTTCTATTGCTTTAAGGAGCTTAGGCTTAAAGTATTCTATATTAATCTTTCTTATGATATCTTTAATCTTATGAATATCCTAATCTAATATATTTTAAGTACCTTTAGTAACTTTCTTAATAACTTCTAGAAGATACATAGTATAGTTATAACTAGGAATAGAGAAAAATTCTAATTTATCTTTAACCTATATTACTATAATCTTAAGCTTAAAAATATTAACTTCCTTTACTTTATAGCAAAGGTTAGGGATTTTAAGATAGATATACTAAATGTTTAAAGTAAATATTAAGTATTCTACTTAGTAATAGGTACTAGCTTTATACTTAGTCTTTAAGGGAAACTCTATTTTATTAAATTAGTTTAATAAGCTAGCTTTAATATTACTAATTAGTTCTAAACCTCTATAAAGGACTATTTTCCTATAAGTATTCCTCTTTTACCTCTGTATTCTTATACCCTAGTAATTACTCCTTAACTAGGTTAGAACCCTAACTATAGTTTATTTAGTTAATTAACTACTTAACTAACTACCTATACCTAATTAGTTAATCTTCCTATTAATAACTATAGTACATTTAGGGTTAACTATCCTATAGCTAAGCTACCTAGTTTCAGTAGGTAAGTTCCTAATATAGAAGATAGCTAGGAGGAGATTTCTCTGTATTATAAGAGTTCTCTTTTCTCCCTAGATCTATCCTCTAAATCCTACTTAATTAAGGAGAATAAGTATAATTAATATAGGCAAAGGATAGAATTTAATAAATATAAGGATTCTAATGATAAAGATTCTAATGATAAGGATTTTAATGACTATAAAGGTTCTAATACTTATATTAATTTAGATAGCTAGGAGGATTCTAATACTTATATTAACTAAGATAGCTAGGAGGATTTAGATACCTGTTTTAGTTTGGATAGCTAGGAGGATTTAGACACAGAGGAAGTAATAGCTTCTAGGATTATTAGAAGTAACTAAGTTCCTAGACTAAGGGCAGGTTGAACTATATAGCTAGATCTTTATATAAGTATAAGATATTCTTAGCCTTTTACTTAACTAATATGTAATATTACTATCTCTAATTTTCAGCTTAAGTATATATTCCTACCTAAGTAAGCATTCCTTATTAATAAAACTATATTCTTATTTAAGCAATTTAATCTATTAAGTTACTTTACTTAGGATTCAGAGCCTACTTATCTTACTATCCCTTAGCTTAGTAAATAATGAATCCCCTTTTATATACTTTCCCTATACTTTACCTACTTAATAGGGGTAGAATATAAATTGCTTAGTTTAAAATTAAGTATATACTTATAGTATCTTACTAGGGGAGATAGGGAATACACTTTATCTTACTATAATAGTTACTCTATTGATTTCAGGATTATAAGTCTTATTTAGTATACCTATAGGTTTTAATAAAACTAATTAAGAATAGCCCTAATTATATAAGTATAATAAGGTATTTCTAGCTTATACCCCCTCTATTACCCCTAATAATACTCTCTATATTTTATGTATTCTATATCTAGCTTAATAGTAAAATGTTAATAAAAGGGCTAAGTAGGGGTAAGAATCTCTAGCTAGTGATTAGTTAGCTAGAGGGAAGTGTATATAGTGGGAGAATTAGTAAAAGGATTAATAAGATTCTTATCTTTAACTAGCTTATACCTTAGTTAGCTATTAATTTAGGAAGAAGATATAATAGAATAAAGGAGAATATAAAACTAATTATGTCTATTTATAATTCTAAAGTATTAGTTAGGAGTTTATTATTATCCCTATTAACTCTCTTTACTATAAGTAACTAAGACCTAAGTAATAATACTACTAAAGGAAGAGCTAGTTAAAGTATTACTCTTACCTCTTAATATTTCCTAGTACTAACTTTAAAATAGGCAATAACCCTATAGTTAATACTAATAGATTAGAGAATAGTATATCTTAAAGAAAGGTTATAAGTAGTATACTATTTTATATAATAAAAGGGTTATAGTATTATAAATAAACTAGTTATTACTATTTATAGTTAGTATAGTGAATCTATATAAGTAATACTAAGTTAGTAGCATTATATAAGTTTAGTACACTAGATTTCTTAAGTAAGTAATATTCCTATATAAATTCTAAATAATTATATAGCTATTAGTATTACTAGAGAGAGAAACTTAAAGGCCTTTATAGAAGATAGAAGTATGTTTTTAGTAAGAATATATCTTAGTAGCTTAATCTATTTAATGTATATTCTAAAGCTATTAAGATAGTTACTAATAAATACCTTATAGTTTCTAGGAGGTAATTCAGTAGGTATAACTACCTAAAACTACCTTAGGTTAATAAGGATCTTTCTATATATATAATAGATAGAAATCTTTAACTGGTAATATAGTATCTAGGGTAGAAACCCCTATGAATCCTACTTAATTAGTATATTCCTTTCTTAGGGTATTATTTATATACTAACTCTTTATTAAGTTATATAATAATAGCTTTATAATAAGGTAATTACTAATATATATAGAATTCCCCTAGTGAGTTAACTGTTTTAGTCTATTTAGTCTATTTCCTTTTAGCTTCTAAAGCTATATTAAAGAGCTTCTTAGAAAGAGGGAAGACTTAATATTAGTTAAGAAATATATATAGTATTATAGTATATACTGATTTTAGGTTTATGAATTCTTTTAGTCCTTAGGTCCTAGTAATTAATATTAGATTAAGCTAGGAAGCTTAGACTAGTGTAAGCTATATCCTTTCTAGCTATATTATACTAATAATTACTATAAGAAACTTTAGGTAGTCTTCTTTACTAAATAAGGTAGTCTATAGTATATTACATATTTGTTAATAGCTAGGGTTTATTAGTATTAGCTCTTAGGGAAGTAGTACTATTTACTTATAAGTTGAAAGCTAAGTATAGATTAGAAATAAGATATAAAGTAAGAATAAGCCCTATAGCTTAGATACTGCATTTTTAGGTAGGAAAATAGACTAGAACCTCTTAGTATTATTATATAAAAGTATTAGGTAGTTAAGTAAAGATTTAACTGGAAGATATTAGCCTTACCTCTATAAGAATAAAATTATACTTATGCATAATAAGTCTAAGATAAGATATTTTATCCTTTATATATAAGCTATTAAGAACTTTTATAAACTTAATAACTATAGATTAATACTTTATAAAAATTGCCTTCTTAAGACTTCCTCCTATATAGTACTATATATAGTATTCAGTCTTACTTTAAGAAGTCTAAGAGACATAGTTTAATATGTAGCATTTAGTAATAAAACAAATTTTCCACACTATTAGGATATTATTAAACTTAGTAAAAATAACTACTAAAGGCTTAGGATTTTATAAGATAGTAACTATATTAAGAATTCCTTCCTTAGTATTAAATTATTACTATATCTAGCTACCTTTCTATTAAGCTAGCCTATTACTCGCCTACTAGAAAATATAGTCTCTCTAGGAACTTCTGAGTTCTATTAATATTAGGGATTATTTACTATAGTCTAGGAGTTTATTAAGGGGTATAAAAAATAATAAAGTATAGTCTTAGAAAGAAAACACTCCTAGGTATAAGAGTTAATAGAGCTATTATTAGAAAAAAGCACTTCTTATAGTACATTAGGGGACTTACTTAGTTAGGTAAGAGATAACCCTACTTTAAATGGATTTTTTTTACTGAATATAGGATAGTTTAGAGGTATAATATAGGATATATACTAAGAGTAATTTATTCATTATATAGCTATATATATAGAGTTAAGGAGCTATTATTATTATAGTAGACCCTAAATAATCTGAATCTACCTTACCTCTTAAATCTAGTAATTAGCTATACTAGGCTAATATAAAGATTTACTCTATTATATATTGTAATACTAATTCCTAATTTGGATTTCTAGCGTAAGATAGATCTAATTATTCTTTTAGGGTTGCTGCTAAAGCTAGGGATACTTATTCTTATATAACTCTAAGCCTATTTATTATTATAATACACTAATAATTTATTAGCCTTTGAATTACTACTATGTTTCCTTAGTAATACAGAAGGGGAAAAGCAGGATATAGATTACTAGCCTAGAGCTATATACTCTTTTTACCTATAAAACTAATTTCTAATAGGCTATTAATTTCCTTCTTTTACTAAGGGATTATAACCTTATAGGATCTTTATAAATAAATTAATAGGTCTAAATCCCTATAGAGTATAAAGTTTAATAGACTTTTATTAGCAGTTTAAATATACTCTACTACTGGATTATATCTATAATAGAATACTATAAGTTTAACTACTCTTATAATTATAACTACTATAATATAGCTTTACTAATAATTAATTTTAACTATTTTCTTATATTAATTTATATTTTATAGTTTTAGGAATTAATATAGAAAGAAGTAAGCTTTATACTATTCTTACCCCTTATTCCTATTTTTATCTATACTAAGGACTCCTATATAAAGTAATTAATCTTCTATTACCCTAAGGATAATACCTTCACTATGCATAATAAGTATACATTTAATTTCCTTAGCTATATATTTATAAAGGAGCCTAATTGCTAGCTAGGTATTAAAAAGGGTAATTTTATAATCTAATAGTTAAATAATATTAGGCTATAATTAGATTTAAGACTATAGCTTTTTATAAGTAATAGACTAGCTAAGTATACTATTTATAGGCAGTGCTATAAGGTTTTATAGATGTATTAGTTAGATATAGAATAACCTAGATTAAAGTACTTTATACTAAGTAGTAATAATAGTACCTTAGTACTATATCCTTATTAAATATTTATTTCTAGCTTATTAATATATTTTATTAGGTTTCTAGCTATAAGGTTTCTCTACTGTCTTAGAAATATAAACTTAAATGTTTTACTTCTTAAAATAGTTAGTACCTTAAATCCCTAGCTAAGCTAACTTATCTTTAAGAGTATATAAACTATTACTAGCTTTCTTCCCTTTAGGTTTATCTTTCTTTTCCTTCTATAATTTCTACTATTATTACTATTATTACTATTACTACTATTATTACTATTACTATTATTACTATTACTATTACTACTATTACTATTACTATTACTACTATTACTACTATTACTATTACTACTATTATTACTATTATTACTATTACTATTATTATTACTATTATTACTATTATTACTATTACTACTATTACTATTACTATTACTATTATTACTATTACTATTATTACTATTACTACTATTATTACTATTACTATTACTATTACTATTATTATTACTATTACTACTACTATTACTATTACTATTATTATTATTACTACTATTACTATTATTATTACTACTATTACTATTACTATTATTACTATTACTATTACTATTACTATTATTATTATTATTACTATTACTATTACTATTATTACTATTACTATTACTACTATTATTATTATTACTACTATTACTATTACTATTACTATTACTATTATTACTATTATTACTATTATTACTATTACTATTACTATTATTACTATTACTTTTACTATTACTTTTACTACTCTTTTTATTAATTATTTTATTAAGTCTTTATTAATACTATAGTATAACTAAATTACCCCACTTTACTAAGTAGCTTACTAATTAAGTATATTAATACTATTCTTTCTATTATTAATACTTTTAAATGGGCTCTAAGGGTAAGGGATAGAAAGGAGGATAAGATAATAATATCCTTTAAGTTAACCTTTAATAACCTAGATTATAAAGAATATATCTTCCTATCTTATAGGGAATATATCTTTTATGTATATTCCCTTACTAAGCAAAAGGCATTATTAATCCATAGCTCTATAGAGACTATTTACTAAGTAGCAATTAACTAGCTTAAGATAGTATCTACTATAGAATTGAAATTAATAGCTTTAGGCATAGCTGCTAGTATAGACAATGAAAGATAAGGCAAACTTAAGTATATGTTTTCCCGAAAGAAAAGGGTAAGACAAATAGTGTCTATAGATAAAGCACTAGCAAAGAAGTTTTGCTGCTCTCCTTAACCTTCTCCTAGTGCTTAAGAGCTATTTCCCTCTAATACACTGGCACTAGGCGATTCTAGCGATAATGCTATTCCTCCTCACTCAATCGATGAGGTCTATGCGACTGCTGGCGATTCCAGTGATAATGCTATTCCTCCTCACTCGATCGATAAGGTCTATGTAACTGCTGGTGATTCTAGCGATAATGCTATTCCTCCTCACTCGATCGATAAGGTCTATGCGACCGCTGGCGATTCTAGTGATAATGCTATTCCTCCTTACTCAATTGATAAGATAGTATATATAAATACTAATATAATGCTGAATGGTTTAAGTATACTTAGAAATACCCCTCCCTATTTAACTATAGGTATAATATTAAGGCCTTCTAGTAATACTTAGATTTCTCCTAGCCTTATTACTAAAGTAGCTTATGTAATAACTAATATACTACTGAGTGATTTAACTTAGCTAATAATTAATCCCTTAATAAATAAATTAACTCTACTAGCAATAGGCTAATAGCTAATGGAATAGCCTAATATCTATTCAATAGCTAACCTTTTCCCTAAAGATTTATTCTAGGTAATTGCTAAGGGTCCTAGGTATAGACCTTAAGTATTAATATTATTTCCCCTATACTAAGACTCTATACTTATATATGAAATGATAATCCCTATAGTTAGAAGTAATATATAGGATATTATATAATTATTATTTAGAGTATTCATTAAAGTAAAGAATAATAGCTATTAATCTATTTCTATTAATAGGATTAAGATAGATCTTAACCCTAAATTAACCCTTTAGTCTTATTTATAGAGTACTCTTATTACTATCTTTAGTTAAAATGTATTCTAAGTAATCTAAAACTCTAAAGTAGCAAAAGATAAAGATTTAAGGTATATAGATCTTATAGTAATAAATATCTTATACTATACTAAGGAATAGGCTATAATTACTATCTTAATTAACCTATATTAAGTAATGCTAATTAGGAAGAGATTATTTTCCTAGAGAATTAACTTACTTTACTTTGCTTATTATCCCTATTAGAATAAGAGTTATCCCCTTATCTATAGTCCCTTCACTATTGCTAAGAGCATAGTAAGCTTTTAGCTTACTAATACTTATTATATTATAGACTAAAATAAAGCATTTTATGTAATATACCTTCTGGCTATTTCCTTTAATATCTATTAGGTAAGACTTAGCATCTATAAAGAATTACTTATCCTTAGTAAGGTCCTCTCTTTAGAATAACTATAACTAAATATTAGATAAGTCTTTAAGGGGAGGGTAAAGGGTAGACTATTAGGAGAATAGGTTAGATTTATATAGTATTTATTTCTAAGTTAACTAGGGATATTAGTATAATACTTAGGGCATTTAGGAGAAGAGGGGAAATAGGTATATTAGCTAATGAAGTTAGGTATAGAGGCTCCTTTAAATTATACATAATGCTAGTCTATTAGGCATATTAAGGCAAAAAAACCACTATTACCTTATTAAAATTAGGCTTTCCTTTGCCTTTTTTATCATTACTTTATAAGAGTGAAACAGCTATAAAGGTTTTTTATTTTTCATTATTATTATAATAGCCTAAAGTCCTATAGGAAAGGAATTATTATCTTTAGGATAAATTAGCTATACTTTTACTTATTAATAAAGCCTAGGCTCCCTTCTAAGGTAAATGTATTAAAAAAAAGTAGGGTACTTAGTGCTAAGTACTAGAGCTTTTCTATTATACTAAGTAGAATTAGTATAGTAATATATAGCCTCCTATAAAGATTATAAGCTAAGGAGATCCTATACTAGATAGAGTGACTATAGAAAGAAGGATAGGAGATATATAAAGTCTAGAAGATAGCTCTATAAGATATATATAGGTAATAATTAACTATTTTTATTTAGTACTTAGCTAATACTATTATAATTACTATAGTATTACCTTACTTATGTAGATACCTATATTAGTACTATGTGTTTATATTATAATAGGCTTATGCAGACTGAATATAAATTAGCTATATATTAGTCTTAGACTGGTTGAATAGATGTATAGTATTATGCTTATATAAGTAATATTTCTATGTAAGGCTTTGCTAAGGAGCTAATAAACTAAGCTTAGTGATTCTTATCTAATCTAAGGATAGCTATAATGCTATAGGGCTTAGGGACTATATAGGTTAAGAGTTAATGATTTAAGTAACTATGTATTAGGACTATATTCCTAAGTAGAAAGTAGACTATTTACTTAGAATTAGACTTAATCTAAATAATATAGATATTAGTAAGTTAAAGGTTATTAAGGGGTAATAAGAGTTATATATTCTCCTGATATAAGCTCCTCTTTTCTAGGCTCTTCTTCTCTAGCTCTTCTTCTCTAGCTTTTCTTCTCTAAGCTCTTCTTCTCTAGGCTCTTCTTCTTTAGGCTCTTCTTCTCTAGGCCTTGTTAAGGATTCTAAGTTATTTAATTAAGTAAGCTAAGGTGAAATTACTTTAGTTAATAAAGTAGAGATGAGTGTGCTTATATAATAGGTCTTAAGTATAATGTTTATAAAATATAAAGACTAGTAGTATTACTTAAGCTTCCTTTTTACTATTCCTCTTATGTTTAGGTAGGTTTTTGCCCTTTATATCTTTATCCCTTTAAGTATTATAAAATAATACTTAAGTTATAAGTAGGGAGATTTAGCTAACTAAAGTAAAGTATATTAAAGGTATATTTAACCTTACCTATTTTATATAGTAATAGAAGTCCTAGTAATTTCTAGATTTATATAGAGTTATATTATACTGCTAATAGTAATATTATAACTACTTCAGTCTCTGGCCCCTATTACTACTAACTGCTTATAATAGCTATCACTGCCCCTCTCTAAGCTGTATTCCTTTGCAAGCCTAATAAGTTAAGCAATTCTTATTCTAGACCTAATTATACTATAAGATAGGTATAAATTTATCTCTAGTCTAAAACCTTTAATGTAATTAACTATCTGCTATATATATTGCAATAAGGTTATTGATAAGGCATTGCTGCTAACTGCCTTATAATGCCTCTAGCTTCCACTGTAGCTGCCCCCTTTGCTGTAAGATAAAGCTGTTAATAAGGGCTATTTCTAGTAGAAAGTCCTAAGCTAGGGCCTTCCAGCTGCCCCTGTGTACACAGCGGTCAAGGCCCTAATATGCCTATATTTAATTACTATAATCTATAGTGTTCATCTCATTATTGTAGATAGTAGCAATAGATGGGATAGAAAGCAGCTTAATAGGCTTATTACTAAAGAAACACTGTATTAGCCGTAATTACATTTAGTCCCCTGTTAGTCTTTTCCTCTTATGGTCTAGTCTTTTATTACCCCTAAATACAGTTAATAGAAATAACATAAGGGCATTATCTTTCTAAGCAATCTAATTAACCTTATTATTAGCTATAGGGATAGCTCTGATAACATTAAATTTAAGGCTACTAGTAGCTGTATTATCCGTCTCTTTGAGCTTAATAAAGGGCTTATAGATGCTATAGTTCCTATAGGCTATACTAGTGGCTCTATGACCACACTGCTGGAGCTAGCGAAAGAGGTCATAGGAAGAGAATAGGTTATTGAGAAATATGTGGTATATGGCCTCTGGCAGTAAATTTACTAGGGCAATAACCATAGCTTAGGTTGGGTTCAGATGGAACATCCTCTCTTATATCCGCTGCTGGCTCTGCTGTAGTTATGTCCCTTACTGTAGCTGTTAAGCTAGCCGGACCCCTATAGGCCTGAACTTCCGGCCTGGCTAGTGCTAAATCCACCGCAGGAAATAGCCTTGTTGGGCTATAGCCTAGACTTTGAACCCTATGGGAATTAGCTTTGAAGGGATAGTTGTTATCTCTAGGGACCTTCTAAGGAAGTGGACTATATACTTATCTACAGCAATAGATATGCTTAGTATGTAGAAAACAGTAGACATATGCTATAGGTAGTTAGACTATATCTTAACCTGGATAAAGGTATAGCTATAGAAGCTTGTATTAGGGTCCTGATTAATAGTTATAAAGTTATAGATGTAAAGATACTAAGATAATAGCTGAAAGTAGTTATAAGGCATTCACTTGGTTACTGGGTAGATAGGGCATTAGTCCTTAGTTGTAGAAATCTTCTAATAATCCTTAATCTATGGCTCCCTATGTATTCTTATATATATTAGGATTATAAGCTATATGTAGATTTCTATAATAGAGGTTAGCTTCTAAGTTAATAGTTGTGACTATAGCTTTAATCTGTAGCTGCTATCTTTGTGCTATTTTAGCTGGTGACTGATCTAGCTGTTAGTGTAATAAACCTAGCTTTCTACTAAGGAAATAGGTAGGAATTGCTGGAAAAGTAATAGTGGCTCTAGGGGTAGGGCTATTATCTTGAAGACCTGGCTTGGAATGACTATTAGCTTAAAGTTATGACTGTGATCCTGGACCGGATTATATATTAGCTGGCAGGTGTTATTAGCTGTGTACTTACGGTGGCTATTATTAATATGAATGAAGCTATTATTATTGTATGTATTAGCTACTGCTTAGCTAGAGAGCTATTAGGAATCTATAAGAATGCATAGAATGAGTTATATAATGAATTAGGTAGGGTTGATTTCGCTAGTGCTTAAAGTTACTCTAGGTACCTTAGCCTTAGCAGGGGTTATATAGGGCTTATAACCTAAGTATTATCTTATAATACTTAAAGGGATAGAGGAGACTTAAATACTTAAACTATAGATACTACTACCTATAGATACTATAATACCTATGAACTATGAATATTATAGCTACTATAGTACCTATAGATAAGAGAAATAGAGACTATTAGTAGAATATTAAAATCTTTTCCCTAGTTAGCTATAGTAGTATTAATTAAATTCTTAATTGCTAAAAGCTCTACTTACATTTAACCTATAAAAGTAGTCTAATTATAAGTAAGAGTAATTAAGCTTAAATATAATATTACTAAGATGTATAATAGTAAGTTTTGCTGAGTTTAGCTAGGCCTCCCTCTGGAAAGAGTGGGATAAAAGAGATGAATAATAGGCTAGGGCTTTTGCCCTAGTTATAAGAGGTTAAGACTGATAAAGAGAAGCCCCCTAGGAAAGTCACTAAGATTCTAAATGTATATAATTCACTTAAATGCAATTATTATATATTTACCTAATTACTATTTAACTAGACATTTTATTATTAGATTTAGATTCCTCTAGACTAAAGTTAGAATTAGTTATTTTATTATTAGAGGATCTATCTAGGTTACTATATAGGGGGGAATGAGTTATATCTAGCATTATTATAATCGATAGAGTATTAGATTTATCTGAGTTAGAATAATAAATTTTAATTATAAGTGATTATAAATTAGGAATAGTAGTCTTAAAGTTTTACTAAGCTTTATATAGAGTAAAGGCAGAGGGTTTATTTATAGTAAGACTAGATTAAGAAGATATAAGTAGACTTAATAGGTTAATGCTTTTCTTATATAATAGTATAGTTATATCTATACTTAACTTAATTAGTACTTGCGCTATAATTGTTTTAGTGTCTTAATTATTAAAATGGTTTAACTAGGTTACTATAGCTTGCTTGGAATTATCTATACTTAAGTCCTTAGATACTCTATGCTACTTTACTAGCTTAATAATATTTAAGTCTTGTTCTTATTTCTGCCTAGTGAAATACTTCTAATATATTTTCTTATGGTAGTATAAGCTAAGAAGGCTTTAGCTGTTTAGTCTATAGCATTCTATATTAGTAATTACTTTATAGAGCTTAGATTAATATTAGCTATTAGGAAAAGCTATTATAATCTTTATACTGGGATAATAAGTATTAAAATGCTATAATAGCTTTTGCAGTCTCTATTAATTTATCTGGCTAGTCTAGTGGTTTCTAGTTTTTTATTAGTGATTAGCTTATCTAAAAAATGCAAGGGTGAGACTAGCTAACGTTAGAATGAGATATCTTAGCTTATTATTTATCGTAAGGGAAATGTTTAAATTTAATAAGGGGGGACTAATTTCTTAAGGCTATTTAGCTAGGGGGACTTTTTAATAATAGAATGTAGGGGACCTAAGTAGGGCAATCTAGGCACTAGGGCATTGGGTTATAGTTAGTAATGTAACTATATAATGCGTATAGATAATGAGATTTAGTAAGAAGGTAGTCTATATTACTTTTACGTAGGAATAGTATTTGCTTAGCGCTAGTTAAATTCCTAGTACTAGTACTTCTATAGACTTTACTTTAACTCCTAATGATAGTTATCTATTTATTCCTTAATCTAAGCTCTTTATTAGTCCTTATTTAGCTTTTATTAGGTTTATCTCTATTTTCTACTTTCTCTAGGACCTATCTTAGACTATAGATAAGACTTAGTTACTTAAACTATAATTATAGGAAAAACTTACTAATAGAAGCTTAAAAGTTTAGTGTATTCTAACTGTACTAAACTATCCCTCTATTTATACTAAATTAATCTAAATTTACCTATTTTAATATTAGGGAAATATTTCTTATTCTAGTAATAGGGTTTATCTTTTATAAGTAGCTTAGAAATCTTAGACTCTACTTTAGTCTATTATTCTAAGTTAATTAAGAATGGTTTAGTTTAATTTTCTGCTTTTAATATGTTTATACTATGTCTTCTTAGTATATAATTATTTAGGTTATCTATATAGGAAAACCTATTATATATAATAGAATGCTTATATATAGGTTAAATGTATAGAAAACTTTTATTATTTTTATATACTCTCTTCTAATGTAGTAAAAGGTTTTCAATAGAAGAAAATTCAATATTATAGGCATTATATTAAAGCTTACTGTAGGAAGCTATATGTTTACTATAATAAATACTATTAGTAACTAAATATAAAAGGGATAATATATATACTAATAGTAATACTTCTGCTTATCCAGAGGATATATATAACCTTCCTATAGGTAATGGTAGAGATAATCTAAGTTAATAGCAGGGAGATTAATAATATTAAAGTTATTATTTAGGTATATAATATTCTCTGTAATATCTTCTTCTCTAGGCCTTATTAAGGATCCTAGGTTATATTTACCTCTTACCTTACTATAGATAAGACTTAGTTAGTTAAACTATAATCATAGGAAAAATTTATATCTAAAGGGTTAAAAGTTCACTCCTGCTTCCTAAACATTGCCTCTAATAGAGCTAAGCCTGCTTAAACTTATCTATAGTAATATAGGAGAAATTGGTTTTAATCTTATCCTACTAATAGAACTTACCTTTCTTAAGTATCCTAATGATAGACTTATATAGTTTAGTAAATAGTTGCTTTATATTTATTAAGAGGTGTAAAAATCCTAGGCCTAAAACCTTCCTCTGCTTATCCTAAGTATACTTAAAATCCTACTTATTAATACTAGAGAAATATTATTTAATATTACCCTATTGATAGGATTCTTTACTCTTTAATAACTTAATAATTTTATATATTTGCTATATAGAAATAAAGTTAGAAATTAACTAGGAAATAGAGTTAGGAACTATTAGCTAAGGAATAAAGTTAATAACCTAGGGAATAAAGTTAGAAATTATTAACTGGGAAATAGAGTTAGGAACTATTAGCTAAGGACTAAAGTTATAAACTACTAATTAAGAAATAAAGTTAGGAACTATAAGGGTTAAACTTTTTTTCTTAATAAGTAAATTACTAATAGCCTTAAGGGGGAATAGAAAAGCTAAGTAGAGATAGATTAAGTATAATAGTATTTATACCCTATTTACTCTAATAAATATAATAGTATAATTAATAAGGTTTTAGAGGAAGAACTTAATAATATATTCCTTATTCTTACTGAGTTACTATAGAAGGGCTTTAATATATTTAAGTGAAATAGTAGCCCCTATTTATAACTCTACTCTTATAAGACTAAGCTATAGAAGGGCTTTAATATATTTAAGTGAAATAGTAGCTCCTACTTATAACTCTACTCTTATAAGACTAGGATTACCTATAAACTTTACCTTTACTTAATAGTAATTATTACTTTAGTAGGATACTTATGTAAAATATTACTAAGGTTAAAATTAGATAAGCCTAAGTAAAGATTAGTACTAATAGTAGGGTAAGTAGTAAGTATATAATTATATCCTATGCCCCTATAATAATTAAGTTTCCTCTAACTTAATTTTAATTAAATCTAATTAAGGCTAGAGCTACTTAAGAAAACTTATTTAGTTATTCTAAGTAGTATAAAAAGTTTGCTTATGTATAATATATAATATACTATTGTATAAGGTAATAGCCTTAGAATTAGAGATTAAGCTATAGTTAAATATCTTATAGTCTATCTTACATATTATACTCTAAAGCTCTAGAAGGTATATAGATAAAGATACTATATTATACTTATAACTATTTATAGAATAAGATTACCTAGTATAATACTACTAATTAAAGCTATAATTAATAATACATATTAATATTATAGCTTAAGATATATATCCTAGTTATAGTAGGGATTATTACTATAGAAGTAATTAGCTATTCCTACTTAATAAACCTACCCTAGAGTAGAGATAAGTAACCTTAGGAAGGCATAAAAATAAATAGGACTATAATTATAAGGGGGGGGGTATATGAATCTTAATCTAAGTTAGGATCTTTATAAAGTAAAGACTAGTAATACTAGTCTTAAACTTCCTTTTTACTAATTCATATGTAAAAGCATAAGTTATTAAGTATTTAAAGTCTCTTATTATACTAAACCTATATAAATGTATACTTCTTAATGCTAGGTAACTAATTAAGATATATAATAGTGAAAAGTATTTCTAAGAGGGAAAGGCCTGCTTATTACATTTTAATAATAGGGAGTATTATGCTTAGGATATCTAAGACTAACCTAATTTTATATCTAGCTATTAATAATTATATACTAATCACTAAGTAGATTACTTCTATATAAATAAACCCTCTGCCTTTACTCTATAACTATTATTCCTAATTTATAATCAATTGAATATTACTATTCTAACTTAGATATATCCTTATTAGCTTCTATTAGCTTTACTTCTATCTTATTTATTTCTACTTCTCTTTTTCCTATGCTAATAGAGGATAGAAAATTTCTATTTTAGAAGATACTTTTTTTAATACTCTTAAATATTCTTAAACTTCTTATAACTAATAGGGAAATCTTATTAGATATTATCCTACTAATAGACTAAGTATACCTTAAGTATTAAATTAATAGTAGACTTATCCTATTTAGTAGGAAACCTTACTTTATTATGTATTTTTATATAAATATCTAGGTTATCCTTATAGAAGAACTTATTACTTATAATAGACTGTTTATATTAGGGTTTAGTGTATAGGAAGTCTTTTAGGAGTTTTTTATTTCTCTTGTCCTAATGTTATATAAGAGTATTAATATAAGAATATTTAATACTATAATATTATATTCTAATGTAAGTAGCTATATAATTACTATAATAAACACTATTAGTAATTATAGATATAGGATATAATAATAATATATGTACTAATAGGACTACTTAGATATATCTAGATAATATATATAATCTTCCCTTTCCTATTAGCAATAGTAGAAACTTATTAAGTTAGCAATAGGGAGATTAAAAATGTTAGAGTAATAATTAGAGGTTTTAATACTTAGGTTAGAATACTTAGGATTAAGGCTCAATCTAAATAATATAGATATTAGTAAGTTAAAGATTATTAAGAAGTAATAAGAGCTATATATTCTTCTTCTCTAGACTCTTCTTCTTTAGGCTTTTCTTCTCTAGGCCTTATTAAGGATTCTAAGTTATTTATATAGAGAATAGGTAGTAGTACTTATAATATTGCACTAAATGGTAATATATTAATGTTTAGATCTCTATTTAACTATAGATATAATTCAGGAGAAGGCCTTTTAATATTAGTTAGAAGTACTCTTTAATTATGCCTATAGTTACCTATTAATCTATATTTCCTAAGGATTAATCTATACCTAGGGTAAAAGGGTTATTCTTAATAGGAGGGAAGGTAAAGAAGGCTTTTTATTCTTAACTAGGGGCCTAGATATATAAGCTATTACTAGGTAATAGGATATAGTAAGTATACTTTACTCTCTAGAACTATTCCCTATATAACCTATTAAGTAATAAGATATAGTAGGTATAGGACTTATTACTAGGCAGTAAGATATAGTAAGCATAGGACCTATTACTAAGCTATTATTAAGCAGTAGGATATAATACTTTAATTATCCTCTCTACTAAAACTATCCCCTATAGGGTACTTAGTACCTATAGGGTACTTAGTATTATACCTATATTCTATCTTATCCTTACTATTCTAAGGCTAGAGCACCTAGTTAGAGTAAATTAATCTATTAGGAAGCTTAGTATTATATACTAAAGGCCTATTTAATAGGGGTTTTATTTTATTCTTAGGGTAGGCTAATTAACTAAGGATTCTACTTAGATATACTTAATAGTAGAATGTAAGAATTATTATTAAATAGTAAGATATAATAGGTATACTTTAATTATCCCCCCTGCTAAACCTATTTTCTATAGGGGCTATTATTAAGTAGTAGGATACAGTAGGTATACTTTAGTTATCCTTTCTACTAAAACTATTCCCTATATAAGCTAATTAACTAAGGATTTTACCTAGATATATAAGCTATTATTAAGCAGTAGGATATAGTAAGTATACTTTAGTTATTCTTTCTACTGAATTTATTCTTAATAGGAGCTATTATTAAGTAGTAGGATATAGTAAATATACTTTAGTTATCCTCTCTACTAAACTTATTCTTAATAGAAGCTATTATTAAGTATAGTAAGTATACTTTAGTTATTCTCTATTAAAACTACTTATAGGATAAGCTAATTAATAAGGATTAACCCTAGAGGTAAGTATTAGTATTTATCTCTAGTATTTACTCTTACTATAGCTAGAATAATAAGGAGTTAGTATTAGTAGGTATAAGAGTTAAGTAGTTATATAGATTAATTAACTATCTATATATATACCCTTAGTATCCCTAGGTTCTAAGAGATCTTAATTAATCTAGTGTCTAAGGTACTTATTAGGTAGTAGAGATTCTAATTACTTAGTAAGTCCCTAGGAAGTTATAGGTACTATATACTATTTATCTTACTGCTTAATGTGTAACTTTTTGCTCTAGAGTTCTAAGTATATATATAAAGATACTATATTATATAATTACTTAGTATAATACTACTAATTAAAGCTATAATTAATAATATATATTAATATTATAGCTTAAGATATATATCCTAGTTATAGTAGGGATTATTACTATAGAGGTAGCTAGCTATTTCTACTTAATAAACCTACCCTAGAGTAGGGGTAAGTAACCTTAGGAGGGTATAAAAATAAATAGGACTATAATTATAAGGGGGAGGGGTATATAAGTCTTAATCTAAGTTAGTATAGTTTCCTTTAGTACTTCTCCTAGGTTATATTAATACTTAGGCACTAAGTACTTTTATTATAGTCTAGGTTAAGCTTATATTAGGTAAAGTAGACTTAGTATTATAATGAATTATATATTACTATAATCTTTTATAAATAGTATTAAGAGGCTTAGTATTAATAAGCATAGAAAAATAAAACTAGGAAGAATTAGTCTTCTTTACTAACTAGGAAACTAGTAATAGGTATATAATATATAAGACTTCTAAGCATTTTTAACTTTCTAGTATTAATATAATTTAGTATAATTCTAAGATATATCTAAGGCTTTTATTACTACTTTATAATAATTATAGTATAGTAACTTATTAGACTTTAGAATATCCTAATAATATAGCTAGTAATAGATTAACTTAAACTCTATAGGCATTAGGGTAGTAAGTAAGAACTCCTCCTATACCTCTTTAATATTATTATACTATATTATACTTATAAGTAGCTTTATATACTTACTAATGTACTAAGCTAAGTCTAACTTTAAAGTAAATTTAAATTCTTTATAAAAAGGTAGAGTATTTTCTACTAGCTCTTAGTTATTATGCTAATATTCAGCTAACTCTTAGATATCTCTAGTGTATTTTAAGGCAGTAGTTCCCTAGTTAAAATCAGAATTAAGTATCTAGTTAGTATTATTAGCTATTTTATCATTAGTTAAGGCAGAGGATAGAATAAAGTTAAGATTAGTTATCTTATTATTAACTAAGGCAGAGGATAGATTAGAATTAGAATTAGGTATTTAGTTAGCATTATTAGCTATCTTACTATTAATTAAGGCAGAGGATAGAATAAAGTTAGGCTTAGTTATCTTATTATTAACTAAGGTAAAGGATAGATTGGAATTATTATTGTTAGTTTTATTAGAGGACTTATCTAAGTTATTGCTAGAAAAAGAATATAGTATTAGTGAATTAGGAATAGTAGTCTTAAAGTTTTACTGTACTTTATATAAGGTAGAAGTAGAGTATATCTTCTAGTAGTAGAGTTTAATATGGATATTTATATTATTTCTCCTTATAAATTTCCTTCTATATATATAAGGAAAAGTTTCCCTTTGCTTATAGTAGGTTTTTATTATCTTATAGTATAGGAGATTTTAGTTTCTTAAGAAAATTATCCTATAATTAGGGCAATAGGGACTGCCTATATTATTTAAAATCTCTCTAGGCTGTGCTACTTTATAGTCTATCTTCCCCTAATGAAAATTTAGTAAAATAAGTATATTAAATATATAACTATATAGATAGTATTAGAGAGCTATTATAAATGCTCTAAATCTATTATTAGGTATACTTACTGTTCTATCTTATATATGTACTTTAGGGGACTTAGATTAGTTATTAATAGGTTTAAAGGAATTTATCTTACTTAAAAAAAGATTATAGGTAATGCTATTAATAATAAAGATTAGGTAGCTACTACTGAATTTATCTAGAGCTTAAGGGAAAATAGAGGATTAGTATTAAAAGTTTATAAAAGGACTAAAGCCTAATACTTAAGAATTTAATAGAGAGATAGTCTATAGGGGTTAGTATTAGAAACTGGCTTATGTAAGGGTTTCTCTATAGGCAAGCTATCCTATACTTATCCTATTAGAGTATTTCTAGCTATATATGCATTAGTAGTTAATAGGGGCAATTAGGGGGGACTATAGAGGGAGGAGCCTACTGCTTATGCCTTTAGTTTAACTAGCTAGCTATCTACTTACTCTATTATCTAATGGGGTATTCTTATTTCTTCTTACTTTGTATATATATTAGCTAGGATAAGGTAAAATAGGGTTTTATGTAATAGTTAGATGATTATCTTAGCTAAGTAAACTTAGGTAAGGAGCTATATCCTAAATTTAAGTATAGTTCTATTATAAATATTAGCCATCCTCTGTAAGTATCTTAGTCTTCCTTATTCTTATCTTATGCAGTCTTTATCTCTTATCTTATATATTACTATTTTAATAATATGAAAACCTATCTACTTAGCATTATAATAAGTTTCTTCCTTAAGAAGTATTATAAGAATACCCAGAGCCTGCCCTAATGAGGTTTTATTTTATATTATTTAGTCCTTATTACTTATTACTACTTTCTTAATTAGTGTTTACTTAGCTAGATAGACCTCTCCTAGCTAAGTTCTAACCCCTAAGGATATCTTTAGTTAATTTAGCTAATGTATCTATAATAACTAGTATAGCTACTTCCTTTACTATAAATAGATTCTTAACTATAACTTTCTATAGCCTATTTACTCTATTAACTATGTGTTTCTAATATTTCATTAAATCCCTATGAATAATTCTATCTATCTTAGCTTCTTCTATTTCCTTCTTTGCCTCTTTTGTATAGAATTATTTGATTAACCTTAACTTAAATTATATTATATCTTTTAATTCCCTATCTTAAACTGCTATTAGAAATAGGTTAAAGTAGAATAAGTATACTACATTAAGCACTTTAGGTATTACTATATACTTAGGATCCTGCCTAAACTACTAATTGGGATAAATAGTATAAATAGCAATATAGAGGCACTGCTTATAAAGCTGCTTCAGCGGGATAGGCCTAGTCCTATTATTCTTTAAGTGTTATAATAGACTAGTTATAGGCTAATAAATCTCACTTCTAGCTAAGTTTTTGATTAGTCTTATTTAAAAGGAAACAAAGGTATTAATACTAGTAGAATTATTTACTAATCTTAAAGGGGTTAAATTAGGCTCTTTAATAGACCCTTCCTTAAGCCCTTCATTCTTATATCTATCTTTATACTAGAATTAGATACTATAGATAAATATAATAAGTACTAGGGCTATTATACTAAATAGGATAATAATATTTTCCAGTGCTATTCTTACTAATATAGCTTAGAATTTAGTAAGAATACTAGTTATATATAGCCTAAGTTAGGGATCTGAAAAAGAACTAAAGAAGTAAGCTTAGTAAACCAGTGTTAGTAAAGCATTCTACCTCCTTACTTTTATTTAAATATAGCTAAAAGAAAGTAATACTCCTAGCTATAGGGAGTTAGTATACACTGTAAATACACTACCCTTTGGCTTTTACCCTAACTCTTAGTTATAGTACCTAATTAAAGATAGTTACCCTATTAACTTTAGGTAATTTGCTTAAGTGGTTTACTGCTTAGGTAGTTTACTTAGGCAGTTTGCTACTTAGGCAGTTTACCTAGGTAGTATTATATTTAAGAGGAGAATAATACTTAGCTTTATACTGTATTAAATGAGTAAGTGAACCCTAATCTAAGCTATTCTACCTTAATACTTAGATATATTATTTTAGTATTAAGGCTTATATTAGAGTAGCTTATTATATAACTTAGTTTAGATATTACCTTATATACTAAAGGCTTTTAAATACTAAAGTTATAGAATAGCTATAATAAAGAATAAAATGTTAGTCTAATTCTGTATTAATATTAATAATTTACTATCTAAATCAGGGAGGCATTAGTAACTATATCTATAGGCTCTAAAGGGTAATAATAGCTTTAGATTATCCTTATTTAATTGCACTCCTTAGTAGTATATATTTACCTTGTTTAGACTAGTTCTTAGTGAGGCTAATATAGGGTATATACATTATATTATAGATATAAATAGGGTTCCCCTTAGAGGCCTATTATATAGCCTATAATATTAGTAGTTAATAGAGATATTATTTCTTATTACTAGTAGTATTAAATAGTCTATCCTTATCCTATCTAATAATATTATAATTATCTACTGTCTTTTATCCTAAAAGCTTAAAACTTAATAAAGCATTCTAATTATAATATACTAGATAATACTAGTAGTAGAAGTAGTTCTAAATAGTTAGGATAAGGGAAGTTATACTGCCTTTGCTACTCTATAAGGTTTAATTCCTTATAGGGGGGTTAAAAGTTATAAAGTCTAAGGAGCCTATTTAGCCTATTAAACCTGTTAAACCTATTGAGCCTATTGAGCCTATTAAGCCTGTTGAGCCTGTTAAGCCTGTTAAGCCTATTGCTATAGAGAATATTAAGACTAATAATAATGTATATAGAGTGAAATGAAGGAAGAGGAACTATAGTTGTTTTAATAGGGATATCTTTAGGGATTATTACTACTCTATTAGTATAACTATTAATATTAAGTAAAGACTTTTATTTATTAATAGTACTATACCTTATTTAAGTATTAATCTATAGTTAGCCCTTTAAGTAATCCTATAGTTGAATTTTAAGCTACTAAGCTTTAAGCTATTTAATAATATAAATAGTAGGTTATTTAGTAATAGTATAGGTATAATAAACTATAAACTAAGTAACTTAACCCTAAACTAGCTATAATTAAGCTAAAGATAGAATTTGCATCTAAATATCTATTCTTAGTATATAATACCCACTTATACCTCTTTACTTAGTTTATTTCTACTCTTATTATAATAGTATACTTACTAGTTTATTAATAGCTTTATTAGCTATAGGTAAGTAGAAAGTATTAGACTAGTTAAACTAAATAAGATATATACTATATTTAGTTATAATAGTATAAATTATTTCTTTCCCTTTAGCTTATAAAACTAGTTATTAGAGTTTCTCTAAGATATTAAATATCCTATAATTAATAATTAGAGTATAGATAGTAATATTAAATATCTTCTTAAGGTAAATAACTTTACTTAAGTTAAAGTTATCTTAATAATATAGAGTATAATAGTTACCTAATATATTAAGGAGATAATGCTTAAGCTACTAACTATTATATATCTTCTAAAACCTTTTGAAATTATATTAACCTAATGTATTTATATTTAAGGTTCTATATATCTATTTTAGGGTGTAATAAAGCTATAAGAGTTAAACTAAGAAAGGAATATAAAATAGTACTAAAGCTTAGATTTCTTCCTTTGGCTTAAGGGTCTATAGGAACTAAGATTATATAGTTTAGAATTTATCTAAAGTCTATAAGTAAAGTTATAATAGAGGAATATCTAAGAAAAGGATTAATTGAAAACTTTAAGTAAGAGGGATATCTACTAACTTAGAATAACTAGTAGCTTAAAAGTATAGTACTCTAGGCCTAAATATAAGTAGTTAAGGAGCCTAGTTAAATAAAGTACTATAGCTTTATCTTTATAGTAAGTCTTATAGCTAGGAAGTCTTCTATAGACTTTTTTAACTAATACTATATCTTCCTTATTTCTAATAAATAAATTAACTATAGTAGCTATAATAATTACTAGTTTTTACTAATATTATAGTATAGAGTACTCTCTATCTATATACTTAAGCTATATTATTTTATTAAGAATATACTCTAGAGTATTTAGGCTATATACTACCTTAGATTCTTACTATTATTTCTTAGTCTATAAGTAAAACCTCTACCTCTTTATAGAGTCCTTAAGTATAACCTGAAAATTGCTAATATTAGGTATTTAGTTCTTAAGTGTAATCTAAAAGTTATTAGTATTAGATATTTTTCCTAGGTATATACTATTATTACTTAGAGGAAGTAGTTTATAAAAACATATAGTTATAAGCACTATTTCTTATAAATAGTATTATACTAAAATTAGATTTTTCTATACTATCTAATCTAGACTAGTTTTATAGTAGGGGTATATAAGAATATATATAGGAATATATAGTTATATAGGCTTTATTTCTAATGTTAAGATTATAAGTAGTATTATACTATAATTAGATTTTTATATACTATTTAATCTAGACTAACTCTATAGTAAGGGTATATAAGAATATGTATAGAGTAGTACTAAGAGGGTATGTAAATTGTAAGCTAAGAGGGTAGATAGCATAGAAATCACTACTTAAATGAAAGTGTAATCTACTAAGGTAACTATACTCACTAATACTTTAATTCTCTAAGGTTTACCTAAGGTTACCTTTTCTTTTAGAACCCTAACTTAATAAACTAAATTACCTTTATATTATATTATTACTATATTATATCTTAGCCTATCTTTTACCTATTCTATTATCCTATAATATATTAGGAAGATAGTTTAGCTACCTATCTTAGTTAAATGCCTATTTATAGAACCTACTAAGGAATCTACTAAGGAACCTACTAAGGAATATACTAAGGAATATCCTAAGGAATATCCTAAGGAATGTCCTAAGAATCCTAGTTCCCTGAAATATACTATGAAACTTACTATGGTTTCTATGGATAGTAAATACTACTAGTTAGGTATTAATTAAGTTATTAACTGGATATAATAGGCTAATTAGTCTATAGCTTACCTAGAAGTGGAGATGTAGTATATATATAAAAAGGTAAGCTGGTTTATTTTCGAAGGGCTTAAATTCTAGTGTAGAATAGAAAACTATTACTTTCAATTTAAGATTAATATTTAGGAATACATTAAGAAGAAGTAACTAGAACATTTTAGTAAATGCTTCTATAAAATCTAAGCTATAGCCCCTTGCTCTAAAATTTTATTAAAGCTTATAGAGTCTAGAATTAGATAGGTGGTAGATAATAGAAAATACCTTTAGATAGTAATAAAAGAAATAAAGCTTATGTTTTAGTTCTAGAATATAAAAGGGAATACTAATAAAAAGGGCTAGGATAATATAAGAATATAGTAGTACTTATTTAGCAGTATATACAGAGGAATAAAAACAACTTTTTAAGGTTATCTAGAAGATAGGTTATAGGGGAGTTTAGCATTAAATATATTAGCTAAACTATAGAAAGTATAGTCTAATAGATTTAACTTAGATTAGGCGCTAAAGGAGCTCTAAGCTATTTTTTTACTACTTAGTATATATATAGTTAGATATAAAATTAGGTTAGGCTTTACTTAGGCCTTAATATAGATTTACTATAACTACCTATAGTATAGCTAGTATATACATAATAATTATAGATACTTAGATTAGATAATAAGCCCTAGATATGCCCACTATTAAGATATTACATATAAGTAATTATCTAAGTTAATGCATTAGTCCTACTGCCTTAATATCTTACCTATATTTACTTATCTAATAACTCTGCCTTAGGAGTACTAAGGGGAAATCCCATTAGTAATTTCCCTTCTTCTCCTGCACTTAGTTACCTATTAAAGAGACTGCCTAAGATAAATTTACTTTATATAGTTTACTTAAACTAGTCATAAGGTTACTTAGTATACTTACTTTAACCTATTTCCTATGCTTATATATTATCTAGTATAACTTAAGAAGAGGAAGCATTAAGTATATTACTATTATTATACTAAGGGAGTTTAAGGTTAATAATGAATATATAGTATATAACTTCATTTATAAAATTTAGGAAAGGGTTCCTACTTACCTTACTTAAGTTATAGTATTCTAAGTATATATATATTACCTGTTTACTTTCTATATCTTAGGATATTATAATTACTATTAGTTCTTATTGCTTTTAATCTAATCTAACTTATAATAGATTCTTATTCCTATACCCTTTAGCCCTTAGCTCTTTCTTTATTAGGGGTTCTTAGGAGTATACTTATATGTATTAATTTTCTTTACTCTAGCTACTTACTTTGATTATTAGAACTTCTACTACCTCTAACTTAGACTCTAGATCTAAGGAAGAAATATAGAGAGAAAACTATACTAAGTGGATATATTAGAGAGTAAGCCCCTCCTTAGATACTAAACTATCTTAGTAATAATCTAGGTCTAGACCTTATCTCTATTTATATTACTATAGAATAATTAATATATTATAATATGCTTTATATCTAATACTTAGGAGCTTAGCTTCTATACTATATATTAGGGGAGTTTAGTAGTAAATATTAAAGTAACTACTTATATCTTTATTTACTAATTCTAACCTTATTCTTCTAAATAAATAATATAGAAATAACTACTATTAATAGGCTATACCTATCCTTACCTACTATAGATTGTAATATTTTTATTATAGAAGATAAACTCCTATCTATATATTAATCTCAGCAGAGTTTTACTCCTATTTCTAACTGTAAGTACTATAGAGTATCCTAAATTTCTAAGAATAGCTCTATATATAAAACTAGCTACTATAAGCCCTAGAACTCTAAGAGATATTATATTAAGTAGAGATACTATAACTACCTTTAAGAAAAGCTTAAGTTACTTCTTAATATACTTCCTAAGGGTAGTTTTATTAAGAAGGGCTAGATTTTAGATAGTGCTAAAAAGTATATTAAATCTACTGAGAAGAAATATTATATACTTAAGTAAGAATACTATATACTTAGGCAAGAATTTTAAATGCTTTAGGTAAGTTCTACTTTACTATAACTAAGTTAATCTATTTAACTATAGCCCTAGAGAATTAGTCTAGCTGAATAGTAGATAGTTAGTCTAGCTAAATCCTAACTATAAATATAGGTACTTTATAATAGAGGAATAAAGCCTAGGCTATAAGTAATACATATAGAAAATACTATAATAATCCTCTATAAGGGTTAATTACCTATGCTCTAAATAATTAAGAGGAGGATATAGAAGTAAGTAGTATATAGGCTATAATATTAAAGGGGATTTAATTAATATAGGTTAGTATAGTTTTCTTAACTATCCTTACCCTTAAATTAGTAATCTCTAGTAATAAGATACTTACTTATTCTATAGGTATACTTTAGCTAGGATAATATAGATATAGTATATTAGTTAGTAACTAAGTAATACTCCTAGTTAAGGGGTTTAGTTTATTAAGGTAGAAATAGATCTTTTTATATATATTCTCTCCCCCTTACTTAGAATTCCTTTTACCTTAGCTCTTATAATTATATTACTCTTTAATTTACTCTTTTTAAGTTTTACTATTAAAATTATTATTATAATACTACCTAAAGTAATATAGGTTTACTTAATATAACCTAATACTAATAACCTATATACTAATAAATCTAGGTTAAGTTTAGGTTATATCCTTATAGAAGTTATAACTTTAGAGCTAGTATTATTTCTATATTAGATAGTAACTATACTACTAGTGAAACTTATAACTCTAAGGGTTATAGTCTTACTATAACTAAGTATATAACTAATACTAATGCCTAGAATTAATAAGATAACTCTATTAGGCAATAGGAATAAACTATAGCTAGCCTAAATATCCTTATAGCTCTTTTACTTAGTACTCCTTAGTTAACTCTTTACCTTAGCCCTTATTACTTACTTAGTATTCCTTAGTTAGCTCTTTACCTTAGCTCTTATTACTTACTTAGTATTCCTTAGTTAGCTCTTTATCTTAGCCCTTATTACTTATCTAGTGCTCCTTAGTTAGCTCTTTACCTTAGCCCTTATTACTTACTTAGTGCTCCTTAGTTAGCTCCTTACCTTAGCTCTTATTAGCCTAATACTCTAATACTTAGTGCTCTAATACTTAGTGTATTACTTAGTACTCTTTAGCTAACTTCTTAGATAATTACTTTTCAGTTTAACTCTTACCTACTATAGATAATTGCTCCCTAGCTTTAGCCTTTTATATTTTATACTACTTAGCTTAGTACTTCTTAGTATAATACTTATTAGCTTAGTTCTCCTTAGCTAGCTACTCTTTAGCTAGCTCCTTAGCTAACTTTATAAACAATGCCTCCTTAGCCTATTAGTGTATTTTAGTATATATATACTTCTTAGCTAGTTAATTCCCTACTAATTCCCTAAATAACTCCTTATATACTTAGTATACTTTATGCTTAGAATTTCTATGTAGATTAATTGCTTAAGGTAGTATAATTAGAATATTAGGATGGATAGGATGGATAGGATAATTTGGATGATTTAGATCTTATTAGCCTTATTAAATTAGAGTGGATGAAAAGTGTTTATACTTAATCTGATTTTACTTATTCTCCTCTTAAATTTATAGAATTAATACTATAAGTATTTACTAAGGTATTATATAGTAGTTTATATATAATTTTTATTTTCTTAAAATAATGCTAGGGCTAAACCCTCTTATTAATAAACTAAAATATACTAAAGTTTACTATCTAACTGCCTTTATCTCTATTAATAATAATATCTATTATAATTATTTACCCTAGAAATGCTTTATATTTAATATATTGTATTATAATACTATCTGGTTCTACTATCTATATTTAGGTCTTTTAAATGATTAAGTAGGTATTCTCTTTAAGATAATATACTACTTAATTTTTAAGAGAAGAAAGATTAATTACTATAAAAGGTAAGTAGTAATTAGTAAATAGAGTAATATACTTACTAGTATTAGGAAATACTACTAATTAGTACCTAAATAGTCCTACTAATAAACCTTAGTTCTATAGAATTATAAGCTTAATATATATATCTGCTTAAATAGATAGTATATATATAGATATAGTTTATTCTAATGCTAGCTTAATTAGTTTCTTAAATTTTAATACTAGAGAAGTAAGGTAATAGAAGTAATATAGACTATTTATTATAGTATTAGTAAGTAGATTCCTCTAAACTATATACTTATACTATAAAAACTTAAAATCTATTTTTATTAGTAATATAAACTAAGTTAATAAGGTACTTTACCTTACTTAAATATATTATTACTAGATTTTATTATAACTTTAGCGATTTAGGTAAAGCCTATAATAAACTAATATAACTATTTTAAGGTAATCTATACTTATTGAATAATTTTATTCTATTCCTTTGCTCTTATAATGTTTTTATAAGATATAGATAGCCTATAAATAATAATAACTATAGAGTCTTTATCCTAGAGTTTACTAAGATTCTTATTATTAATTAGGGAGCCTAAGGTATTAAGTAAGGCTTTAAGTTACCTTAAAGCAATAGGTTTAAATAATTAGAAACCTAACTATTTAGATTAGAGAGTAGTTTCTAATGCTTCTATTGCCTATAGGTAATAGCTAAAGTCTTAATAGATACTTAATACTATACTCCTCTCTATAGGATTAAGGCTTTAGATATCTACTTAAGCTATTATAGAAATAGTATCTATAATAAGTGGAGAAGTTATATCTAGGCAAAATGCCTAAGTAAAATAATGTCTAGGTAAGATGCCTAGGTAAAATAATATTTAGGTAAGATACTTAAGTAAGATAGTGCTAGGTAAAATGCCTAGGTAAGATAATGTCTAGGTAAGATATTTAGGTAAGATATTAAGTATAAATAATATTAGGTATAAATAATAAAATAGTGGGGAAGCTAGGAGGCATTTTTGCCTAGGCAGTTTACCTAGACAGTTTACTTAGGTATGATTTATAATCCCTAGCATAGACTAGCTATAATATACACTAGCTTTTCCTAAGGAAGGCTACTAGGAAGCTAGTTACTAAGTAGCAGTTTTAAGGTTTATTGCATAATGGAGTCTATTAACTGCTTTATTACCTTTATTAACTATATTATTTATAGCATTAACTTTGCCAGGTATTAATTCTAGACCTATTAAAGATATAAATATTTTCCTAGTATTCTATATCCCTTTATATTCTATTACCTTTATTACTTAGGTTAATCTAGGAAATTATATACTATATATAATAAGTATAGTCTCTACTAGCTAAGCTTTATTAGTCTACTTTTTTATACTCTATTATAAAGCTCCTAAACCTAATGTTAAGTATAATACTACTTAACCTAATTATTAGTAGAGTAAATTACCTATAGTATTTCTTTCCTAGGTAGGTAAAATATATTCTTAAATAACTAGATAACTAAATAGAGAGAAATAGTAATATAACCTAACTATAGTCTATATACTTAAGATAATAATAGAGAAAGATATTATAAGTAAACTAATACTCTTACTTAAGCTATTTCTAAATATAACTAAAATGCTATTTAGGTAAATAAAAAACTTATAGTTTTTAATCCTATATATAATAAGAAGGCTTTTTATAAGTTTAAAGTAGGAACTATTATTACTTTTAATTATAACTAAGATTATATAGCTATTTTATTAGTATAGGGGAAGGAGGTTATTATAATTAAGACTCCTCTTAAGTATATATATCCCATTCTAAGTGATATTATAATTATTATAAATAGTAGGATAGGTAGTAGGAATGCAAAAGGATCTTAGTTATTATACATAAGATATAATTAAATTATAATAGTATAAAATAATATATTCTTAATTTAAGACTTATGGATATATAGCTTAGAGAATAGATTTACCTAATAATTACTCTAACTATTATATACATTATTTAGAATTATAAGGATATAGAATACATTTGAAATATACATATATTAAAATAATACTAACTATAAGAAATACTAACTATTCTATTAAGGGCTTTTCTATAAATGTATAAAAGTAGAGGGGTATAAAACCCTTATATTAATTTTATTTACTCTAGTAGCCTACTTCTAATTATTAGAGCTCCTATTATATACTAAGTAGATACATTAGCTTCTTATAGAGTAAGTATTTACTTACTTCTCTAGGTACTAAACTATCTTAGTAATCTAAGAGGGTCTAGACCTTATTATTATATTTCTCTATTTATATTATAAAATAACCTATACTATATATTATATCTTAAAGGCCTATACTATACTTAATAATAAGCCCCTTTAGTTAAGTAAATATTACTAATAATCACTATACTATACCTTTATGTAATCTAATATCTTTATTTAATTAGTAGTAAATCTAGAAATAGATAGAGTTAGTATAGTAAAGTATTTATAGTATTAAGTTAATTAAAGATACTAAGCCTTACTTCCTACTTATTAGCTAATGGATAAATCTTCCTTTCTAGATAATTAACTAATATTAATTAGAGGGTAAATTCTAGGTATATATTAAAGCTATAAAACCCTCTTATATTAATATAATATTAATCTATTACCTCTAGAATACTATTAAGAGTAGGGGTAAGTAACCTTAGGAGGGTAGGAAGTAGTATATAAGCTGTAATATCAAAGGGGTCTAATTAACCCTCTATATAAATTAGTATAGTTTCCTTAACTATCCTTGCCCTTAAGTTACTAAGTGATCTCTAGTAATAAGATACTTACTTATTCTAGGGAGTACTTTAGCTAGGATAATCTATATATTAGGTTCTTAGCTAAGGGGTTTAGGTATAGCTCCTTTATTAAGGTAAAGATAAATCTTTTTATATATACTAATACTCTCCCCCCTATAGCCTTAGATTCCTTCTTAATATTCTTTAATTTATATTCTTAAGTTTTACTACTAAAAGTATTACTATAATATAAATTCACTTAATATTACTTAATGCTTAGTATATACTAATAATTTTAGATAATACTAGATACTAATTATGCTACTAGTGAACCTTATGACTCTAGGGGTTATAGTTCTACTATAACTAGGTATATAACTAATATTAATTCCTAGAATTAAGATAACTCTATTATGTAAGCTAAGGCTATAAGCCTACTTATTTCCCTATTAATAGGGTTAGAGTTTAACTTATGTCTAGTTAAAGATAAATTTAAACTCTTAGAGGAATAGGGGCTTAAAGTGTTCTATTTTACTTATACTTATCTATTATTTTATTATATAAACCTATTAACTTAATACCTTTTAGATATTCTTAACTTTCTTAATAACCTTAAGGAAATCTAATACTAAGTTAATATAAGTATAGAGGGACTATTTATTAATAGTAGTAATATTAATGCAGTTAACTTTAAGGAAATCTAATACTAAGTTAATATAAGTATAAAACTAGTTATCCCTAATATTTAACTTATTAACTTCCTTTGCTATATAAACCTAGTTAGTAGCTTCTAAATTGACTAGAACTATATATTAAGAGAATATCTTATATTCTATCTAGCAATTAGTATTAGCTACTTAGTTAATTATTAAGGTATACTCTATTACATTAAATTAGTTTAATAAGCTAGCCTAAATATTACTAATTAGTTCTAGAACCTTAAACTTTACTAGTCCCTCTAGACTTTACCTTATTCCCCTTCTTAGCCTTTTATATATACTACTTAGCTTAGTATTCCTTAGCTAGCTCCTTAGCTTAGTTCTCCTTAGCTTAGTACTTAGGCTTATACTCCTTAGTTAACTATTCAGTAGTTAACTCTTTAGCAGTAGATAATTTCTCCTTAGCCTCTTACACTTAGTACTAAGTAGCTAGCTTAGTTTAGGCAGCTAACTAAAGAAGACTAAACTAATAAGCACTATACTAAGAAATACTATATTCCTTAGCTAACTTTATAAATAGTTTCTTAGCCTATTAATATATCTTAGCCCTATAATTTAGATATACTAATACCTAATGACCTTAAGTGGAATAGAATACTTTATATAGATAAGTACTAATGTAAAATAATCAATAGAATTAATTCTTATAGTAATAGCCTTAGATACTACTATAAAGTAAGGTATTCTACTGAGCTATAAACTTAATAGCTTACTCTTTATAGTAATTTATAAGTAGGTATACTTATAATAATATTAATTAACTTAACTAAATATCTCTAGGATTACTAAGATCTTTATAAGATAATTAGTTAGTCTTTTATATTACTTAGGCTAATATAATACTATTAATCTTACTAATCCTACTAATCCTACTAATTCTAATCCTATTACTATATATAGAAGCTCTAGGCTTTTAATATAAAGGGTATTATTAAGGAATTATAAAAGAGAATCTAAGATATAGTCCTTTATAATAGTTATTATAGAGAATCTTTTTAATTTCTTTCTCTTATTTATTACTTAATCAAAAGCATTAATAGCCCTAGGAATACTAAGCAATAAGGCCTCCTAGATAGTAATAGTATACCTTATAATAATCTTTAACTATATAATAACTTAGTAGGAGTTTCTAAGCTAGGTAAGTATAGTAATTATACTATAGAGGAAATATATTTTACTATAGAGGATTATATAGTTTTTACTAAATGCTATATTAACCTTAACTTTTAAATTAACTATCTATATATATTACTCTTAATTATAACCTTATAGTAGTTAGTAAGTTATTTATATCTAGTTAATAGCTTATACTTACCTTATTAGTACCTACTGTTTAATATACTAATAGATCTTAATAGCTTTCTAATAGTATTATTTTAGCATTATATACTTAATATATATTATTACTAGTTATTAAAATAAGGAAGTTATAAATATATCTTCTTATTTATTCTCTAGACTTTATAGGAATATATTACTTAGATATTAATCTATAACTAGATAATTAGTAGTATAAGTAGATACTTCTTTAAAGATACTAAGGTTACTCTCTTCTAATAACCCCCACTTAGATATATAGTTAAACTATAACTATAATTCCTCTGTAACTATCTTTAGATTTACCCTAACTATAATAACTCTATAGGCTTATTTAATAAATATCTTTAGTATTTATACTATTTCTTTCATAGGAATAATTAAGCTATAAGTAGTATAGAGGCTATTAATATTGCCTTAGAATAGATAAAGAGGCTATAACTATATTTTAATTTATTTTAATTCTCTAAGATCTTAAGCTAGATTGGCTAACTCTAGAGTAAAGTTAGAGATTTACTAATAAAGAGGTCTTATTTTACCCTTCTTTTCTTTATATATATATACTATACTTACTAGACTTATATTAAGAGTATAAATAGAGAGATATATAGCTAGCTAAGGGATGCTTAGATAGTATTTAATGCTATATAATTAGCTAAGCTTAAGTATTTTACCTTCTTAGCTGTCTAGTGATTAAGCTAATAGGTATAGGCTAGATATACTCTATAATCTAAAAGATATAATCTAGTTACTTATTAATATATTTTAGGACTTTATATAAATCTAGTACTATACCCTCTAGTATTATAAGAATAGTATTAATATAGAAACTCTAGTAAGGTAGCTTACTCTCTATTTCATCCTTAATACTACTATTATAAGTTTAAGGGAGGTTTAAATCCTTACTTATCTCTATTTCTATATAGAATGTTCTATTTACTAACTAGCCTAAATATTACTTTTAGAACCTTAGATTTCTTCTTATTGCTAGCCTTTTATAGAAATAGATTTATTACTTCTTACTATAATGTATAGGTTTAGCCTTCCCTATCTCTAGTCTAAAGTTTATTCCTTTGCTAAGTACTTAGACTTTTCTAACTAATTGCTTAACTTAGTCCCTAAGCTCTATATAATATAAGCTATAGTATAGAACCTTAGTAAAGCTTTATACTAAACTATTACTTCTTAAGGTATGGCATTTTTAGTAATTTAGACTTCTTACTTTTATCCCTTCTTATTAAAGGAATACCTTAGCTTATAGAGGATAATTATTATACTAAACTCTCTTATATATTTTAACCTAATATCTATTAATACTTAATATATTTAGCTTCCTTCTACTTACTTATTTTATATTTATTAAGCAGAGAGTGGTAGAAAAATTAGGAGATTTAAAGGGAAGCTCTTTAAATATTATAAGTATCTAGATTATAGTATTTATATACTAGATAGTGCCTCTTCTATAGTAAGGTATAGCTATTATCTATTACCTTAATATTAGTACTTATTAACTAGCTATATATAATTCTTATATACCCTTAGTTACTCTTTATAGAAGTTTACTAAGTCTAGATTATATTAAATAAGCCCTATTAGTCTAATGTGTTTTATCTAAGTTAATCTATCTAAGGTTTAGTTATAACCCTATAGAATATACTTAGAATAACTTTCTATTATAATATATCTAGTACTTATATCCTACTAATATAAGAGGTTACTTTATATTATAGAAATAAATTAAATAGTCTATTGCCTCCCTAAGGTATACCTTAAATAAAGGTACCTAATAAAGAGTTATATACTAATAAGCACCTATTAAAGTATAATAATTAACTGAGGAATTAGTTAATACTACCTTAATGGTTTATATCCTTATATATAGCATTCTCTAAGTTACTAATGTAAAGTAAATCTAATGTTTAATAGCTAATTAGTTATTTATATTATAATTAGGCTCTTCTAGAGACCTATACTAGTAAAATCTAGACTAACCTAGACCTATTTACTTTCTATCCCCTAATATTTTACTTAGGTTTATCCTCTCTATGCTATAATCTATAATATTAAGAAGTAGATAAACTCTATTAAGTATTTACATAGGATTAATATAATAGTAGATTTAGATAGTAAAGAATAGGATTAAATAATGCACTTCTTAATTATAAATAGCATTCTCTATAAGTATTATAACTATACTCTATTATAGTTCTATTTCTTAATTAAGTAATATATATTAGAAGGAATACTTTCTAGTAGCTTAAGAAATATTATATATATACTTAAGTATTTAAGATTAAGATTTACTATAGTTAATAAATATATATAGTAATTAATAAAAGATATAGTAAAAAATATTTTTATTTATTAAGTAATTAAATTATAGTTAATTAGAATATAAGAGGAATTAATAAATAATACTTCTAATTATAGAAAGGTCCTTCTAAGATAAGGAAAGGCAAAGTAATAGATAAGGATATAAATAATACATTTAAAATATACATCTAAATTATATAACTATTATAATATAATAGAGAAGCTAATCAAGTGGGGTAATACGCAGTAGCATAAATTGGTTACATTAAAGCCTCAGGCTAAGACCTGTATAGATGCCTAGCTTACCTTGAAGGGGGGGTCGGGTGAGCTAGCTCCGGCGGAGCTCACCTGACTCCGCTTGGTCGCGCGATTGGCTGGGCCATAAGAGCAAAATCCGCATCTTTGTCTGGTTCCCGGCCGCATGGAGTTTCGCATAACTGATACCAAACTCGTCGAGAAGCTTCTCAACACTGTAGCGATAGGACAGCTGTAGAGGGAACTGCGCACCCTTGACTGTATCCAAGACGTAGGATGCTCGGTCCACAATCTCTGGGTCGATATTGTTGAGAACCTTGATATCCTCTCCAGCCCCATGCGCAACCAAAACGTAGTCGCGGTCCTTAGTAAGCGAAGAAATCCGCGATGCGAAGTCGGAGAGCGTCATCAACTCCGTCTCTCCAAAGAGAAAGCTCTTCGCGGCCCACTTGCACGGCCGTGAATCCCCGTTGATAAACTGGTAAGAGGTGATGACGTCGCGAGGATCATCCAGCTTCCGTACGAGGCACCGAGTGTCAAGAATTGACATGCCAATATGGAAACTCTGGCCAGGGGAGATGACTTCGTAGCCTCCTCCCGTATCAACATCAACAGACAGAAATAAAGCGTCCTTGATGAAAGTGCCGGGCAGATATTGTCCAATCTGGTGTGGGCTGTATGGCGAGGTTTGAAGGGTCTCCAGGCGATACCCCAGGATTTGTCGAAGAGCAATATTCTCCTCACGGAGAATTCCAATGTGCGGTTGCAGCACCGAGGCCATGGCTAAGCAAAGCCTTGCAGAGAATGATAGGATCACTGTCTTAGTAATAGCCGAGCTTAGAAAGGTAGAGGAGGCCGGAAGAGTCTAGCAATGTCCAAGGTAAGTTAGGAACTGACTGCTTTCTTGACACAGTGGTGAGGGATCATGAATTCCCTAAGGTGATCAATGCTCACTGCGTTATGAGATGAATTCGCCGAGGTGGTTGCTGAACACTGCCGAGATCCTTCAGTCCAAACAAACGCCCGGTCAGCCAAGATGAGAATATTTAGATTGGGCCAGTACCAGGCTTGACAAAAGCTTTAAAATTCATATATACTTCTATCCACCTGGTTCCCAGCCCAAACGTAACTTCTAAGTTCCTCCCCGTTCTTCACTCCACTTCTCAACAGCCAGCAATTCCAACTCACAGGGTCTCAAAGCCGATATACATCGCCGACTCATCCCATTACCTGGGGCCCTCACGGCTCTAGCCTATCCAAGCTTTCCGCGCAGAGTAGCCAACCCCGGCCGCATTGCCAATGTCGTCGTATGTACAATTCCATCTCGTGATATAAGCGTTTCAGCAGGGAGTGTTGTCGTGTTCCAACACCACCCCTTTGGTGTGTTGCCATTCCTAGGAAACATTCGAAAGAAGAAGATCCTTGAGCATGCTCATGTTTCTGGTGGTATAGCACCCGATATATGGCGACGATTTTTCAAAGAGCGATTAGTTAGGTGAGTCTGCCGTGGTAGACGGCATAAAAAATGGGAATATCCCCCTCATAAAAATACGACAAAAGGAACATGCCAAATATTCAAACGCCAGTGCATTATCCACTTCCAAGCGAGATTTTTCGGCAGGAGGCGGGTATCTTGATCCAGACAAAATGAAAGCTCCGCGGACAGCGAAGTGTCACTGTCCCGGAGAGGGTAGTTTTCCATTTAAAAGTTTTGGGAAATGCCCGCACTCTGTTGAGGGTAATGAGACGGGTTCTCGATACGCGTGTCTCGCCTTGCTGGGTTATCGCGGATTACGGGTTGGCCAGGTCGTGGACCATTTTCGCCGTATGAGTTGTTCTGTCCATACTGGTCGTAATAGGTGCCACCAGCGCCGTACGAGGTTCCCATGGGGTCGGAGCCGTCAGATCTAGCAGCACTGTAGGAGGACGAGGCGTTGGAGGGTCCACGATGCACATCTGCCCCTCGGTTGTTTGCAGCAGAGGGACCCATAGCACCGAGAATCTCGCCCTCTGGGGAGTATGAGCCATCCATCAAGGGTTCGCCGGATCTGCCGTCCGACATGCGGGCGGTAGTGGGTGACGTGACATCAGAATAGGCCTGACCATTCTGGCCGCCGGACATGGTGGTCATAGTAGTTGAGGCCTTACGGCCTGTAGACCCAACGGTTGTGTTGCCCCAGCCGCGGTACCCTGATGAGGCGTCTTCTCTCATCTCATAGCTGCCATCGCCCATTCCAACCGCGGGAATGGTAGGGTCGGCATTGGGGTTGTAGGCGTAGTCTTCAACCTCCTTACGACGCTCCTCCTCGGCCTGCTTGCGTGAACGGCGCTTCTTCCACCAGAAAAGGCCAATGAGGGCCAGGATAGCGATTGCAGCGATGGGAACAACGACTCCAATGGCAACCTTGCTCTTCTGGTTGAGACCTCCACCAGAGCCTCCCCCGGAATCGATGGACGAGGGATCCGAGGTGCTGGTCGCGGAGGCAGATGAGTCTGCCTCAGTGGCCGCCTGGTTGGTGGTGATGGTGGTGACTACGACGACCCTGGTCGTACCGCCATCACTGTTGGTAACGGTGATGACGGTAGACACCGGGATCTCGGTTTCGCTGGTTTGGCTATCGTCGGTGGTGGAGGCTTGGCTATCGTCGGTGGTGGAGGCTTGGCTGTCGTCGGTGGTGCTGTCGTTGTTACTGTCGTCACTGCTGGCAGCTTCGGTAGGTGAGGCGGAGGTAGATTCGGTCTCGACAACGGTCTCGGTGGCCTGGGTGGGCTGCTGTTCCGAGGTGGTAGCTTCCGGGATATCGGAGGTTGGTGCGGCGGAAGCAGAAGAGACTTGCGTATCTGCAGGCTGGGTCTCTTCTGCTGAAGTGGATTGTTCGGCTTGTGAAGACGAAGCTGGTACTTCGGAAGTGGAGGGTGCCTCGCTGGACACGGCTTCCTCACTGGAAACCGATGTAGGCTCAGCGGCGGCCGAGGTGACAGAATCGACAGCGGAGGTAGGATCGGCGGCGGCGGCCGAGGTCTCGGCAGGAGCAGAAGCAGCATCGGTGGCGGGAGTCTCCCCTTGCCCCGTGTTGTTGGACATTGTGAAGCCCGGGGTGTTCGCACTCGGCAACTGCCTGTCGTGGAGGAGGAACATGTCAGCGGTCGGGCGATGCTTCACGCGAAGCACGGCGACGAAGGAGCAGAGAAGAGGGAAAAGGCAGACGAGATTAGGAAAAAATGAATCAGGGGGTTAATGAAGGGGACAAAGGGCGAGGAGTGGGTATTTCGAGGTGGGCGTGAAGGCGAGGAATGTTGGACTCGATACTTGTGGGAGGGCTCAGAGGAGTCGTAGACTCGTATGGGAATGGGAGTGGGTTCTGCGTCGAGTGGGCAAGCGGACCGGCGCATGGCAGCGCATAGCAGCAGCGGTAGCGCGAGATCGACAGAGAAAAGAGCGACGATTGCGATGACGACGTACCTATTGATTGTGTTTGCCGCGAGAGGGCCGAGACGAGGCGGTTCGCAGATCGGATGGGGGGATTGTCAGAGAGAGCGTTTCGAAGTCGGGTCGCGGACGGGGATGGACGAGACGAAGATGGTTGGATGCGGTTGACCAGTTGGTGCGAGACGGGAAAAAGGCGCGGGGAGTGGCAGTGGAGGGCACGGCAGGGCAGTTAGGCGGTTGCTGTGGCCTGTGGGCGACGGATGGCCCCAACGTTACGGGGGGCTCGTCAACAGTGGGCGGGAGCGTCGTGAAGCGCGTTTTTTTATTTTTACTTTCAGGTCCACTAGTTTATTTCCTTGGGCAGCGGGCTCCACTGGTTGTGGCGGGCAGTCAACCTAAGGTTCGGGGGCGTTGGCGGGCGTTGTCCACCGCTGGAAGGCGCTGGGGAGGCGCTGGAACGAAATCACCTACTGTCCTAACTAATAGTGGAGGATGGAACGGTGGACGGATAGCGGCCCGGTCTTTTCGGCGGCCGCGGTTGGGTTAGGTACTTCGGTAGGAACGTTGGGTTTAGTTGAGGCCTGTGTGAGAGTGAGACCGCCGCCATTCTCCAAGGACAGGACAAACCGGAAGAACGCTCGAAGCTCGACGGGAACAGTGATCTACGAGTCGGAGATAGAAGCGTCTTGCGTTGCCAAGCCGTGATGGACGAAGCGAAGAAGAGAGAAAGAAACTTATTAATTAAACTGCCCAGGTATCCACTTTGGGATAACGTGAAGAATTCAGGGATGGAGATTGAGCCACAGGAGAACCTCGGAAGGACGAGCGAGCGAGGATCATCAGCTGCGAAAAGAACCTAATTACAGGTGCAAGCCCAGATTAGACTACCTAACCCGAGTTGCCCACTAATAAGGCACGGCGTGCTCCGTAATAATGGATGGGCGGCCGCAAGGTCAAGGCCTCGCTACTACAGGAACGTTAGGTTCAACCCTGCCACGGTAGTTATGGATGGCAATACATTGCAGTGATGTCCTCTAGAATTGTTTCCCCGAGTCAATTGGCAGCTCATCAGTGGTCGTCGTCCTATTCTCCCTTCCCCAATACCACATGGAAATTCCAATCTTTGCTTCATAGCCAGCGACCTGTCTGATTCTCCCAAGTCCCATTCACGATGCTCGTTCGTCCCAGGTTATCTTGTTCCACTACCAACCAAAAGCCCTAGCGTCTTGGAAGCCCACCTGGACGCATGCCCAGATACGAGGCGGCGAATACTAGATTGTTCTGTGCTGTGCATCATCCACCGCTCGATCCAGCAGCTAACAAGCCCGCCGCATGCACGAGGTATGAATAAATGGTTCAGGTCGCAGACCGCCGTGTGGCGCAGGATTCCAGCACCAGCCCCGTCTGAGCAGAGAAGCGAGGAAGCGGCCTGCACGCACAGCTGGTCACGGCGAGGTCGGTGGCAAGTCAATTAATGATGGATAGTCTAATTATTTGCTGTGCTGCGGACTAACATTAATAAGGCACGGCGAATAAACAACTTCCGGCAGCAGTGCTTACTTATTTGCATGTGCAATCCCGTTCCTCGTAGGGATTGCCCCGTCCCGTTCGCCGGATATGAACGAGCCCAGCGAGCAGACCGCCAGTGACACAGCCAGCCCAATTTCCTGTTCCTCGTCGCTTGCAGGCCCCTTGGATGAAACGTCAGCAGCAGCCAGCCTTCCAACCTTCCTCCCAAGGGAAGATCGCTGCCCAATTTGAGACGGCATTGCAATCCTTTCCTCATCGGGGATGTCATCGCGATGGGGATGGAGAGAGCCAACAGGTCCGCTCCCCGGTAAGTAGAATCAAATCTGGGGTCCCGCCCGCAACGTTACGGCACGGCCGCGCCACAATCATCAATCATCAGCGGCATTCATGAAGCGGCCATGCCTAGTGACAGTCAGAACACCGACCCTGATGAGATCCACCTGCTGTCATCTGGGTGGAATGTACCGAATCGCAGCGCGGCTCCCGTTTCTTGGTCTTTGCGCTCCAATCGTCTGTTAACATTCCCACGCTTCTCCCTCTCCCTTTCTCTATATCCCCCATGAGGGAAAAGGGAAAAGGGAAAAGGAAAAAGGGAAAAGGGAAATCAGCTCCGAGAAAGAGCGCTGCACAAAGCCCTGGAATTAACGTTTCTTGTTATAACCCCCGGGGTATCATAGTGCTAATATATTATTCCAATTCGTCCACCGCAATACCACCTCACTCGGTGTATACGATCGATCGGTCCTAATGAGGCACGGCACAACACGGCTCGGAAAGGCGAGCCTGAACTGTGAGATGCGCTCTAGACTGAGTCGAATCCAATTGCTGGCAAACCGGTTCATCAGTCAAGGACACAATCGCATTGACAACGAGCATCCATATTTGCACCCTATCGCCGCCAACATTCAACCCCTACCCGTAGCCGTAGCAGCAGCAGTGGACCTGTAGGCATCACCCCGATCCAGATCTTGTCCCCGTCTGATGAATGATCAGATGTTGGCACACCAGGAAAACAGGACCCTTCCGCCAGTAAGCTCATGAGAATTGCCTCAGCTCTCTCTTGGTGCAGCTATCCTTCGCCACCTCACCTCGCCATGTTCCCAAGAAATCAGCCACCAACCAACCCATCCCCACTCCTCATCTCCCCCACCGCCGCCCCCAAAAATAGGAAGTTCGGTCGCGTGTCTTTGGCGGGCCCCAGTATCTTAACTCCACTAGCTCCATCAGCAAATGACGCCGCCCCGATCGCAAGTTACCTTACATAAAGTTGAGTACAGCACAGTACGATGCTGACATTGAAGCTACGCCCTCGTCCATGGCCCAATCGCACGCTAATTTTCCCTCTCGATTTAGCTCTCTCGGCCATCGCGAGACCGAGACCCTAAACGGAGTAAGCTGGAGGACTTTTTCGCTCATGTCGTGACCGGCCCCGGGTATACGAGTTGTACAGTGGCTCAGCACCAACCGAAAGCATCCTAGTCTCAGCCGAAAGTACGTTGCTTGATCTCGTAGCCTAAGGCTTGATTTGGTCTTTCCATCTTCCTCAGCTGGTATTTTATCCTTTACCTTGTTACGCAGTAGAGTAGCGCAAACTGTTTATCATTGGCGGGCGTCTTTTGTGAATAGGTACATTTGTTACAGTTGAGTGAACAGCCTTCCGAAGAAATCACGTCGGCCACGTCAATATTCACTGTGGCTCAAGTCTAACTTCCATAAATATCGATACTTGAGCAGAAACCCATTAGTGAGACGCAAGTGAGAAACTCACGCAAAGCCTTCAACGCTTCCAAAATTGGTGGCATACATCTCGCCAGTTGAAATTTCTAATATCGGCCAGTTTCGCGTCTGGGTGAACTCTAACTCCCGCCGTGGCTACTGTCATAGCAACTGTACCCGTTAGCTTCATCCACCAATTTCAATTAAGTTATGCACTACCAACGGTTATACCACCTCAAACGGATAGAGTTCGACCAAAGCCTAAACAAACAACAGCACACTTAACCACAAGCGTTGGGGGCATCGGACTGACGTTCTGTTCGGGCTGCGCAACCCTCAAATTAGACAACCGTTATCATTCACTTGGCGATTAAGGATAGCCATAAACCCAAATAGGCTGTATGAACTCAACCACACATTGATTCATTTACGGACAAGACACAGTCAATGTGTCCGTAGAAAAATATGACAGTTGTTGAAATGGTCAACACCACATCCAATTGACCTATGTACAATTTGCCGGACGTCGTCCAGACAGGCAGTCGTCATCTAGTTGTCGTGTGGTTTCCCTGCCCTTCTATATGCAAAGCCTTGCAAGTTCTCCAAAATAAAAGAGATATAAATCGCCAGTCGTCATGACCCTCAAAGTACGCCTATGAAGCGGGAAAGAAATATTCAAAAATGACTAGTCCAGCGCACGCTGTGATGTAATGCAATGCCAGAAACGCCAAGGCTCCGAAAAGCCTTTACGGTATCACCAGCTGTAGTCTCAGACACTGAAAACTAACAAAGGTGTTTGCGCTCAGGGGCGCATTCCCCATTGTGGTTTCAGCTGGTCTCCGACAGAGGCTTGCGTGAAGACAGTGTCTCCTGGAAGGCGGCTCACACGTCCCGCACCACCGCGAATGGCTCCCAGCTGGGCCGCTGAGATACCGCTGCGGTTGCTCCTGATACTTCCAGCATCGCTCATAGTGTCGGCATCCTTGAACTTCTTAGGAGGGGCGAAATCCAGACCAGTGAATGTACTCGACTTGCGGAGCAAGTGACTATCATATGTTAGCTAGGTTTTTTATTCAATACTGATTCACAAACTTACGGGCTGGGGAGAGCGGCCAGCTCCTCAAAGGCCGAAACGACAGGCGTAGCGGCGGGCACCTGGGGAGAGTAGGCACGTCTCTCACCGAACGGGCTTTGGGAGCGGCCGGCTACAGTATCCTTGAAAGTATCAGGAGGGGCAAAGTCCATAACTCCCAAAAGGGCAAACGAGTCATCTTTGAGCTTTGAAGGGGTGGGGAGGGTCGTAAGGGGTGCCGGGGGCGGGAGATTCTTCCTCGGCTGCTGACGAGAGCGGGCGGACGCAGAGGAGTCGGGTCGGGGACCGAAAGCAGACCCGGCACGGGATCCAGCACGAGATCCACCGTGGGGGCCGAATGCAGACCCAGCACGGGGGCGGCCGTGAGGTCCGCCAGGGAGGCTCATGCCTCCAAGTGAGCCATGAGGGCCATGAGGGCGAGGTCCACCAGGTCCACGAGGTCCGGGTCCACCAGGGCCGCCGCCGAACTGACGGCGGCCAGCTGGAGGAGGCGTCATAGCACGACGAGTAACAGGTTCCGCGTAGGGCATAACAAAGGCATTGCTTTCGGGGTCAAAGTACGCAGCCGCTTCGCCCAGATAGCCTTGGTCGTAGTCCTCATAATACTGCTGTGCGGCTTTGGGAGGAGCTGGCATGGGTGGCGGGGGCTCCTTGCTGCTGTCCTCGAAATACTCCTTGTAGAAGGATCGGATACGGTTGGCACGGTACTCAGGGTCCTCAGACTCAGTAACTTCATCCGGAGGCAGAGGGCGAAATCCGACGGACAGTCTATTGTTCTGCTGTTGTGGAACTCCCAGACCTTGTGCTTGCTGTTGCGAGGGGATATCTTCCACAAACGAAGCTCGCTGAGACGAGCGACCACGGTCGAAGTCCTCATAGTCATCGTAGTACTCAGAAGTCTGGATCTCAGGCTGGTACGTGTTGAACTGGGAGTCGTTGTGTTGCTGGCCGTGGATCGGGAGAGGGGCAGACAGAGGGGCCTCATGACCTGGAGAAATGGGAGCCTTGGGGAGATGAAAGTTCAAGCCGAGGCCAGTAGCGTTCGATTCGTTGCCTCGATGGGGAGGAAGAGGGAACCCATCAGCGACGGGCGTCGTGGCGTTGCTGTTGCTGGCGTCAGAAAGGAGTGGGAGCTCGAATTGGGGGCTCTTGGAACGAGCAGGCTGCGGCTGCTGGACATCGTTGTGCTTGTCATCAAAGTCGGAGACGTTGCCAATTTCGGGAATGATGGCCTTCGGCTGGAAGCCTTCGTTGTCGGACTCAACAGGGGATTGGAGCTTATGAGCTGGTTCGGGGATGGCAGGAACGGCAAAAGGGTTGATCTTGACGTCTTCTGGCGAGGTAGGCGACTTGGGCATGGAGTTGGTTCGGGGAGGCATCCTCTGAGAGGGAACAGACCGTCCGGTGGTTCCAGACATACGCTTGCCGCTCGACTTGGTGTAGAGCGACGACGATTCTTTGCTGTAAGGCACGGATCTCATGGAACCGGTCTCGCTGTTGGTATAGATTGTGGCTTGCTGGTACGGGTCCTGGTGGTCGTTGCCAATCGAGCGAGCAAGAGAATGAAGAGATTCATGAGACTGTTGAAGACCTGGGGGCAGAAGATAAGGAGATGAGAGGTTCATGTCCATAGAGAGCTGGCTCTGCTTGTGGTTCATGCCCTTCTCACCTCCTCCTCCCATGAAGAGACTCTTGCGGTTCTTCTTGCCCTCTCCCAGGCCAAAGTCCAGGCTCTTATGAGGGTCATGAATATCCTCCAGCTGTTGTCTCTGCACATTTCTGCGATGGAGGTAGAAGAGAAGACCTGCCAGGAGCACAACCGGAACACTAGAAATTTTGTTAGCATCATGTCATCTCTACTCACAGTCCTGGAGCTCAGAAAGGGGATCTCGGCAGACATACACAACCACAACAACAATTAAGGTGGTGCTGGCGCTGACAGGTTTCTCGCAGACGTTGGAGTCGGGCGACTCCTTGCACCTGTCTGCGTCCCGGCCAAAAATGCGGGTAACCACATTCGTCGTAGTCGTAGCGGTCTCGGTGATAATGGGCGAGACATCTCGTAGGAGGTTGATCCGGGGCTGCAGGCGATATCCCTCGGTGCGGCGGGTGAGTTCCATGGTGAAGGGGCGTGGTGATTATATGCGTACAACCAGTAACTCGGAAAAGGAAAGGATGCGACGAAGCGCCGGATGAGCTTCCTTCCACAAAACAAGAGTCTGAGTAGTCGACACAAATGATTAAGACTTTGTCGAATTAAATCCTCCAATCTGCTGTCATGACCATTAAGATTTACGATTTGCTGAAAAGATCCAAGGGTTTGTTGACGTCGGGATGTTTGTATATCGCGATAGGCAACGCAGTGGTTGATCGATCGGCGTATTCTTCGTCTCGTCGGGGAGGCTGAAAGCGGGAGAAGAGCAGAAAATCGGGTGCAAGATGGCAAAACAAATGTTAACGAAGGTGCCAAAGAGCCAGCGAGCGAGAGCCAAAGATTTGGCAGTTGATGTTGTGTAAAGAGGGACAGGGTCTCTAGCTGGACGGGTGCAGCACTGAAGGCGAGACAACGAAAGGAATGAATGACGGTTGGGAGGTTGTCAACAAGACAGGAAATTCCCGAATCAAGGCAAATATAAAAGAATGACGAGCCCGCTGGCAGGCAGAGGAGGGGAGCGAGAGACGGAGGAGGCTACCGTCGTCTTCGAGGTCGTCGACAGTTGGAGAAGAAAGAGAGAGACTGACGATGGAGAAGAGTCGTAGGAAAGGGCCAAGAGGGAGGAAGAGACAAAATGGATGGACGGGACTTACGGGCTACAGAGCGGAGCACGGAGTACCCTGCTCTGTCTGCTTGCGCTGCGCTGCGCTGAGGTGCGCACGAGGACGCGACCAGGGACCTGACCTACGGCGGATAGCCCAGGCCTGTCCAGCCCCCCAGCCCCAGCGGATGGAGCTTGCTACAGCGGCCTACGTACCTGCTGTCAGATGCTTGGCGCACCTACCGTCCCGAGCAGGGCTGTTGCTAATAGAAGGTACCTAACGTACAGGGCACCTCCGCTAGTCGTTAGCACCCAGCCCGCCCGTTGGACCCATGGATGGAGGCAGTTCCCCTGTGTCTAAATTGGGTGCTCCCGTCTCCTCCGGGAAGGGCGAGCCAATGAATCCATGGATCAATGGATCCCCTCCCCTCTCTTCTCCTCTCTTCATCCAGTGGGCGACGGCCAGTGAGTGACGACGAGTTGCGATATATCCCATCCCAGAGCCCATCCATACATAGTAGGCCATAATGAGCCCCTGGCCCCCTCTCCCCTGAACAGGCGGTCGATGGTCCAGTTGAACCTGGGCTCGTCCCCCATCGGCGGGTTTGATCCAGGATCTCATTGGACGATTTGCGTTGGGTCCTCTTCCAGGGCCTCTCCAAGAGAGATTAGAGTGTGGATCCGCCTTCGGGGCTTCTTTGGATGCTTGGATGCTTGGATTCCTGGATCCTTGAATGGATCCTTGGAAGGGGCGTAGAAACCTGAACCTACAGGCCTGGAGAGACGCAAAGGGGGGAGGGCGGAGGCAAGAGATTGGGCGACAGGGGCGCCTATCCACCCAAACCGCCGTCGCCAGACTCACTATCCCACCACGCACCCACGGCGAAACCCTGTAACTAGCCCGTTGAACAAGACTGAGAGACATGGCCCGGCGACGGATGAGACACCCGCGTAGCGCACCAAGAGACCAGGACATCAAAAGGCCAAGGAACCAAGGAAGCTGGAGAAAGGCAGAGGCCTGCTTCGTAGTAAGTCCGTGTCCAGGGGGGGTGGTTGGTCGCTCTGAGTGAGGTTGCAACAATCTAATACATGTAGCAACAGGTCCATGGCGATACCGCTGCGAGACTGCCTCCATCATTTCTCCTCCATCAAAGACGACAAACTTTGGTCTCATCAACAACAATTACTGCAGCTTCCCTAATTTCCAACAATCCAGCGCCCTCGTTAGCGCAATGGCCTGCTATTCCGAGACACACTCATCACATGCGTCCATTTTTATCTCTGGGTGGCGGCTGGCTGCGTGAACGAGTGCCTTGCATAAGTAACGAACCGCCGGCGCTGCACAACAAGCCTCGCTCGTCACTCGTCACACCGAAAGCGAAAATCGAGTGGATGCCGAGGTGTGCATGTCGCATTTCTTCATTTTGCACAACATACGGAGTACATCCCGCTATGCTAGGCGATCCAACCAGCAAAATCCAGGCACCCGACGCACACGACTGGCTGGCCTGAGGGCCATAATGGGTCTTAATGGAGCTTTGGGCTGTAAGGGGAAAACGTGTCCGCGCATCCCATCCACTCAATAGTGTATCGGCGTCCAAGGGGCTTGTTGGCTCGATGCAGGTACGCGGACACCATCATTTGTACCTGCATCCTCCTACCGACCTCCTGCACAAAGCGCGTTCACCGATTCACCACTGAGCACTGTCTCTCGTTACATAAAGTTACCGACTGTCTTGTCTTATCGGTCTCACGAGTCACGAGTCGTACCCCTGGCCCTAGTCCCAGAAGGGCGAAATCCACTTCTGTCTCTGATCCAACATCAACAATTGAACGGATGTCGGATATCGCACACCTGACAATCCCGTCTCCTAGATTGTGAGCGTCGCACAGTAGGGATCATCCTCTGGCCTGTGCCATCCAGCTCCGTGAGTTGGCATAACAGCATAATGCAATCATCCCCGGTACCAGTGATTATTCCCCATCCCTCCTCATGTGGACTCCCTATACACAAGCGCAGCTGTGTTGCTTGTTGTTCACCTTCGGTGGATTTTCTTCGTCTCACGTCCTACTACGTACGCAATCCTTCCGCGGAGATGACCTGCGCCAATGCGCTTACTCGATCGTCCCTCTCTCATCTCTAGCCCTAGAATTAGATACAAATTGCAGGAACGCCAGCCTTGACAATGCAAACCCGGAAACATGGGATGGCAAGTTGCCTACCATTGTTGTCCAAATAACTAGTAGACCTAATTCCTGCTCGGTACGAAAACAGCGTCCAGCCGGGAAAGCAGTGCTGACTTGGCGAGATTGCGGGCCACCGAGCCACCGGTCGCTGGCAGACGTACATCTCTGGCCCTGTTCGCCTTGGCTGGTCCGTTGTTTGACATTGATCAGCGAATCCCGCGCCCCGAGACGCCCGCACCTACGGCCGGCCTCACTGCCCTAACCCATCTCGGTCTGCGTACGAATTCCACGTGCAATTTCTCTCTGCCAGGGTTGCTATGGATCGAAACCGCCATGTTCTATCTGCCCATGTCCCATACCACCATGACTTGATATACCTCACACACTCGTCCAATAACGCATTTATTGAGGAAGCCGGGTGCGTATACTATCAATCAAGCGGCATCTTGTAGACTACCAAGCTTGCTACTTAGTGTACCTAGACTACGAATACCTGCGTACTCCCTCCCTTGCAGCAGCGTCCAACAATAGGTCACACGACCAGGTCACACCACTAACCAACAAGTGATGACATCCATCTCGCCTGCAAATCCTCGCTCCCTCCGTGATCCATGCGTTTCCCCTCATCGTGAAACTGTCCCAGGAATCCTCACAGACACAGTCGTCCGGCGGGTTTCACCACATTCCGACGCCACCTCTAATCCCCAGGCACCCGGTACGGAGGAAGGGGCGCTGGCCAAGACACGCCGCACCGCCATGCCCGGCGCCTCATCTCCTTCATCCAGGCCTGTCTGCCACCTTATAGAACTCGGGGGCGTACTCCAGCAGCCAGCCCTTCTCAATCTTGGTCAGATCCCGGATGAAGATCTTGTTGCCCGTTTCCATCACCTCGTGGAAGATGACCCAGTCTGCTTTACGGTTGAACATGAGCGAGCTTGGATGCGCGTATAGCACCGTCCCGCCCGCGACGTTTCGGAACGTCCCATCCGGCTGCATCCTAGCGGCGTGTGCAAAGTAACCCGCCGTCAAGCACCGCCGGATTTGCTCCGCCTTGGTCGTGTTATCGGTTGACGATGAAGACGCCTGGCCGGCCAGAGTTTCGTCCACGTTGATGCTAAATCGCTCCAGGTACCGCTTGAGTTGCGCTCGGATGCTCACCGCTCGGGTCATCGACTTGTAGTTGAGGTTGTTTTCGTGACAGAACCTTGCCTCCTTCTTCCCCTTAGTAACAAAGGCTTGGTAGGCATTCAGTAGTGTCAAGTGGTCGCCCTCTTCCACTGCGAACTTCCTCCTAGACGTCTCCATCTTCTTTCTCTCTCCGTCGTGGTGGAACCACACACTTCCACCTAGAGTCGTCATTGCCGCGATAGTCAAAACCTCACTCAGGCAGCCAAACGACTGGGCCGAGAGCAATGTCTTGGCCATCATAGGCTCTACTGCCAGCTCAGCCATCCTCGATCCGAGTGGCCTGGTCAGCTTCGCGTACTCATCCAGTGCTCCCAATGCGTAAAGCAGTTCAAGTGCCTTAGACATCAACTCGGCTGGCGGGGAGTTTAAGAAGTCGAAACGAACGACATTGTCGATACCGAGGGCCTTCAGCTGTAGAATAACAGGGGCCAAATTCGATCTTTGAAGTTCCGGAATATTGGCCTCGGGTAGGGCCTGATAGCTCTGCTCTGTGTAGAGTCGGAAGCACTTCCCTGGCCGCGTTCGACCTGCTCGACCTGCTCGCTGCGACGCCGCTGCCTTGGAGATGGGCGTAGCTGTCAGTGACTCGATGCCAGTTCTCGGATTATAAACCCTCAGCTTGACAAATCCAGTGTCGACCACATAGACAATTCCGTCAATGGTCACCGACGCCTCGGCAATATTCGTAGAAAAGACCACCTTTCTCGTCCCCTCAGGTGGCTTGTCAAAGACGTACATTTGCTGTTCGCTTGAAAGGCCAGCATATAGAGGCAGTGCCAGCAGCGGTCCATGCCTGGCGTCAAGCTCAGCCATCCGATCAGCAACGGCTTCGATGGCATTGTCAATTTCCTCGCGACCAGTCAGGAAGACTAGGATGTCTCCCTCGCCCTCTTGGGTGTGTATGTCATAGACGACGCTGACAACCTTCTCTAGGTAGTCCTCCGCGGGAGACTCCAAATAGAGGATGTCGATTGGGTACGTCCTGCCCTCGAGGCTGACAATGGCCCCAATTTCATCTTTTACGTCACCGTTCCCCTTGGATGCCTGGTCTTCGCTGCTTTGTGTGAAGAAGTCCAGAAATTCCTTCGCCTGGAGCGTAGCACTGCTGATGATAATTCGAAGATCTGGGCGCTTCCGGCGAATCTTCTTTAGTAGACCAAGGAGAATGTCTGTGCTAATAGACCTTTCGTGGGCTTCGTCGACCATGATGACCGAGTAGCGCGTCAGTAGGGGGTCCACGAGGGCTTCTCGGATGAGAAGCCCATCTGTAAGGAACTTGATTTTCGTTGTGGCGGAAGTGACATCCTCAAATCGGATAGAGTATCCAACTTCTTTGCCGACCTCACAACCAAATTCTTCAGCGACGCGCAGGGCAACTGTCGTGGCTGCAACTCTGCGAGGCTAGTAGATATTTTGTCAGTTACGATTCAAGTGAAGTCTTGGACAGATGAGTACCTGAGTGACACCAATGAGTTTTCCATCTGAGCACCATCCTGCGGTCTCTAGGAACTGGGGTATTTGTGTCGTCTTGCCCGAACCTGTTTGGCCGATGACGATTGTGACTGAGTGCGTCTCGATGACATACAGTAAACTCTCTCGGTGTTTGGCGATTGGGAGGAGAGCAGCCGGTTTGTGCAGAGCCGGAATGAAGGACGAGTCAATATCTAAGTTTGCCATCCTTGGTCGCTACTTATTCCTGCCTAACAAGCGCTAATACGTAAAGAAGGTCAAAGATCAATTATCTCCGTAAGAATTCAAAAGTCAAGCCGCCAACCCGATTGCATGACAACCTTGATATCCTCTCGAAGCGATTATAGTGTCAAAACAGTCTTTGTTTATTTCAGTTCCAGGTCAGAGTTCAGAATCAAGGTCGCTACCCTAGACCAAGAGGCCGAACCCCTGCTGGAATGCCAGGCAGTAGTGAACTGTGGCGAATTAAGTTGTGGCTTAGGGAGCTTCGGGTGTGGGGCACGTCATCAGCGTCGTGGCCCAGCCGACCCCTCGCGCCTCATTGCCTTATTATCACGGGCAAGCCAGGCTGAAGCGAAATCTACCAATTTCCCTAGACCTCCTCTCTCAGCAATATCGCAGCAGAGCGGAATCCTAAGCTGACCATCCTCTGAACATTGAAGCCGCCCCAGTTGGTGTGTTCTCGAGAGATACTATACTGCTGCAACATGTCAGCTCCTACAGAGACGGTACGTCGAGAGAGTCCGTAGAGGGACACAGCGAATCTTGATGCGCGAGACAAGACGACTGACTACTCTACGCATTACAGACTAAGAATACGGCGGAGAGCGGCGCGGAGTCGCCCACTACAGTCCGGCCCCTCGATATGGATGACGATGATTTCCAGGAGACCAGTCTCCTAGGAGATGATGGCCCTGCAACCACCGCCGCGGCCACCACCAATGCCCTTTCCTCTACAACCGATGCTCCTCCTAAGCCTCCCCGCCCGCTCACCGAGGCACAGAAGAACGAGATGATATTGAAGGAGGCTTTCCCTACTGTGGATGCTGGTGTTATCAAGGCTGTTTTGAGGGCGAGCAGCGGCCGTGTCGAGCCCGCCTTTAACGCGTTGCTCGGTATGTACCCCCCTACCTCCGCCGATGAAGAACTGGGAAACTGATGTGTTGGCAGAGATGACGGATCCCGATGCCGTGAGGAACGAGCCCGAGGACGATGAAGTGCCACCTCCCCAGCCTCCCAGGCCGCAGGCCAGGGGGCAGATATCTCAAGTGGAGGCGGACGAACTATATGCGCGCCAGCTTGCGGAACACTACGATAACGTGGGCGCGTACGAGAATCGGACTGCCAATCGAGGCCCCGGTGGTGGACGAACGAGACATGTTCAGAACCGGCGAGACGATGACCCCGAACACAGCTTTCTCGACGACGATCTCCCCATCATCACGGAAAACCTGCGGAAAGGATTCTTTGAGACCCAGACTAAAGTCAATGGGTGGATTACGAACCTGAAGAAGAAGATCGAAGAGAACTTTGACGAGAGCGAGGAGGGTGCACATCGACAAGGAGAGCCCTTTCGCCGCCCTGGAGAGTCTAGCCGACGAAGCGGAGATTACGACCGATATGATGCGGACCCGGAGGTCTTGAGCGACGATTTTGCTGGCATGAAGTTTGCCGCAGACGGTAGTAGGTCTCTCTGCAATGCTTTGATATAGTAGACTAACCATGTGGCAGCTCCTCTCGGTCGCCCCATGGCCAATACGGGCATGTACAAACCGCCACCACCATCGTCCTCACCAAAGCCTGGAAGCAATGGTCGGCGGGTCGGCTTCAAGGAGGAAACCGAAGAGATCAATATGTACGAGTCGTCCCCCCGGGTGCCACCCAAGGATGCGGCACCTGGTAGCGGCTCAAGGGCCAGCAAGTGGCAGCCCCTGTCGACGGTTGACCCCAGCCCAATTACCGACAACGACCCTTTCAGTCTGGGCGATAGTGAGGACGAGAAGGATACCAAGGAGAAGCCGAAGGAGACCAAGACTGAAGATAGCGAGCGATTGAAGAAGGCGGCTGCGGAGGCCATGGCAGATAGCCTGGTTGACTCTCCAGAGTCCAAGAAGAACTAAATTAGGAAATCTGAAGCCCGTGGCAAGGATAAAGTTTGAGGAGGAGAACACAGATCTCGGGAAGCCAAAGCCGTTTTGTTGATAGTTTGTTAGCAAGCTTCCTGAAGCAAATGGTGGAATTGTTGGGTAGGTAGTCTGAAATATTTGATAGCATGGGACAGTAGCCTTGTCATTCACTACTCGAGTTTCCACTGTCGCTTGATACTTTACCCTGTGTCTTGGAATTCTGAAAGGCTGACAGATCTGGGAAGATCTGGACCCTTAAATGCTGGTTGGTTGAAGATTGGGAACGGGCATCAAGTTTGGCTTTGCTACTTCGGGCTGAGCCATTGGACACCCACTAGTCAGGACCAAAGGCTTAGGGCCATGACGCTGACTCATGTCCGAGAAGCAAGTTACGTCGGTGACGGAATAGGTGACGGAGCCGGTGATGGGGTAGGTGATGGGGCAGGTAACGAAGTACACGATGGAGTCAAGATGGAGTCAACTGATAGCAGATTGCCAGCAGACGAAGCCGCAACTAAATTACGTACACAACACTTTTGGAGGTGGATATGTCAAGACCAAAAAGGGCCTTTTGCAGGTCTCAACAATGCCATCTCCGGGACTTTCTCGCATGAGCGAAAGCAGGTCACTGGGCTAGTGTTTGCAGTCTAGTACCGGCGAGGGCTACCGACGACGACTGGCTGCTGGTCGGGGCCCCATCGCGATGCAGCCGCCGGGCGGACCTGGGCCTCGGCCACGGACCTGGCTTGCTGGAGCTAGTAGCCACTGTAGCACAAGGCTCCAGGCTTCTGCATTTGCTTGATCTCGATGGGTGAGTCTTTCGGTTCACGGGCAGGGGACCGGAGAGAGGCTCTCCCCGGCCGCCAACCTGTCGCTCGAGCACGGGGGAGGATGGGCCACGGCGATTGGGTATTCGGATGACGGCTGTGTGTGCACTGAAGCTGGCGCGAACGGGTTGAGATTAGCGGATGCTTATTCCGATGACGACGGGAACGGGGATTTCGATGGAACGCTATCGTGTTTTGGAGGTGACTTACACGCCGAACTGTTACGCCGCTAACGGAGAGCCTGGCCGGAGAAATGCCATGACGCCGGTGAGACCCGCCGCCCTGGAGCTGGTCATCATGGATAACGGACGGCCGGCGAGGGCACGAACGACGAGACGAGGCGTTGAGAGGTCCGTCTAGGAAGACAAGAGAAGAGAAGCACAGCACAAGCGTGCACCAACAAAGGACGAACCCCCGCTTCTCACTGGCCGAGCTCGTTTCCATGCGTTACGTAGTCAGTAGTACGTAGACTATGGCGCTGCTACTCTCCTTCCAAACGGGCCCGTTCTGGTTCGCAGGCGGGATATCTAAGGTAGAACGAACGCTGCGGCGGAGGGGCCAGAAACAAGACTTTTGCTTTTATTTACAGAGTTCCATTTCGTTTCAATTCTCGTTATATTCTTTCTCCCAGAGCCGCCGAACCTTCTTTCGTTCACACCGTCAGGAAGCCGTTTATTCTCGTTCCCTTTGGCGCGCCTAGCGTAGCGCTTCATTTGCATCTGAACGTCGAGACAAGAAACGAGGGCCGTGTGCACCGCCGCTTTTCTTGTTTCGCCCGTCGCCCCATCGCCCGTCCCACGTCACCGCAGGTCAGGCTCACCACTCACTCCCTCGTCGGCCATCGTCTCGCCTCTGCACTTCGTCCCGTCTGCTCGCAAAGGCCCAAAGGGTTGTCCTTGTTAGCTGTGTTGTTTCTGCGACGCAGCTGCGGAATTGAGTCGGCCCAGGTGCGCTGTCGAAAACAACGAATATCTTCGTTGGCTGATTGGTGGTCCGTCCGTGAGTCGCCTTGCTGTGTTGCTGCACCCTGTCCGTCATATCCCCCATATCCCATATCCCCCCGACCATACCGATCCCCCTCCCATCCCGCACCGTCACCGAGAGAGAAAAAGCGGCTTTCCGCGCCTCACCCCTCAAACCACAAGCCTCACGCCCCTGCGCACGTCGTCCTGGGACCCCGCCAGACGACTCTTCGAAACCCCCCCACGTGCCCCGTGGGAGACGACCTTGCTCGCCGTAGACCGAGCTCTTGGCTGGGTCGGGTGATGAACTAAGCGCGAGGTATATCGTGTCACTCTTACATGGGAGGCAAGAAGAAAGAAAAAGAAGCGAAGTGACTTGGTGGAGAGAGAGAAAAAGAGGGTGAACGACTGAGAAAGACGACCCATCTCGACGCCGATCAAGTCGCTTCACTGTCTACAACAATACATTCACTTACGAATACTTGCCTTACACTCCCCCCCCAACACATCACCGCACTACACTTAGTCTCGGCGCGCCCTGACCTCCATCTTCAACTGAGCTGATCCTAACCTGACTCTGCAACAAGGCCCTGAGGCATTGATCTGTTCCGTGCCTGTTACTGTTACGCTCTTTCGCCGTTGCGAGTGCCTTACAACTTTACCCTCTCTTCTCGCCTCGTTGCTGCACCCACAGCGCACGACACGACACAGCACAGACAGAGACACAGACGAACCCATCTCGCAGAAACCAGCCACAACTGGAACTCGCCTTACTGGCGGATAACCTGGGAACCAACGCTCCGACACAGCTGGCTCACTTGCTCATCCCCTCTATTGCTGAACTCCCCGGTCTTCACCTGGACGCAAAGGGCTGCTCAAGGGCGTCCACGCCGCAACATGTAAGCTCTTTCTTCCTATGCACCCCCCCCAACAAGCCCCGTCACATTCAACTCGCCGCTGGTTGGTCGTGTGCGTCTGTTCACTCTCTGATATTCACCCCCTTCTAGGAAGTTCGGCAAGCATATCCAGAAGCGCCAGCTCGAGGTCCCGGAATATGCTGCCAGCTTTGTAAACTACAAGGCCCTGAAAAAGGTAGGCCCATGTCGCTCTTCCGCTTCTCTTTGTCTGTTGCCCGTTGTTCTCTGTCCGTTTCGTTCCTTGTCCCCCTTCTCGAGACTGATTCCTATCGCCGCTGTCATCTCCCACACACTCCACCCACACAGACTATTCCCACTTGCTCGGGGCTTTCACTTCTAACCACCTCCTCACACTCCCTAAATACTGTCTTTAACCCTACTCGTCATCCACATCCACTGCCCTGCCTAGTTTCGCCAATTGTACCCGTGCTGTTCCCTGCATGTCCGGACATCCCGTTCCCGCTCCCGCCCTAGTTACATATCCCGATTCCCCTGTGGCCCGTTGTGCAATTGGGGACTTGCCAAAAGCAAACGTGCCTCTCCATTCGTTCCTCATCCTCAGAGCACGTTTATTCTCCCCCGATCCGCACGCGACCACTCGGTAGACCCAAGCCGTTTGCCACTGACACCCTGCCATGTAGCTCATCAAGAAGCTCTCTGCGACGCCGACCATCTCCTCTCAGAATGACGCTCTCTGCTCGGCAACGCCTGTCGACTCGCAGGCAGCTCTCCAGGCTAACAAGGCGACCTTCTTCTTCCAACTGGTAACACACCTCCTCGGCCTATCTCTGCCATGAACATCCCCGCAGCGTTGCTCACCAGAGGTCAGGAACGAGAACTCGACAAGGTTAATGTATTCTACCTGCAGAAGGAAGCCGAGGTTTGTTTCCTCCTTTGTCTTACCTCTTGCTACCGATCTGTTCGCGATCCTGACGTGGTACAGCTCAAAATCCGTCTCAAGACTCTTCTAGACAAGAAGAAGGTCTTACAGACTCGGCAAGGCATCTCCCGACGCTCCGCAAAGTTCACTACCCTCGAGGAGGGTTTCCAACAATTTGCTTCCGACCTAAATAAGCTGCAGCAGTTTGTTGAGATCAATGGCACCGCGTTTTCGAAAATCCTAAAGAAGTGGGACAAGACCTCAAAATCAAAGACTAAGGAGCTCTACCTTTCGAGAGCTGTTGAGGTTCAGCCGTTTTTCAATGCCACCGTCATCAGCGAGCTCTCCGATCAGGCCACCACAAGTTTGCAAGAGCTGGGAGCTTGGTCTGATGGTATCCAAGTCAACTTCCAATCCGGCCATGTGGTCACAACGCAACATTTCGTGGGGACGGACGAAGGGGATGCGGACACGCTGCTTCTGGACACAGTAATCACCGGAAACCTCGAGTCCCTGCGAGATCTTCTCACCAGAATGCAATCAGCAACCCAGGCCGTTGATGGAGACAGCTCGTTGATGGAGAGGATAACGCGGACCTTCCTGGCGGCTATTTCAGAAGCGCCCCAAGAATCCCTCCGAGTCCTTCTTGAGACGAATCTCGTTGACCTCCATTCCTATGACGACATTAACGAGCGAAATTGCTTGCACCAGGCTGCCATCTATGGCAAACAGTATGTTCTGGAATGGGGACTCAACGCCGATAATCCAGTGGCGGTGGACCGGACGGATGTATATGGTCGTATGCCCCTTCACTATGCCAGCCTGCACGGGAGGTTAGAAATGCTCCAGATGCTGCTGGATGGTAAGTTACCTGCATACAGATTCCCCCTATCGGACTCTATTGCTAACATGGCATGTAGCTGGACCCAGTACTATTGACGCCATCGACCACGACAACTTTACGCCCTTAATACACTCCATCATCCACGGACGTCTCGACTGCATCGAACGCCTCCTAGCTAGATCCGCCCACATCGATCCTGTATCCGAAAGCGACCATGTCCTTCACGTCCCCCTTAACCTTGCCTGTGAGCATGGCTCAGTGGCTGTCGTGGAGCTCTTGCTTAGGCACGGCGCTAGGATTTTGCCTGACGCGGAAGGCCTGTATCCTCAACATCTGGTGGCGAGATCGGGCCAGACATCAGAGCTTCTCTTGCTGTTAAGGGAGTACGGCGCGGACCTGGACCAGGTTGACAAGCTGTATGGATGGACGCCACTTGTCCACGCTGCAAGCGAGGGAAATGTCGATTGTCTCCAAGCACTGCTCAAGGTTGGCGCAGACGCAAACATCATGGACGAGAAGGACTTCCCGGCTATGTACTACGCCGCTTGGGAAGGGCATTTGGCATGCATGAAGCTGCTGACACCGTTCAACACACGCCCACGAGCGAGCCCCTTCATGGTACAACCTCCGCTAGGTGCTATGGGTAGTAGTTCTACACCTCTACCTATGGCACTCGACCCTGACGCGATCCCCGAACTTGAATTGCCTCCGCCCATCATCCCTCTCCGAAGATATGGCCACAACTTCCTCGACACGAAGACGGTTGTGCAGATCACCTTTGGAGAATCAGAGGAGCAGCCTCTTATGTTCTTCCAGGACGGCAAATATCCTGCTGCACGGCTCACCATCTCTTCCAAGGTCTCGGATCTCATTCCCAAGAACATCATTTTGCCCTTCCAAGAAGATACGCGAATTGTTTCGTTCCAGGTCGACAATCTGGATACCTTCAGTCTGGACCTTGATGTTTTCCCCACTTACGGAGCCAAGGTGATCGCCAAGACTGTTGTTCTTTCCAGCACGTTCAAGGGACCCCAGGGCAGCTCGTCGTGTTGCCTGCCGCTTTTCGATCCTCGCCTTCGAGCCATCGGCCAGATTAGCTTCACAGTGCAGGTCATCAAGCCGTTCAGGGGTAAGCCCCTGGAGATCACCGACTTCGAGACATACTGGAAGGCGACGAGTCAGTTTAACCAGCCTACGAGCGCCATCATTACTGGATCGAGCTTGTCGGGAGACTACGTGAGGTTGTTTGCACAGTACACCAGTGACGGCGTACCGGTTCTGTGGCCTCGGTGGACCATCTCTTGTGGCGGACTGGACATCCCCGTGTGCCGGTTGTCCCTGGAGCAGTTCAGCACCATGACGACGCGGAGCAACAGCCGTGCTGACCTGGCGAGTCTGAAGGCCAAGACCTCAGAGAGCATGGCAGAGATTTACCACATCCTCGCCACGGCTGGCATCACCCTCCAGGAGGCGCTGTCGCTCCTCAGCCCGGGCATTCACATCAACCTCCAGGTCCTGTACCCGACTCCCGAGGAGGAGAAGGCGTTCTCGCTGGGCCCCGCGCTCGACGTCAACGTGTTTGTCGACGCCATCCTCAGCATCGTCTTTGACCACGCGCGCGCACAGCGGGCCCAGTCGCTCGATGTGGTGCGGTCTGTCGTCTTCAGCAGCTACAACCCCCGGCTGTGCACGGCACTCAACTGGAAGCAGCCCAACTTCCCTGTCTTCCTGTGCAACGATCTCGGACGGGAGGAGACGACGGGCTTTATCAATGGTACCCTGAGCAGCGGACGACGGAGCGCGTCAATCAAGGAGGTGGTGAGGATTGCGCAGAGCAATAACTTCATGGGATTGATCTGCTACTCTCGACTATTGGTGCGTTTCTCTCTTCTCTTTTCCGGTTTAAGTAAGACACTGGCTAACTCTTGTGGTAGGATATGGTGCCGGCGCTGGTCGACGCGATCAAGGCGCATGGGTTGGCGCTGGTGATGGACAAGTCGTCCGACTCGCCCGATGCAAGCCCCATGACGGACCCCTTCCCTCGGCCACCCAAGGGCGTCGACGGTGTGTTGAAAAGCCATGGTATTTTGCGCTTCAATGATTCAATAGACATGTAGATGGGCTGTAATGAGAGATGCTGAGGTAAATCACGACACTACGAGGAACTGGTTGAACATAGACAAGTAAAGGAACGCAACGAAAAGAAAAGAAACATAGAATTCGATATCGTAATAGTCATACTCGTTGTAATCATGATAGTTGTGGGTATGCACCTGACGCTAATACTGCTTACCAGCCCATGCGCGGTTCGGGCTAAGCGCCCTTGTATTCGTACTTGAGCGCCGTCAGCTCCTTTTCAGGATCCACGCTGCTCATGACGACCTTGGCAATCAAGACAACGGAGTACACCACCAGCGGTAGGTATCCCATGCCGGTCCAGACAGCCTTGTTGCCCGCGCGACCAACAACCCAGCTCATCAAAACGAGCATGACGCCGAGCCCCAAGTTCAAGTACGGCAGGTAGATCTGGAGCGGCGAGCTTCTGTTGACGTAGCTGAACGAGGACCGACGGGTGCGCTGCCTGACGCGGGGGGCGTAGCTGACGTCGTCATCATCGTCGTCGTCGACGACAGAGGGCGCGCGCGTAGGACGCGGCGTCTTGGGGCGGGCCCAGGCGTCGAGGAAGGCGATGCCCGAGGTGGCGGGTGGCTGGTCGTGCAGCAGGTAGGCGGTGGAGAGCAGCGAGGTGAGGCTGAGGAGGGCGAGGAGCGTGGTGGACGGGCGGAGCAGCGAGGGGATGTAGGGGATGGTGGCGACGATGGGGATGGCGACGAGGAGGCGGCGGAAGTTGGCGTCGCGAGCGGCGTTTTCGGCGGCGAGGGTTTCGATGAGGTCTTCTTGTTCTGTGAGGGTGGGTATACACGTCAGCTTCTGTGTGAGGTCATCGAGATCAAAACGGTCGTTGCTTACCTTGCTCGTCGAGAGCTTCAGGCTGGGAGTCGGTCGAGTCCTCGTCGGGATACTGGAATGTGCGCCGCAAGCGGGCGGTGGTGCTGCGGACGTTGTCCATGATGTGCGGTCAAAAGTTATGCATCCATGAGAATAGAGAAGAGAGAGAAGAAGAAGAACAAGAAGAATAACGTAATTATTTCGGAGACGGTTTGGGAACGAAAAGAGGGAAGACGTTGGAATCGTCGTCACATGGACCAAGAACTAAACCCTTTATTAGCGTGCCCGTGGAGCTCGGCTTATGACGCCAACCAGGCAGCATGAGCACTGAAAGCTCCCAAAGTGGGGGGCGGGGACAAACGGCGGAACGGGACCCCTCGGCGCCGGTTGCAAAATTTCCCCGGCCGGGCTTTCAACTCCAACGATCCTGACCTCACCTGACAGACAGCCAGCGCCCCGGCCAACCTCAACTCACCTTTCGCCCGCCGCTCCGAACGATGCACCACCAATTGCTGCTGCCCCGGCTCGTCCAGCGCAGACTCACCGCCGCCCTCAGGACCCGCCCCGTCAACGTCCGCCCCGTCCAGCGCCGATGGCTGACCCGCGCGCCCAAGCCCGGCGATGGGCCCATGTTGGCCAGGCGGGCGGATCGTGAGCTCCCAGGTACGGATTGATATAGCCAAGACCAATTGCTCCAACTCTTCTAATCTCTTGCTTGGGATGCAGACGTCAACGAAGTGCGCTTCCAGTGGCGCAAAACCCTCCCCATCTTCCTCGTCATCGTCACCACCTGCTCCGTCGCCATCTTCAACTACCAGAAGATGTCGTCGCCCATCGTCTCGTCCACGCTCTACGCCCTGCGCACGTCGCCCGAAGCCCGCGCCCTGCTCGGCGACGAGGTCTACTTCAAGCACCAGATCCCCTGGATCCACGGTGAGATGAACCAGCTGCACGGCCGCATCGACATCTGGTTCTCCGTCCGCGGCACCAAGGGCGTCGGCTCCATGCGCTTTGCCAGCAACCGCCCCGGCCCCAAGGCCTACTTCGAGACCACCGAGTGGAGCTTGACTATGGAGGATGGCACCTATCTCGATCTGTTGGACATTAACGATCCGTTCCGCGCGCTGACGGGCATCGATAACGATGACTCCGCGCCGCCAATGTCGCAGATGGAGGAGGATGCAGTGACGAGGGGCTTCAGGAAGCAAGTCGATTACAAGTGAGGCAAGACAAGGCAAGGCAAGGCAAGACAGGGCGAGCAGGATAAGGTGCTGTGCCCTTGAGGATAAAACATGACGAACCCTGGAAACTCCGGTTTTGTCGAATCTGTACAGTAGTTGATGGTGTGTGTGTATAATACAAAGCCCGCTATGATCTCTCCCTTGCCGTACAAAGTACAAAGCCCATGGTCATTGGTTCTTCTGTTCCATCCCTTGCACTCATCTTACAACATTACCCGTTGGCCCAGACTATAGATCCAGAGGCGTTGTTTGTCTCTTCTCCTTCATTTCTAGATGCTTTTCTCGCGCCGCCTGCAGCTTCTCCGCAGCATCGGGGTGCCTCTCGTTCAGCTCCTTGAGGGCCTTCTCTCGGTGAGGCTGGGCGGGGGCCTTGCGCTTCTTGGCGTCCTGGATACGGACGACGCGGCCCTTGGGACCGGCGATGGGGCCGCTGACTAGCACGGTGCCTAGCTCGTTGTCCACCAGCATGACCTTGAGGTTCTGCACCGTCACCCATTCGTTGCCCATGCGGCCAGGCATCTTCTTGCCGGGCATGACTCGACTACCGCTACCCTGTGAGGGACCCGTCGTACCGATCGTTCGGTGGTTCTTAGAGTTTCCGTGCGAGGCTCCCTGACCGGAGAAGCCATGGCGCTTCATACCACCAGCGAAACCCATGCCACGCGACTTGCCCCTGACGTCGACGTACTGGCCCTTCTGGAACCAGTCGGGTAGGATTTGGACTCCGACAGGCAACAATCCCTCCTCGTTGAGGACCTTGAACTCGGCGAGGTCGGCCTTGGGGGCAATGCCCTTGGCCTCGTAGTATCCCAGCATGGGGCTGGTGATATTGCGGCTTTGGCGGGAGCCAGCACCGATCTGAACGGCCCAGTAGCCATTCTGCTCGCGAGTCTTGTTGGCAATGACCTGGACCTGGTCGAGCTGTAGGACGGTGCAGGGCACGCGGGTCTTGCCGACGAAGACGCTGGTCATGCCCTTCTTGGTGGCGAGGACGCCGGTGCGCAGCGGGGTGGTCCTCTCGCGGCGCTTGAGGGCGGCCGCGGGGCCGGTGGTGAGGGCGGGGAGGCCGGCGGAGGGCTGGTTGAAGCGGGCGTGCTTGGACCGGGGCGGAGCGGTGTTCCAGCCGTACTTGACGCCGCGGGTGTCGATGCGCGGGAGGAGCAGCGGGCGGGCGAGCTCCGGACGGGCGCAGGGCCGCGGGAGGGCCAGTCGGATGGGGAGACGGGGCGGCATGGCGGACGGAGGTAGTCACGGCACGGCGGGCGGGGCGAATTGGGTCGGTTGCGGCCGTGCGGGTGTGAGGAGGACGCCGAGAAGAAGCTGGTCGGTCGGTGGTTGCGTGGTGACGGTGATGCGAGTTATCGTGGTGGTGAAATTCGTGAAGTCCTGGCCCCACATGGGCGGATTCTGGCCAATCGGAGTGGTCTCTTTCGGCGGCCTAGTTATTCCAGCTTGCTCTCGAGCCAGCTCAATACGCTTCCGCCATCAGCTATTTTTCTGGTTTGATTTGACAATTAATCTTTCAAGGTACGGGATCTTGAAATGTTACATGAAAGTACCCGAGTTCTCCCCAGTTCTACCATCGCTTTAGTCGATCATAATATGCTAGTGTCGCGTAGGATGCGGATAAAGTAGTCATCATTAACCATTCAATCATTGTCTCCCGTCACTTCACAACTAGCAAATTCATATCCAGGATCTCGAGACCTCCTTTTACCCTCACTTATTATCCTTGAGCCTTTCCCACTAGGCAGCTTCTTCATGCACTCGTCGTCTGCTGCCCCCCTTCTATTTCATTAGCCAATTCCTTCCTGAAGCTCCTGGTTAGACGTCATCACTTACCGGGTCCTTCCCGGAAATGAAGCAACGCTCCTCCTTCTAAGTCCTGCCTTACTAGTAATTCGTTGTCTCCGCAGTCCCGGTCAGACATAGCTGTGTGAGGGAAGTCGCCCTCCCTCGCAGGGGTTATAAAGCCTGTCTCTCGCTGCCTTTCGTTCGTCTTTTCTCTTCTCTTCTTCATAAAAAAAACCCGCCTTGCGTTTCAGCTCTGAGACCCAAGGCCCCGTCCTGCCCGGCGTTCAAGGTGTTTGGCAGGTGTCCGCACCGGGATCCCCTGCGTGAGCCATACTAACACCCCGGAGTGCGGACTGGACTGCGATTAGGAGAGGAGAGGGCAGTGCCGCGGGATAATATTTTGTTTCTTTCGTCTGCTAGTTAGTCAGATGAGCGTCCCTGGTATTACATTACCTCCAGGTGGTGCGGCCACTCTTTTTCATTGCATGCGCTCGGCTTGTCCAGTGGTGCGAAGAAAAAGAAATATCCCCATTCATGTTGTGATCCGATCTGTTATGGGGGGTTAGTGTGATGAAGGGGGACAGAAAAATTAGTGATGGATGATGGATGATGGATGATGGGAGATAAGAAAAAGGGCGTCTTGTTCGGGAGAAGCGTACGGTTTTATACCTGATTCGCCAAGATGCCCTCAGGGTTCGACAAATTAACTTAGGTTTTCCTTCTGTGGTACCTGGATAAGACGGGGGCTGTCAACCTACCATCACACTATGAATAACTTTGGGTTCTCCATCATCCTTCATCTCCTGTAAGCAATCTTCCCATTCATGGACCGCGAGTAGCATCTGTCTCATCCGATGGCAGCACCTTAACGACGCCGTTGTCATATATCGGCGTTACTTTACTTCCGCTTTTCGGCAATTCTTATACCCATTACTGTCGCTCCCATTTCCGTTCCATTGTCCATGTCACTTGGCAGCGACCCCTGCGGACTACTGACTTGCTGCTGCGCACCCTGATCTCCTCGGGCCTTCGACTTTCTCCGCCGGAGCAGAAACTATATGGTTCCGGCGACCTCAAGAACTTATTCATTGCTTCTCTTGGCGTTTCGGCAAGGCAGACTGGTTGTTTGCCCATCAGGACCTCGGCGAAGCTTTTGGCTTTGTGACTTGTTGCATGTTTAGGATACCCGCTCGAATAACCCCAAATACGATGACCAGCTAGATTATAGGCGAGAATGAAGACATTCGCTCAGTTATGTTGAAAATTGTTGAATTTTGGCGGTTCACGAAAACCGTTGGCTAGACCTAGCCCTGACGAAGACTTCTTTGATACTTAGACTCCTGGCCCACGTCCTCCAACACCGCTTCCCATCTGGTTGATGCCCGTCCCCTTAAGCTTATGATCCCCAGGCTGCGCCGCCGCCTCGTACAGGATGTTCGCCGGCGCGCGGCCCAGTTGCGTCCACTCACCCTTGAAGCCGAGGTACGAGATGCGCGTGACGTCCTCGTCGCCGTCGCCAAAGTTGTCCGGGAAGAAGAGCACCAGCTGCTGCACCTTGCCGAACAGGGCTCGCCGCACGGGGATCTCCTGCAGCTCGCCAGTCTGCGAGAGCTCCAGCGTCTGCACGGGGTCCGACTCCTCGGCCGCCGCGAAGTCCAAGTCGTCGCGATTGATGAAGAGGTGCAGCGTCTTGGGCGCGCTGGCCGAGGGGGATGTGCGGATGAGGATGGAGTGGAGCTTGATTTGCGCCGTGAATCTGGGTGGCAAACGTCAATGTCAGTGTCTTGCCTGGTTTATCTTCTCATACGGAAGAGTCAACTCCGAAAAAGGAGAGCTTCTAGAGAGATGAAACCGAAAACCTCTGGAAACACCTACGGCACCGTCATGAGGAGCTGCTCATCAACGTCGCTCGCCAACTCCGGCTCGACGCTCAACCTCTCCTGCCAGGTCTTCTTTAACACGGCCTGACCCACGTCCCGCTGCGCCTCGTTGAGCGTGATAACATGGTCGAAATTGATCTGGCTGTAGAGTGAGAACTGCACGGCGGGCGTGATGTCGTCTGAGTGGTCGTGCTCATGGTGGTCATGGCCGTGGCCTTCGTGCTCGTCGTGGCAGTGAGACATTTCTTCTCCCAGGAAGCAAGTATTCGTGCTTCTATGAGTTCTGATTATGTATGGGACGCCCTGCAATTGACGAGATGAGAGTATACAATAAGATGCGATTGCGCTTGGTTTTTGGTTGGTCGTCTTTGTAAGTCAAGGGAAAGAGAGACTGCCTTGTGAGCGATGACGTTTTTGTGGGTGGCGGGCCGTATTAGCTCCGACACACACTCACTGCTACAACTCACCACCAAGGAGACTCCATCATGTAACCACCATCTGGCTAACATGAAATCCCTATGAATCAAATTCATTCGTCTTTATGAGTTGCAACCGGTTTTCTTGTAGGACTAAGGTAGGCTAACGGATGGTAAGGTTTAGGATGGCTCACTAGGCATAGCTATTAAACAACAAAAACTGAGAGGCGAGATGACATTAATGTGTATATGGGTATATGATTGCTAAGCTCTTGGGGGTATGTGTAATGTAATCTCACTCATGCTGGAATCCAAACCCGCGTCTCCGGATCCAGTAAACTTCTTCATCTGAACCCACTCTTCCTCTTGGCTTTCTTGGCCTTCTTCCGATCTCCAAACATGCCTGGCACCGGCTGGCTCATCGTCACCGACGGCCCAGGGAAGCTCATACTTTGCGAGGATTCGGGAACCCGCTGTTGGCTTGACATGGCCTGCTGGATCGCTGGCGCCTGCTCCGGTTGCTTTGGTAGCGGTGGCAAATCCGGCACCTCGGTTTTCCGACGGCTAACCTGCGATACGCCCTGCCTCATGAAGGCCGGGAGCTTGTACTTCTCAGCCTGGGCCTTGCGCCTGCTCTCGATCTTCTGCAGCCGCTGTCGTGCCACATCAAATTGTTTGTCGCTCGCCACTGCGACACTGGATATGTAGTCTTCTGTACTGACTCCGCGCTCCGTGGGCCAGTATGAGAGAACGCTTGAGGACTTTGCAGAAGCCATCTTATCAGGAGTCAAGGACGACGCCAGAAGCTGTAGCCTTCTAATCGCTGGGTCGTCGGCATTGACCGAGGTGGTGCTGACGGGCGACGATGGAAACCCCGAGCCGACTGACTGGGATGACTTGATAGGGATCGAGCCTGACCGATTCTGTGAGCCATCTAGAGCATTATCGTTACTTCCAACACCCAAGAGCTTGATGTCTTGAACCATGACTCCAGAAGTAGCAAGAAAAACCTCCCTCGCTAGGTTCGCCACCCATCCTCGTCTTGCTTCCTCACCGTCCTCTGAAATCCTCCCCTCAAGTGGTTCGAGCCAGAGTTCCGAAAAGGAGCGGGTGAGCTGCGACAAGCTGATGAACGATGACAAATATTCGTTGGGAGAGCGTCTCCCAAGCTGCGTTACAATTGCCTCTCCGTCGTCCTTGAGGAACAAATCGAGCATATCATGCTGCGCAGCGTTATCGCCCACGCCTTGCTGCAATGGTCCCAGATCTGCTTCGATTTCTTTCCTGTATAACGATTAGCAAAGCGGGATCGTCGAGAAATTTGAGCCAATATACCATGTCGTGAGCGGAAGTCGCCCAGTAGACAAGCCATTTTCGATTGTTTCATGGACAGCAGAAAGTAGTGCTGATGAGATGTCACGCTGGGGGACCGCCGCAGATCTTGCAATAGAGCTCTGGACTGCCTGACAGAGGGTATCAAGCTTCAGCTGAATCGGTCGGTTACTCAACGAAGCTAGTGAGTCTCTAAAACTCGAAGATGCTCTTAAAAGAGGATTTGGTTGCACAAGAGAGTCCATATCTTCCTCAGCCATGCCATCTGGGAGCACAAACGCATTTCCCATGTGGCGGAGAAAGTCTCTTCTCTTTCTTTTCCACCGCTGAGCTTGATCCGAGGTCGAGTGTCCAATCCGAGTTGTTGGAAGGCTTATGTCTGTACTCTGATCCAATACGGAAGCAAAGATGCAATATCGAACGCTCAAATCTTTACCGAGGACACTTCCCTGGTAGAATCGAACACCATTTCGGAGGTACCTGGAGCCCAAACCATTGGCCCGCCCCCCGAGTGGAACAAGGCTGGCAGGGCGGATTTCAAGAGACTGAATCTCAGGGGCAACATTCGTAGCGTTGTTATCGTGGGGCAAGGTAAATACTTGGCGATGCCACTGTGGAATGTTGTGCTCTGAAGAATTCCCAAACCAATAAGCGTGCATCTGGCTATGTTTCGGGGAGTAAGTGAACACCATAGAGCCATTTTGGTCTCCATCTGAGGCTCGGCATGCCGTCATTCTCAGACCCTCCTCGTCGACTAGATGAGGACAGGCAATCATGACTGATGGTTTTGGTGACGCTCCTTCTTCTTGACTGGACGAAAACAAATCAATCCAGTAAAGATGTTGCGTCGACAAGACAAAGACATGGTTCTGATTGACTGGGCTAACCCGAATGTCAACAATCCAGTCTGGTTTGGGCTTGGTCTTCGTGAAGTTTGGCAGTCTGGGGAGCGCCATTCTCGACACCAAGTCCACAACTTCAAAACTCTCGCGATTCCAGAGCAAAACATGTTGTGATCGGGTTGCGGAATCGCCTACTTGCCCAGAATCCTGTGACGGATCGTCCCAAAACCTGTCTGCTTCACCAGCTCCCACGAATAAAAGACCATGTTTTTCGGCCGGAAATGCTGGTATGGTGGGTATTTCATCCAAGAATCCTTCCTGCATATGCCCGCATTTGTCGATTGAGAGCCGCATTGTGTTCTTGATCAAGGTGTTGGTTCCTAGCACATCCCAGACACTCCAGTATCCACACTCATCCATAATACCCAATTGTGGTGGCTGTCCTTTGGAGCCCGGGTTGAAAGCGATATCTGTGTGAGCGTTGCCGCCTGTTTGCTTGTGAGACAGGGTCAACAGCGGGTTTGGGTCAATTCGAGATGGCCGTTGGTGGACACTCAGGTCGGTGAACTCCTTCTGAGAGACAGGGACCTTGTGATACTCTGGCTCAAGGATCGTTGTCGATGTCTGCTTCTGTACCACCAGCCAGCGCATAGCATCGTACCTGGTGAGACTCGTTGCAAACTTGATTTGCGAAATGGGGAGGCCATCACTGGCCCAAATCGCTTCCTCCTCGAGATCGTCTGGGTCAATCACAGATAGGTTCAAAGCCACATCCTTGCTCTGCCCCCATTGCCATTTCGACTCATCGATCCATGCTAGTCGTAGAAGCTCACCAGATTCGCCTGCCGCCGCCGCCAGCAGTGGAGCGCCGGTGACCCGGCTCGGAGTTCGAAGGTTGGTCATTTGCCCAATAGCAAGCAATGGGCCGTCGTGTACCTCGCCCTCGACTTTCTGGAAGCGCGTCATATTTTCTTCCAAAAGGCCTTGAAGCTCACAATTGCCCATGAAAGCCTCTGGATGGGCCTGAAGAAGCCATCGCTTCTGAGTCCGGCGTGCCTGCCACAAATTTGAAGAAATCTCAGGAACTGGACTTCTCGATGGAGGATATAGCTCAGCTGAAGAGCCTATGACCTTGAAGTGCGGTGCTGAGAAACGATCTTAGTGGTGGTCATGCGTCAAGTATAGGTATGTGGTAACTCACCGTTGGATGTGATGCGACTGGTGTGAAGAATTCCAGGTTGCGATCTCGCATCCCCCTGGGGAAGATACGTTATGCGACCTATGTGACCATGGATCAAGTCCGTGAGTCGCCGGGACTCAGCCATTTGGGCCGAGTAATGATCTCCAATGTGACAAAAGTTTGATCAAGATTCCTTTCTTCATCGCGAGGCGACCTGGAAAGAGAGTGAAGGGTCTCGAAGCGGAGAGAAGAGCAGATCTGATTCTAGGCTTGCATCCTAATTGTATTAAGTGAGTGTGATGGAGTGAATCCAAAAAGCCAAGGCACCGGCAGAGTTGAGTGAGGTAGGTAGGTTCAGTTGTCGCGACGCATCTGGCTTTGCTTGAACGTGATGCTCTTTCGGGACGGCCCCACATGGCGGTGCACCTTGCATTAGCCTACCTTATGCGCCACACCTAGCGGGTCGGCCGAGCAACGTGTCTGTCATGTGTAAATACAACGAAGCGCATCCCACCAACACCATGCGAAAACATCTCGAAGCGTACTTTGCTTGCACCACTGCCCGATCGCAACCGTCAACATCAACATCGCACCTCAGTCCTACCATTAAGAAAAATGGCCACCGTTTTCGAGCCCTCGCTTTCCGCAAGCCTCAGTCGCCAGATGGTGCCTGCTGGCCCCTCCGTGGCAGACACTCTGCCTAACATCAACTTTGGCTTCGATGACTTGCGCGACCGCATGGCCAAGTTTACCGCCAAGTTCGACGCATTCATTGAGCACGGTCGCAAGCGCGTTCTGGAGGAACGCAACCAGTTCCGCATGAATGTTGCCGAGCTTCAAGGTTCGCGACCATTGTATTGATTGCAACACTACAGCAAGCTGACGATTATTTTCCAGAGGATCAACGGATGAAGAAGAGGGACATCGAAATTATCCACATCAAGACATCGACTCATCAGCAGAATATCGAGAAGGAGGAAGCTGAGACGCGAGAGATGGAAGCCGCCATCAACTCTTTTGCGACACAGCGCGACAACCACATTGCAAAGCGCGACGCCCTCAAGGCGCAAATCGCTCAGACACAGGCCGAGATTGATGCGCGATTGGCATCGCAGCGGTCGCACGCGCAACGGCAGGAGGCCCAGTCACGATTCAACGTGCCGGAGCTAGATTTCTGGATCACAAACCTTTGTCTCAAAATCGAGGGCGCGGGCCACGACGATCGGCTCAAGTTCGTCTACACTCATATTGATGAGAAGAACTGGGAGCGAGAGGCGTGGTTCGAACTTGTTACCAGCTCGCGAGACTACGACGTTAAGCACTGTCGGCCGAAGCTGGAGAGAGAGAAGGTGGAACGGGTTCTGGATCGGGTGAATGAGTCGAGAGAGCTGGTGGTGCTGCTCAAGGGAATGAGGGAGCTGTTCGTGGAGGCAATGAAGTCTTGATTGTGAGGACTTGTACTCGATAACGATTTTTTTTTTTTGATACCACGCCACAATCAACACACTTGTGTCACCTCCATGAGACGGCAAGGGCGGTATCGGCCGTCTGGAGCCGATTCAATTATTCTCGTTGCACAGTCACACTGGAGAGTAGAAGCCTCAATCGTGCGTTAGATTTGCTGCTTGTACACATCACTCACTAACTTACCACTCTTCTGCATACTGCCGGATTCGTAACTCGTAGTATGGACTAGTCTAGGATTGGCAAAGGGATGTCCCATGCGTTACGTTCCCGTCACTCCAGGTTCAAGGGATTCCGATCAATTACTGAGCCGGCGGAGCATAGCCTGACCACGGGGTGCATACTGCACAGTGCTAAGCGGAATATCCCTAGTAATAGCCTCGTTGAGTGATGTGGGATGGTCGATCGAGTCTCGCATCGTTGGCGAGATGCTTATAGTGCCTTTTGACGCGTCAAAGAAGCATGTACATCCAGACAATATATTATTTTCATCTCGGTTATATGTAGTGCACCGCGAGTGTTTTAATCTCACCATCTGTAAATCAATTTTGATGTATTGACATCAAGACCAGGCTCACCAAAAGGAAGTCACTTCATTATTAATATGAAATCTTCCACTGAGAGTATTAATTTCTTGGTAAAGGCAGCGTGACTTGTTAATAGTCAACGCGTCTGCTAACCGCGTATCCCCCACCACAACCATTCATGCCCAACCCCACTTCCACTTCCACTTCCCTGACCGAACCGACATCCAACTTCACCTTCACCTCCCACAATCCGCTGAAGCACAACCCTCGCGCAACCGTCATGCCTGAGCCCGACAAGCACGCCGCCGCGCAGCAGGCCGTGGACATCCTCCACGAGATCTCTACCATTCTCGTTCGTTCTCTCCTTTCCTGCGAACGCGCGCCCGTTGTCGTGCCGTTCCTCACACGCAGACCTAACCCGCCCTTTCCAGAACTGCCAGCTCGACCGTCGTACCTTGTCTATCTGCATCTCCATGATTGAGCGTGGCGTCAATCCCGAAGCCCTAGCGGTGAGTCTCCTTCCCTGTAGCTGTTCATTGACCCCATGGTTTCTTCTCTTTTCTTCGGGTGTTAGGATGTCCTGGCTAATTAGTTATTCTTTTCGCGCTTCATTAGCAAGTCATCAAGGAGCTGAGGCAACAAGGTCAAGAGGTGGAGCAGAATGCTGCCGCCGCTGCGAGAAGACGGTGATGTCGGTCAGGATGCCGGAAGCATAACGAAGGTTACGGGAATTGTTGCCATGCACTAACTAGGGAATGGAGTTTACAGGAGTATTGCATTTATATACCATGCCCTTATTACTGGATAGAAGACCCATGATTTTTGTACCGTTTTCGAATATCCAACATCAAAGATAGTTCCAGTTCCAGTCACACCGAAAACACCCTTCCTCATGACCCAAGTAGCCTGTCACATAAAGAGCTACGCCGTTAACCTTCATTTAAAAGATACCAGAACTCACCGGGTCCTATGGAGGTAAAATAAGCAACCCGAACTAATAACCCCATCAAATTTGAGACCGTTCCAACACCTTGCAGAATGAGTTCCTCCCCAAAAACAAGTGATATTGGATTCTCGTGTCATTTGTTGTTCATGGGTGGATCAACAAGCTCAAATTGCTCATCGATGTCCAATAAGCACAATTTCGTTGTCGTCGTCATCATCTTCATCCTCTTCGTCGTCAGAGGGACTATCAGTGCCCTCGTCCGATTCACTGTCATCGCCGCTGCTTGATGCCTCGGAATCTTCTCCATGGCCTCTCCAAAGCCTTAAAATATCATTGTCCGACTCACCATCCGGAGGTAGATGAGCCATGATGGAGCCAAACCCCATATTGAGAGGAGACACTGACCGCGCAACCCTGTCCGGTGCGCGATATTCGGCCTCGGCTTGATGTGAGGAATGTCTTCTTCTGTTCGTAGCCATGGGGGCAAGCCTGTTTCCTGATGCAGACGAGGGGATCTCACGGGGCGTTTCTCTGGCTTGTTGCTCTCTCGTATCAACCAACGGCTCTCCCTCCTCCGTCATAGACGGCTGCGCCTGTGCACGATCACCCGCGTTGATGTTTATTTCCACAGTATTGTATGACCGGCATATCGAGCACTTCAAACCTAGCCAGTGGTACCGGACTGTGCTTTTTCCTGAGCAGTCATTGCACAGAATGACTGCCGTGGTGTCACTGAACTCGGGCGGCATCGGCTGGCTCTGAATAGCCGCATCTAAGTTTCGAAACTGACTCTCCATGTTCGTAAGACTCTTGTTGCAAATCGGGCACTTGTAAGACACCTTCATGTGCTGGTCATAACATCTCTTGTGGATGCTGTGGCCACAGGGCATGAACACGACAGGCCGTGGTGAGGTGAACATATACTCTCCACAAATGGGACAGTCGCAATCTGTGGATCGCTCGATACACTTGTGGGAGCTTTCGATGGAAGTTGAAATACATGCACGACAGGTCTGCATCCCAGTTAGCGATCCGATCCCCTCGTCTGATATGCTACACCTGTCTCACCTTGCAATGGAAGAAGTCTTTACCAAGACCCATGCCTCGTCGACAAATGCCACAGTCGTTGCAGTGATAGATGGATCTGTTCTGGCGGTTCTCCCATAGCTTGCAAATGTTACAATAGTAGTGGGCCGCAATCTCACCGCAGCCGATGCATGCGTGAGAAGCTTTCTGCGGTGTCGCGCAAATCATGCAGAGCATATTTTTTGTTTCTCTGCGAACGAGATTATGGTCCTCAACCGCATCGTGACAGAACCGACACGTGTACCACTTTTTACAAGTGAAGCATTGGAGCTTTACGTTCCGCTCATAATGCTGGCACCCCAAAGGTTGATCTGTTTCGGGTACCACCTCGGGGGGCGCCATGGGCGTATCACTCCCGTGGTTCTTTGGCTGTTTCACCGGGACGAATGTTGGCTTGATGTCCTCGTCGCTAAGGACGAACCTGTCTGCGCTGATGGCCTCATTCTGCCAGAACTTCAGCGGCCGCGACGTCGGAGACTGAGCCAGTAGCGACTCTAGATGTTCGTCGTTTTCGGGCGCCTTGGTGACATGTAGGACAGTCCTAGAGGCGCGGTAACCCTCTAAGAGAGTCTCGTGTATCAACCTCGCCTTCTCCACCGAGGAAATATCACGCGCGTTGATGCCATGGATCCTGGTCCTCAACTCTTTCATGCCATCGTCCTCGGGAATCCTGCGCGAGTTGCGCGGGCTCATAGCACTGCTGATATGGTTGCTGGAAGGGGTTGCCTCCGCCATGACGGCACTCGGTTCGGGTTCTTCTACTGAGGTCTCCTGGGTCGAGGCGCTGGTGGATCGAGTGAGAGGGGAGTCGACTAGGACCGTGGAATCTGGGAGGTTTGTTTCGATGTGGCCGGAGTTGCTCACTGCGTTTGCGTGTTCGGAGGGCTTATCTCCATCGCCACCGAACGTGGAGCGGGAGATTTCAGAGAATCGGCGAGCCTGTCGCAAGACTGGATTGATGATGAAGTCGGAGACAAGGGACGACATTGGCGCCCTGACGGTGGCAAGGGCCGTAGGGGTGAGCGGCACACGGAACGAAATCTGCGAGATAGCCAACGGGAGAGGATGGTAAAGGCAGTAAGTAGGAGAGGGGGCGAGAGGAAATTGAGGGGATTGGCGAAACTAAACTCGACGCCTCACGAGAGCATGAGGGCGGGATGACGAGAGTGTCTGAGGCCTCGGGAGTGGTGGCCACGAGATCGGCCGGATGACATAAGGCGCTGCAGCGAGCGACATTGTAGACTACGCTGTGCGAGTACGGTGTAGTTTCCGCTCGCGGCGGAGTCCAAGCGGGCTGCTTTCAGCATGTGATTGATGGCGCCGACTGCTGGAAACCATTTCTGGAAGAGGGCGTGGGGCACCCGGATCTTAGCGGGCCTTTAACAGGCCACAGCCCAAGTTCTACTGCGTTCACTGCGTTCAGCCGTCAGCTAAGCAGGGCGTTTCTGCGGATTTACGGGTTTAGAAGAGTCAGAGTGACAGAGAACAAAGCCTAGTCATGGCGATCTCGGGCGTGGCTGGCGTCTTGAGCTGAAGGACGGCTTGGGAGTGTTACGTTGTGGCTGGTGCTGTTTGATGCAATTGGGGGTTAAGGTGTTAAAAAGGCTCGTGGCACGATGACATACCGTTATTATTAGCCATGGAATGATCTCGGTAACTAGGTGTAATAGCTATTAGCATAACTAACACAAATTAATTGATAAGAAGAGGTTTGACTACGAACAAAACGGTGCATAGGACGGACTCCGTAGTCATGATTGATGTTCATTGTAGGTGATTTATTAGGCCGAAGACAAACACTACCGGGAGTAACTATGTCAAGGAATGTAGCTTACACAGAAATCCATTTCTGAGATCCTCGTCACACTTCCCAACCTAATAAAATGTCCAACTACCTATGTACGAAACACACGTATAGTGGGTCAAATGCCGACGATTTAGGATAGTGATTTGAAGACAACAATGAGTACATCGGCTTTCGGAGTTTCGGGTAGTCAAGATGCACTCGTTGGCCGGGGTCGCGAGGAGTTGGGGGCCAAAATCCCTGGCCTCTTAAATGTTCTTTCTTCCGCTAAATCAGTGCTTTGTGACCAAAAACGTGAGGAAACACCCGTCACACATTGGAGCACAACATGTCGCCGAGCACACCTCAGAGTCGGGCTAACGTCGGCGACTTCATTAAAATAAATATCTTAACGACCTTATAAAATAAAGGCTTGCCGTCAAGGTGAGCGAAAGGGCGTAAACGTTCACTATGCCACGATCAATTACTCGAAACGAGTCGTCACTATTCCTCGATGAAGGAGGTGTCGAGTTTTCCGATCGTCAGGCGAGTAAACTAACATCTACCGTCGTCTTTTGCATCGGGACGACAATGAGAACTGGTCTTCACTGGCATGAGGACAAGACTGGTAAGTCTGTCAAATCGTTTGCCGATTTTTTCGTTGCAGGTATGCTCACACCTCCTAGAATATTTGCAGGTAGTGCAAGGCCATGCTCTCATCACAGTTGGGGACAAGACTGCTGTATTTGGCCCCGAAGATGGTGTTGTCACCATTCCAAGATATATAATCCATCAGTACGGGCGGGCCGACGGCACGAAGGAGGGAGTGACGTCCCGCGGCATCGACCTGTGGGTGACGGAATGGACTGACCCGAACGACGGGGACAAGGCAATTTTCTTTCGGAATGTCGTCAGCTGCATCAAGGACCGGGAAGACGGGCTGTGGGGTGGCATTGTCTTGTTGGCCTCACTCTTTGTGGTGATGCAAGCGCACGACAATTATCCTCTGTTCTGGTCAGGACCTGGATTTTTGGGGGCTCGGGTGCAGTTGGTGATTCGAAGAGCAGTGACGCATGGAGTGCTGAAGATGGTTGCGATAGTTGGGTTCTTTGCGGGATTGAAGGGAACTTACAGCGAATATACCCCAATAGGCTGAATGTTGAAACATGAAGATCACATCGGAGAGTGTTTCTGCCCGAGCGGGCGGACAAGGGTTGCCTTGGATTGATCTATAATTATCAAGGCCTAACAACCGACGGACCCCTTTTATCGACTACTTTACATGTGATCCCGGGAAGTCCAGGTAACTAGGTCGAACAAAATATAATCTTAGTGAAAGAGCAGATGGAGATAGGCTAGCTCACAGAGAATCGAAGAGAAAACATATCCCCGTCCCAATAGTCAAGCTTGAAATGATGATGGGTGTTCGTTCCGATTGACAGGGGTTTCCAATTTCCAGTTGGTGGTGCCACAGTGGTTCCGTAGCGGGAAGGGCGATCTGGAGTGTTGCTAGGGGGTTTTGGCTGGCCGGGCCTGAACCTTCAAAGCTGTGTAGGCATCTAGAGGGGTGTTAGGAGGAGGCTTACCGGGCTCTAGCCGGGCTGAATAGATCCACTGATGTTTAGTGGAGATGCGGCTAGCGCCTCTCACCCCTTGGCGCTCGCAGCTCCCTAGACCACAGGCAGGTAGCAGCAAGCAGAGCTGACGGAGGGCGGAGGGTTTCGATTGTTTCGACTGGCCCAGAACCTGTCGATTGGACGCCACGCGTGGGCTTTTCCCTAAGTTGCGGGCCACAGAACGGGGGCTTGGGGGGAGTCATGGCCCGGTCTTACTGTTAGACAGTGTCAAGGCTGTTAGTGCGCCGGTAGCCCAGTGAAGCATATGTGGCATTTCAGGGGACGTCGTGCCGGGCCGTGTCGTGTCGTAATTCTCAGAACCACCACGCCTCCAATTCTTTCTCGACCATCTTGGTCTCGGTCTCGGGTCTTTCTTCTTCCTCTCCTTCTTCTTCTCCAACCTGCGACTTCGATTCAGGTCCTGGCCTATTCGCCTCGGTATTCGCATTGACGCCGGCCTTCCTGCTGTCGCTCCCTTTGCCTCTTGAGTCTGACAGCTCGTCCGGTCTTTTTCTCTTGTCTCCGGCTCCCTTTTGCCGACCTTGATCGAGCCCCCTTTCACCTCCGCACCCGCCATCCTCGCATCGTCTCCTACATCGCCCTCACATCCCTTCGATTGATCGTGACATGGCTGCCGACAAGGCCGCCGCCGTCGCCTCTGGCGCGGACGTGGGCGATGGTCTCAGAAAGCGTCCCGTCGCTGCGTCGCAAGCCATCTCACAGCCTCAGCCTGTTCAGCTCGAGGACAACAAGAAGCTGGTCAAGAAGGTGCGGTACTACGCAATTCTAGCGATTGAGCATCCGGTGTGCTAACAAAGTCTCCAGGAGAAGTCCTTTCTCGATGTCCTCGACGAGTGGGAGGTCGTCATTGCCCCTCTGATCTTCACAGCTCTGGCGATTTTCACTCGACTATACAAGATTGGCATTAGCAACATCGTCACATGGGATGAGGCTCAGTATGTTCATCCTCCCTATTCCTCCGTTCGCTCAAACAGCATCACTAACCTGTGTTTGGCAGTTTCGGCAAGTTCGGAAGCTACTACATCAAGCATGAATACTACTTCGACGTTCACCCTCCCCTCGGCAAGATGCTCGTTGGTCTCTCCGGAGTCCTCGCTGGCTACAACGGATCGTTCGAGTTCAAGTCTGGCGAGAAATACCCCGAAGATGTCGATTATACCTTTATGCGTGCCTTCAACGCCGCTTTCGGCATTGCTTGCATCCCCCTGGCCTACTTCACTGCTCGAGAGCTCAAGCTGCGACGTCCCGCCGTCTGGCTTGTCGCCCTCATGGTCCTCTGTGACAACTCGTACACTACAATCAGCCGCTTCATCCTCCTCGATTCTATGCTCCTGTGCGGCACTGTCGCTACTGTCTTTTGCTGGGCCAAGTTCCACAACCAGCGCCACAGCAGCTTCGAGCCCGAGTGGTTCTTCTGGCTCTTCATGACTGGTGTTAGCATTGGCTGTGTCTGCAGTGTCAAGCTTGTTGGTCTCTTCGTGACTGCCTTGGTTGGCCTGTACACTATCGAGGATCTCTGGCGCAAGTTCGGTGATACCAAGATGCCTGTTGTAAGTAGTGGTTTTCCATGTGGCATACCTCGCAAGCAGCTGACGAATTATAGACGACTCTTAGTGCCCATGTCGTTACCCGAGTCGTTGGTCTTATCATCATCCCCTTCCTCATCTACCTCCTCTCCTTCGCCCTACACTTTGCTATCCTCGACAGGAGCGGCCCCGGCGATGCTCAGATGAGCTCTTTGTTCCAGGCCAATCTCAAGGGTACCAACGTCGGAAAGGATAGCCCTCTGGAGATTGTGTATGGCTCCCGCGCGACTATCAAGAACATGGGATACGGTGGTGGACTTCTTCACTCTCACGTACAGACCTACCCCGAGGGTTCCAAGCAGCAGCAGATCACCTGCTACCACCATAAGGACACGAACAACGACTGGTTCTTCTACCCCAATCGCCGAGACACTCCCTACACCCCCGAGGACGAGGAGCTTCGATACATTGGTCACGGTTCCACCATTCGCCTCCTCCACGCTCAGACCGGCCGCAACCTGCACTCTCACGATATTGCTGCCCCTATCACCCGCGGCCAGAAGGAGGTTTCTTGCTACGGTAACCTTACTGTTGGTGATGAGAAGGACCACTGGAAGGTCGAAGTAATCCGTGATGCAGGTTCTCGCGACCACAGCAAGCTCCGCACTCTCACCACTGCTTTCCGTCTGAAGAACGAGGTCATGGGCTGCTACCTGCGAGCCGGCAATGTGAACCTTCCTCAGTGGGGTTTCAAGCAGATTGAGGTTACTTGCACCAAGGACAACAACCCTCGCGACACCTACACCCACTGGAACGTCGAGGCCCACGTGAACGATAAGCGTACGTTGAGCCTTTTTATATGGTCTTATTGCTTGAAATGCATCAAACTAACTCAATCTAGTTCCCTCCGCCGAGGCTGGCGCCTACAAGTCCCCCTTCTTCCACGACTTTGTCCATCTGAACGTTGCCATGATGACCTCCAACAACGCTCTGGTTCCGGACCCTGATAAGCAGGACGATCTTGCTTCAAAGTGGTGGCAGTGGCCCGTCCTGAATGTTGGTCTACGCATGTGTGGTTGGGGCGATGACATCGTCAAGTACTTCCTGCTCGGTAACCCCCTTGTCTACTGGGGCTCCACCGTCTCGCTTCTCGTTGTCGGCCTCGTTGTCGGCTGGTACATTCTCCGATGGCAACGTGGCTTCCAGGACCTCGATCAGAAGGAGATTGACCAGATTCACTACGCTGCTCTATACCCAGTTGCTGGATGGTTCCTCCACTATCTTCCCTTTGTCATTATGGCGCGTGTCACCTACGTGCACCATTACTATCCGGCTTTGTACTTTGCTGTCCTCACCTTCGGCTTCCTGATCGACTGGTTTATGCGTAACCGCAATAAGGCACTCCAGGCGATCGTCTACAGCATTCTGTACACCGTCATCATTGGACTTTACGTGTACTTCATCCCCATCTGCTGGGGTATGACCGGCAACCACAAGCAGTACGCCTACATGAAGTGGTTTGATGGCTGGAGGATTACTGACTAGAGTGATATTTGGATGACCTCTTAAGCATGGACAGGCCTCGGCCCAGTCCACGATGAGAGGTGTTACTCTAGATGAGTACACACTATGTATTATGGTGGAGACGGATACAATCCCCTCTGCAAAAGGCCCGAGGATATTGAAAGATGTTGGGAATCACAGTCAAGGAGATGTCTTTTTATGGATCTGGGGTGGGAAGCGAGTTAAGGAAAGACAAAAAGAGTTCAAAGAGAATCACCGGAATGTGCTCCGCGTCTAATGCAAAATGAAAGAAGTTTGTTTCCATTTATGAGTCTTTCGGCGGCCTGGCAGGGCCGACAGTGTATTAAGCATTATTGTACAATCCATGAGTACTTCAATTCATACACTTGTTTGATGATGACGATTTTTTTTGTTTGCAGACAAGGGGGTATCATGATGCGTGCGCGTGCCTCTTGGACCGGCTGTGTCTCTGTGTCTCCATGCTCCCTTCTTTCCTCCTCTTATAACAATCCCCCTTGGGTAACTTAACAGCAGCCTCCGGTTGCCGATTTGCTCGAGTCGCCTGCCAGCCTGACCTGGCGATTCCCGCCGGCAGCTGGACCCTTGACGCCGGACCTCCTGTCGTTGAGATCATACTTTCCAGCCTGAATGTTCTGGTATATCCTCTCGGCAACACGCATGAATGCTTTCTCGACGTTCTCGCCGCTCTTGGCGCTGGTCTCGACGTACTCCATGACGCCGTTGCGACTGGCCCACTCCTCGGCCTCCTCACGGGTGACTTCGCGCTTGTTGTTCTCCTGCTGGGTGAGATCGGCCTTGTTCCCGACAAGGATGACGACAATGTCGGGCTCGGCGATTTGGCGTAGGTCGTTGAGCCAGTCGGTGACGTGCTGGAAGGTCTGCTTGCGAGAGAGGTCGAAGACGAGGAGGGCACCGCTGGCGCCACGAAAGTAGGAGCGGGTGACAGACTTGTACGTCTCCTGGCCAGCCGTGTCCCACAAGGAAAGCTTCATATGCTTCTGGGGAACGACGGGGACGTCGCGGGGTGGTTCGGGGAGGCCATCGGGGGCCTCGGGTTGTGAGGGATCGGACGAGGAGGACGGGCGGGTGTTGGAGGCTTTGGAGTGTGGCGGGCCGACGGGGACGATGCGAGAACCAAACTCAACGCCGATGGTGACGTCGTGATGCGGCGAGAAGCGGCCTTCGCAGAGGCGGATGGTCAGGCTGGACTTGCCGCATCCTGAGTCGCCGATGCAGACGAGCTTGGCGATGTAGTCCCAAGGAGTGGTCGACATGGGAAGAGAGAGGGAGGCGAGGAGCGGGAGGGAGGCGAGGGGAGAGGAAAAGCAGAGACGCTGAGTCGAGCGATTGGGGAAGACGAGTTGAGGGAGCTATCGCGAGAGCTGTTGAGCCGAGAGGGGCACGTGCTTTGGGAAGTGGCCTTGTGGGAGTTTGTCGTGAGAAGAGATGCCCTGAACTCGAGCAGATGGCGTCTCTAGCTATCTGCAAATTGAGATTCGTGGAATTGCGAGGGGATGAGTGTGGCTGGTGCACGCAGTTAAAAGTGCAACCGAGGGATGGTGGTGTGAAATGGATGAAGGCCAGATCGCAGGGGGTTACTCGGGAAGCGGGCAGCCGTTGCAGGTGACGATGAGATGGTTCCACGCACGCCGGCCTACTTAGGTACCTACTAAGATATCTGGGGTGTTGTTAGCGGCATTTCGCGGGCATCAGGTCCGTTACGAGTCCGAGTGTAATTATGCATTTGTACTCGAGGTCCTGCGTCCCCCTTCGCCGATGACCCGTACATTCTCTACGCCAGTATCACGGCCGAGTACGATTCGCCATACCTAAACACATCCGGAGCGAAATGCTTCCAACGAGACCGAGTATTCGTCGACATGTGCCTGATAGGCCCCCCGCCAAATTGGGTCTAGTTTCAGCGGAGAGACAGCCCCAGGTTCCATCGTCACGATCAGCGAACTGTGACGGTGTGAGCGGTAGCTTGGAGGCATTGATAAGTTGCATCATCCAGTCTCCAGGGTTTGATTTCACTTATCTGCCAAGCCCCGTGTTTCCGGTACGTTGTACCCAGACCCAACACTGTCGATGTCATGACCAGAACAGGTAATAAGCGTGCCCCTCCCAGTCCGTCCTTATATTTCTACTATTTTTCACAATCCCATCTACTCTGGCACAAGACAACGTTCGAAGTGGAAGTATAGTAATCGTTCACAGGTTCAATGACCTCTACCCAATATAGGAGCTTTCGAGATTCTACAAAGACTATATAAATTAGTATTGCAATGCAAACAATAGAGAGACCAAGATACTCAAGAATGGCTCCTGAAGAGTTCAATATTTCGCCCTCGGTTGAATGTATGGCTTGCGATCACAATCGTTGCGGAATGAAATACGATGTCCCTACTGTTCAAGGTACTTTTCATCCAAAGACAGTCCAGGTATGATCTTGCGAGAAGTATAGCCAACGATCAAGATTGGATTCTAAAGATGGCAAAGGGTGCCGTGGGTGAGTGAATCGGGATCTGCCTATTACATGTTCTTACGTATCTATTGCGAAGACTGCCAATAGCTAGCTAGGTACGCCTGGTTTTCAAGGTCTAAGCAAGAAAAGGAGAGATTATACATAAAGAAGCTTCAAAAACTTTTAGTCTTTAAACCTCATGTGGTTATGCGACTCGACTATTGACGTTAATGCATCACGGCATCTCAACCCCTGGAGCCAGGTTTCGATTCTACCCGCTTGACCCGAGCATGACAGACGATCAAGACTGAGGCGGACGACTGCCACCATACAGGATCTAGTTACAGTGGAGCATCAGTGCGCTATCAGTGACGCAACAGGCAAGTTGCGATAACGGATTGGGTAAGACACCGGAGAGTCAAGTGATCTCGGAGGAGGTCGCTTGATCAGCCAATCTGCCCTGTCCAGTCATCCGGCCACTGGTCACTGCTGGAGAAGTTGATTTCGCAGAAATCGAGAGGTTACCGACATAATGTGCATTAAACGAGGACGAACGGATAAAGTTGCAAGATACCCTTATGGTACATGTACGGAGGGGCACTGAATAAGGTAAGATACTCTGGAGGCTCATGCAGATGCTGTGACGGCAGATTGCGTGCATCACGGCAGCACAGAGTACTTAGGACGTTGGTACCGGAGCATCAAATCCCGGTGGCCATGCAACCCATGTCACGCAACAGGTACATCATGACAAGTTACCCCTGTTTGTTTTAACTCGAGGCGGGATGTTCCAGTGAAGCAAGCGGCTGCCTGTGGCGCCTGAGTACGAGTGGCCTCTGTAGATACCCCACTGGGCTCTGCTGACCGCCTGGCCTAGCAGGTCTCGGCCACTAAAGCTTAGCGGCCTCAGGTCCTTAGCAGTTGACAGGGCCCCCCCAAGGTCCCCGTCCTAGAGCAGATGCGCCTGCCTGTCTGCCTGAACTTCGCTCGCACAGTCAGCGACCCAGCACCAGTGATAAGCCGAGGGCGCCTCATCTGTCTGCCGGGCCGCCTCATGACCCTTTGCGACCTTTTGCCATTTGGGAACCTGTGCAACCGACTTTGGGTTTGCCATTTTTTTTTTCCCTCTTCCTCATACATACATCACTCGATCCCGCCACCGCCTTTGCTTTCATTCGATCCTTCTCTTCAACATCCTCTCTGGCGACAAACATCTCCGACGACGCTTAGACACACGACGCCTCGTCTGCCTGCCTGTCTGTGGTCTCCGCTTCCCTACGTCACATCGTCAATCAAGTCATCGAGGTCACCGCTCTTGCGTGCCTGGGCGCACGTGAGGTGGTTGGTGTTGAGAGCGCGTCATGTTTTCGGAGTGTTCGTGCAATGCTTCTGGCTCCCCTGGCTCCCGCAACGACGCTGACTGTTTGTAGATGCTTCTAGATTCCTAGCACAGTCCCAGTCGAGGCTGTCCAACTTCGGTCAGCCCGACAACAACGACCCCCCTCCTCGACAATCCGACTGGACATCGCGACCCTCACGAGGCCAACGAGACGCCGGCCGAGGCATCGGCGCCAGCAGGTCATTCCTGTCTCGCGGTTACGGAGGAAATCCTTATCAACAAACGGGTGGCGGCTCCCGCTTCGGTCAGCTTGCGTTTGCATCTCGCATCTCTGCCGCCCAAGATGCCCCTCTATTCCAGAGCACGCTTGACGAGTTTCGCGAGGAGGACGATGAAGAGGAGAGAGAGCGAGAGGCGGCCGACTTGTTTGCCTTGCAAAGGTCTCGCCGGGTAGCCGCCGCGAGCAGACTAGCCGACAGTGTTGAATCAGATGCCCACAGCCGTGGCTCGCTTGACGATAGCATTGGCCACGGAGATCACCCGTATCAAGATCGAGGCTTGCGGCGTGGCATCAAAAGCAGCTGGAACGGGAACCGAAGTACGCACCGCCCGGGTGTGGCAAATGATACCCTTATGGAGGAGGCCGAAGACAGCCCCAGATCCAGCGTCGACCGGGATAGCGACCGTGGAATCGACACGAAAGGGAAGATGGTGGACGTTGGGCTCGAGTCACAGGCAGATCTAGATGAGGGCCCGCCAGCATCTCTCCTAGGGGAGACACCAACCGACACCAGCCCTCCCCCGTTCCAGCGATTCAAGCGCGACGGTTTGGGCGACTCAGAGCGAACACCATTCATGGTTAGGAGGGAGTCGACCGCAGCAACGGAAATGAGCAACGCCCGGCGGGACGAAGGTTTGGATGAGGAACCTGTCCAGACAACGCTCCATTTTGCCGAAGGCGAAATCTTCCGACACGATCCGTTCTTTGCTTGGATCTTCCTCATCAGTCTTGCCGGGCTGATATCAACTTTTTTTCTCGTCTGGCTACACACGGCGCCACGGAAGAGCCCTGTTGGTGATACTATTTACACAACACTCCAAAAGTCGTTTCATATGCTAGCAGTGGATACTGTGGTGGCCGTCCTGGTCTCGTTTGTCTGGCTTGCTGCCCTCAGGTCTTTTGTCCGACCACTTGTTAGCGTCATCCTAATCGCGGTGCCTGTCATCCTGTTTTCTTTCTCGATTTACTCGTTCGTGTCGTCCTTTAAGGGTCGGACACATGGAACAAGCCTACAGGACACGGCCATGCGATGGGCAGCCATCATCCCTGCCGCGGCGTGTATACTTTGGATTTGGTTGGTTGTGAGAGGTCGTCGGGCAATCCAGCAAGCGATCGAGATCCTGCAGTTTTCCAGCAAAATCCTGGCCCAAAACTCGGCTCTGATGCTGGTGGGCTTCGGGTGCTTGGCATTGATTGTCGTTTGGACTTGGGCTTGGCTTGCTATGTTCACACGCGTCTTTATGGGGGGTCACTTCTCCAAGTCGCTTGTGCAATTCGTGATCCGCTTCTCAAGTTGGTGGTTGGGAGCCGCCTTCATCTTCCTGTACATGTGGACCGTTTCAGTCATTAACGCTGTCCACCGCGGGACAACGGCAGCGACCGTATCTCAGTGGTACTTTCACCGAAACGCGGGTCCCCCGACGCCATCAAGAGAGATTGTCTTGGCTGCGCTCAACCACGCGCTGACGACTATCTTTGGTAGCATTTGCCAGTCGACTCTTCTATCCCTGCTTATCCGAGCGCCGTTGATATTCCTGCCATCGAAAATAGGCACCGCCATCTCGAACATTGCATCATTTTGGATTCCGACGCCTGTGGTAGCTTTGATGAACCCACTTACTATTACCTATTCTGCCATTCATTCGCAAAACCTGGCGACTTCGGCCAGAGGGCTCGATCAGATGGAGCTTGTATCTCCTAGCATTCCCACCACGACCCTGACTCCGCGGGCTTTCCGTCTCCGAGGGCAAGCTAATGGCCTGCTCCCATACCGGCTGGCGAAGTTACTTCTCGTGGCAACCCGGCTGATCATGGCCACGGCTCTCGGTTTTGCTGGATGGGTTATCACAGCTAAACAGCTGCGTATCCAGCTCCCAGATGGAATGGGTATGCGGGGGTCCGCATATGCATATGTAGTTGGTATAATGGCGAGTTTCATCGGTTATTCTGTGATGGGCGCCATGGAGGGTATTCTAAGTGGCATTGTGGACGCGGTTCTCATCTGCTACGGCAGTGAGAGACGCATGGAAAGAGGCCATGGACGGTTTTGTCTGGAGGCCGCATATCTATTTGGGGAACGAAGGATTGGAGAAGAGCGTGACTACGCATAGCCGGAGTATTGCATGTTCTTTAGCTGGCGCTTTTGTTTGTTTTGTTTCTTGGGATACCGTGTCGGGATAGATGCGCGAGAGGGTTTTGATCTGGATTAGGAATGAGACGAGTTATAGCTATTGGCTTCATGACTGGTGATGTATGTGTCAACCGAGCTGACGGTGATGTGCCAAGATGCAAAGGGCACAGGGACGACATGTCAGTAGGTTGTTAGCTGGCTATCTACCCATGTCAACTGGGGTAGCACGGCAATTTCGCTCATCTGAGAAAAAACCGGAAAGGCTCGCCCTTCCGGAGACATGTATTAGACAGACGTCACCTCTCTTGTCATTGCTGCCTATCTTAACTTAGGGAATAGCTCTAGAACAAAGTGCATCATTAATAGGCTTTAGAGGAACAGTTGTAGTCACATTATTTTTTAGCCAACATATGTCCTGTATTTGACATAACCCCATTTCCCCCGTTTCTCCGTGTCACTTCAACTGTCAGTCGGATCTGTCACTACGGTCAGCACCAAGTGCTTCTTAGTGTGAGACACATTCGCACAGGTATTAAGTGGTCAGACTCCAACTGTTATCGAATTTTCTATTTCCCAGGTCAACAAGCATCTACTTCATTGTCCAGGATGGCTCCTGCACAATCCATCACCGTCATCTCGTCACCTTACCACCTTGGCGTCAGAGACAAGGCTGTCGGAGCTGGACCAACAACCTTGATCCACGCCGGCCTCACCACTGCCCTTCGAGACCAAGGGTTCGTCGTAGATTTGGTCGAGATAGTGCCCGTGGATGAGTTCGACGGCGAAATCGCACGTCTTTTCGAGCTGCTGCGGCGCACCTCTGAGACGGTCACCAAAACTGTCGACGCCGGCTCATTCCCCATCATCCTGTCCGGAAACTGCTCCGCCGCAGTTGGAGTGGCCGCAGGTCTCTCCAGTTCGAACGAGTTCCTCCGCCAAAAATTTACGCCCAGTTGTGTCTGGTTTGACGCACACGACGACTTCAATACCCCCCGACACCCTCGTCAGCGGGTATCTTGACTCGATGCCGGTTGCAATGCTGGGAGGTGACGCATGGAAGACTCTACTTTCCAGCGTTCCCGGATTTCAGCCCATGGATCTCAAGAGGAGCTTTGTCCACGTCGGCATGCGCGACGTAACAGAACTAGAGCGGACACGAGTCGTCGACGCAGGCTTCTCCGTCATATGGGGAGATACAGCCCGGCACGTCGATTTTAAAACCGAGCTTCAAAATACCTTGGAACCTAAAGACATGGGCGACACGATGGTGCACGTTGACCTAGACTGTCTCGATACTTCTGTCGGCGCGGTGAACAGGTTCTCTGCTCCCGGCGGTCTGCTGGATGCGGACCTTGTTGGATGCCTCAAGATGCTTCCTTATAAGATACGGCCATCAGCGCTGACTATTGCATCGTATGATCCTTCGTTCGACAAGGATGGGAAGATACCTCCCGTGGCGATCAAAGGGGCATTAGCGTTTATTCGCAGTTTAGCTTCTCAGGGGGTTGTAGCTTGTGATATGACTTAAGGAGAAAGGAGGAACCCAGAGGCTTTGTTATACTCAATCGATGCTAAGAATTACGGCGTATGTCTAGGCTATAGTGTGCAAGGGAGCCGGTTGTAATTGCAATTCTCACTCTAAACTATCTCCACTATCACGGTTGAGTTAGGTGTCAACTTTCCGTACTACTCAGGTGCCAATTTGATAGAAACAAGACACTATACACTTGTGTTCAACCGTGCCAAGTATATTCCATTTATTAACTTCACGACTCTCACTTCAATTAGCCGTGTTATGGTTATTCCTAAAGCCGAAGGAGAACTTGATAATTCTAATAGTTAAAAGAAATCCGTACTTTTCCTTTCATCCAGGTTCTAAAGCATACAATCTGTTTAGCACATGGAATCCGTGGAGCTTGTGGCTTGTGGAAAGCCTTGCCGAGGTTGGTAGAAAATTCCAACCTGATCATATGATATGGGACTAAACTTTAAATCAAAGCTGGTTCACAATCTCGTCCTAATCGAAAATCTGTCCATACTCCCTTTCAGCAAGTTTCTGGGCCTAGAGTTTCACCCCTCCCCTCCCAAGTTCTAACTCAAAACGAAGAAAATTTAGAGAAGTTGTCGCAATCCTTCTTTTCAGAGTCTTTTTCTTTCGCAACCGAAAAGCAAGCGAGATGTCCGAAGCAAATGATCCAACATGAAAAAAATCCCCTTCAAGCAGAAGCCCACACCATAGTTACAGTTGGGGTGAAAGCTCGAGGCGGAGGCGGGAGAGTCCTCGGTGCTGGGGCAACTGGAGGAGGCGCAGCGATCATCGGCGCCGGGTTCACTTCCGGAATTGGGGCAGTTTCCGGGGCGGGCTCAATATTCGGAATCGGTTCGACATCCGGGGCCAATAAGACGTCGGGTGCCCATTCCACGTTCGGGGTATGGGAGACTCCCGGAGCATAAGAGCCTTCCGGGGCATAGGAAACTTGAGGAGCCCACGAGACTGTGGGAGCGTGATAGCTCGACTCAAACTCGGGAACGTTCTCGACAGCGACGGGGGGAGAGATCTCAGTCTCCTTCGCAAGACGCTTAGGTTTCTCCACAAGAGTGGGCTTTCTGATAGTGGTTGCGAGGTTCTTAACAGTCGCTGGCGATTCGACGGGAGTCGTAGGCTTCTCGGCAAGAGAAGTAGGTTTCTCAACGGAAAGCACGGCATTCTCGACGGGAGGAGTGGGTTTCTCTAGGGGAGGCGTGGGTCTTCTAAAGAGAAACCTGCGTTTCTCAGCAGGGGGTACTGACTTCTCGGCCGAAGGAACAGTTTTCCTTAGGGGAGATGCGGGTTTCTCAGTGAAGGCCATGGGTTCTTGAACCAGAGTGACGGGCTTCTCGATGAGCGCGGACTTGTCGACGGGAAGCGTGGGCGTCTGAGCAGGAGACGCGACCTTCTTGAGAGGCGGTGCAGGTTTCTCGACTGGGGTTGCCGCCGTCTCGACGGGAGACGGGAGCCTCTCAATAGGAGCGACGGGCTTCTCAAGGGTTGTCGACTTCTCGACGGAAGGCATGGGCCTCTGAACCTGAGACGTAGGCTTTTGAACCGGAGTCGTGGGTTTCTCAATTGAAGCCGCGGGCTTCTGAATGGACAGCACGGGCTTCTCGATGGGTACGGACTTCTCGATGGGAACTGCGGGCTTCTGAATATGAGGCAGGGGCTTCTCCTGAGATACGGGTTTGTCAACCAAGGCAACAGGTGCCTTGACTGGAGATGTCGGCTTCACAATGGGAGGTGCGGACTTCTCAACTGGAGGCGTGGGTGTCAGTTGAGGCCCAGGCTCTTTCTTCTTCAGCTCCTTCGCCGGTGCCGCAGGTTCAACTCGAGGCTCATCCTTCAAGATTCCTTCATCCGGCACCTTCTTAACGGGGAGCTCGGGCTTCTTAAAGATGGGAGGAAGTTGGGACAACCGTTCAGGTTTGGGTTTCTCAGGCGCAGGGGGAGCCTTCGGAGGTGCTTCGGGGGGTGCTTCGGGCTTCTTGGAGAATTCGGGCTTCTTTGCTGGTTCAAGTTTCCTTTCGGGTTCGAGTTTGGGGGGTTCGTATCTGGGCTCTTCCTTCGTCGAGAAAGGAGAGGCCACAGACAGCTCCGAGGTTGGGGAGGGCGGGAACTCGAACTCGTCCCTAGTGTCAATAGATTCGGCAAGGGTTGAGGTTTGGGAAGACTTCGAGCGGCGACGGCGGAGGCCACGCAGGCTCTTGGTCAACCTCTTTAATCCTTTGGGGGCTGAAATGGTGACTGATGAAGCCGGTCCGCGGAGCGTGGGAACGCTGCCGGACGGAGTTGAATATGTGTTGTTGGGATGGGACTCGGCGGCAGCCGTCGAGGAGATGGTTGCAGCGACGCAAGGGTCAGGCTCGGCGAGAGAATACTTGGTGTGCTGGAGGAGTTGGTTGTGCTTAGTATTTGGTGTTTGGAGGTTTGCTTAATGGACCAGTTCGGACCAGTAGATGGTGAGAGCCAAGGGTCAAGAATCAGGAGACCGGAGTCAAGGTTAGAAAAGAGAACAACTTGGCAAAAGGACCTCCTAGGTTTCTATTTATACGTGCCGGCGCTGTCCTCGGGAAGCATCTCACTAGTACATGCAGGTCATCGGGTACGGGGAAATCTCCCGGGGGAGCCTCCACCGGGAGGATCTGTCATCTGGGGACATCCATGTCAGTGCCGGCGCCACGGGCGGGTTGCCAACACACTTTGCAGGTCATTGGCAGGCACTTTCCAGGCATATGGCTGCATAACAAGTTGAGATGGCCAAGCAATAGCGAGACATGGACGACGCGAGGGCGTCAAGGCGTGACATCGGGATGCGCCCTGGCTGACGCGAGGGTGGATCGTGTTCCACCTGCCGACTTCAAATTGCTTCTGAATCCTCGATGCGTCACGGAGATGAGAAGAAAAAGACGCATGATATCGAGTATGAAAGACGAAAGGTGTTGAGCCATCAAGGAAACGCAGGAGGAGGAGCTGATCTACGCCGACGGAGTGATAGCCATTAACTCCTTACACAGCACTAGTGAAGATTCTCAAGGCGCCAATGATTTACTGCACTATGCAAAACAATGAAAGACAAAGTGCTTGGTGCAATCTGGATCCTCGGGTGTTGTTGTGTTGACTGGTCATCGATTGTTTGTTGATCCGCGGCTGGACTCGGGAGTTGAGTTGAACGAACCGGGACCGTCTGGCCTGCATCGGGACGTCTGCATCCGGCCCGGCCGGTTCGGCGTCGGCATTGCCTGAGACAGACGCAGACGCAGACGCAGACGCAGACGCAGACGCAGACGGCGCAGAAGAAATCCACCCCATCGTCTTCGATTACAGGAAAACCAACTAATACCGAGTTCGCTCGACGAGTTCCACCTTCCTTCTCGCCCTCAAACCCTCACACCTCTTGGCTTGACAGGTAGTTAGCTGCCCATTGGCCACCTCACCTGTGGCCTCACTTGAGGATGATCCTTGAAACAGCGTGAAATGTGAAACGGAAACGAATCAGGACTCAGGCCACAACTTCACGAGAATACAAATTGCCTGTCCCCACTTGCTCCACCCGCAGCATGCTTGCTTTTGACTCAGCTGAGGCAGGTAGGAAGAGCCAGGCCGAGGAATCAGTCCTAACTTGATGCATGTTTTTCCCGAGATCCATTCCTCAGTTTCTTTTTTGTGCAGATTGCCGAGTTCGAATCACGGGTTAAATACCGAGGAGTTACATCTTCAATTCCTCACCTCTCATGACCTAGCGTGGAATCTTCGAACTTGGTTATATAGTCCTTGCCATGTTCATAGATATATGCTCGTAGGATAAGGACTCCGCCACGAAATACCTTATGTGCTCTCAGGCCAACCTACTTTCATAAAAAGTGGCGTAAGACACCGGAATCTACAATTGGATTAACCATGGCAAATCTATATTTTTATCACCGAACCTAGCCCCGGTCGCTTAGTCTCCAGTCTTCTATTATCCCCTTCATGTCCATGTCTGCCATTGACAATATCATGTGAGTATTCGGAGTCGGTCACTTCTGTCTTAGAGATGCATAATGCCGCCTGTGCAAGCTCACTGCTTGGAAAGACATTTCCCCTACACCAAACCAGATAGTTGACTTAACCAATCATTCCTAATCTTACTCCAGAGTCGGCAGTGAATGATGCTTCGTCAAGAGGCTCAGCGAATTATTGCGGCGAGGGTGTGGAATTAGTGTGACAAACTCTCATATTTTGCAGTGTTCACTCGACATCAATGCTACCATAGCTTCAGCGTTCTTCACCAGAAGCAACAACCTCAACTTAGTCCAAGCTGCATCGTGTATGAATCAACTTGCTTACTTGACCTAGCCACTAGATTCAATTGATTGCGCGAAGGTATGCATTAATGTATCAGTTGTCTCTCGCAGTGTCTTCCATTATCGGTTCAAGCTTATGTTGCCGAATATCCCTGCAGGATTCTCCAGGCCAGCTGCCACCTTATTTTTCTGCTCGTTGAGCTGCGAAGAACTGTACGCCTTTGACGTGACATCATCTAGCTCTATGGCATTTTGTAATTGCTACCACCAAATGAGTTGCACTTTTAGGCGAAAAAGAATTGTTGGAAGATAGGACTGGTTCATCAACACTCAGTGCTAATGGGCTACATCTAAATATCCAACGACGGAGATAGCTGGTATCTAGTGATTGAACAAAGCTAACAACTTTGCAAACATTCGCTTTCTCTCACCATCACTATCACCGAGTATGCGAAGTAGATCTGGCACCTTTGGGGCCACTTGCATGGTGCATGTATGTTTCCTCGGCCATTATTTTCGTGGTGACTATTACATTCGATGTAGTTCCAAAACAATCATCAGTATATCGAGTAAGTCAACTATCTTGATACAAATAAGGTAACGGGCCAGTCACGAAGTATGGAGGATAGTAAGGGCATTGGGTAGTCTCGATTCTCGATTCTCGATAAGTGACTGCCTTCCTAACCCAATTACTTCAAGACCTGGACGACTTTCCTTCTCAATACACAAAATGGATGTCCCTTTACCCCGGATCCGTGGCTGTCTGTGTCGAATTGGTGCCAGGTCTTGTTCGGTTTCACCACGAGTACCTGGTTCCGATTGTTTCCCACAAATCTTTTACCTATTACACATTCTGAAGCCCTCGGGCTGTTTGTTAATGTTGCCACGCGAGCGTGTCACCAAGTTGTTCAAAGTTAACCACTTTTGCAAAATATCTTAAATCTAAATTCTATGTTCATACAAAGTATAGACAGATGAAGTCCTTATATACAGATTTTCCGGCTTCTAAAGGAAAGAGGTCATGTGTGGCTTAGTTGGCCCAGTTGGTGGGGTTCCAGTTGACCTAAATTATAGCATTAGTAAAAGCATATTGCGATATGAGGTGACAGAATAGTAGCTTACGTAGCTGGGGTTGATATTCTTCAGGTCAGCGACACCCAGGTTACCGGCGTCGATGGCGATCTCGTGCTTGAGGATCTTGACAGCCTTGGCAACACCCTCGGTGCCGAAGACGTTGGCGAACATCATGGGGCGGCCGACACCGACAGCCCGGACTCCCAGAGCCAGGAGCTTCAGGGCATCGCCTCCGTAGCGGATGCCACCGTCGGCGTAGACCTCGATCTGCTTGAAGACCTCAGGGGCCTCCTTGGAGATCTCAATGGCGACCTCGAGAGGGGACGGGCTGTCGTCAAGCTGGCGGCCGCCGTGGTTGGAGAGGACGATGGCAGGGGCGCCATACTTGACGGCCAGCTTGGCGTCGGCGACGCTGCCGATGCCCTTGATAATGACGGGGAGAGAGGTCATCTTCTGGAGCTTCTGGTAGTAGGTCCACTATTTAATGGTCAGCGAAAACTCTTGAACGGCGATGTTCTTGTGTAGAGCACAGGGGAGATTAGGAGACTTACAGTGAAGGCGGAGTAGTCAGAGTCGCTAAGCCAAATATTAGTTCAAGAGTCGCAAAAACATATAAGAATGCTTACGCAGAGCCAACTCCATATCGGGCAGCGCGGTGTCGGTTGCCGTCAGCGGCAGAGTCGACAGTGAACACAATGGCATCAGCGCCAGCCTTCTCGCTGCGGTCGATCTCCCGCTGAGTAACGGTATCGTTGGAGGTCAAGTAGAGCTGGTGGGTGTTAGAACTGGCAACGGAGTAATTTAAATTGAGCAAACATACCTGCTGGAACACGACCTGGCCCTCGGCCTTGGCGGCATGGATCTCCTCGATGGAGAGATGGGCGTAGTGGGAGGGCTACAGCGGGAGACTTTTGTTAGTGGAGTTGACACCGATGTTGATTCAGAGGAGCGTACAATGTAGATTATTCCACCCTCAGCAGCACCCTTGACGAGGCCAAGCTCAGAGTTGGAGCTTCCGTAATCAGCACGAGCACAGGGGCTGATAAAGAAAGGAGCCGAGACGTTGTGGCCAAGCATGGTGGTTCTGCGCAGACATGTCAGCTACATTCACCACATCCGGTTCGAAGCAACGTACGGTAGGGTGCTCTCAACGTCGGAGATATCGACAAGCACTCTGGGCTTGAAGCGGTAGCGGTGGAAGACCTCGAGGTTGTTGCGGTATGAGTACTCGCCGGCCGCACCGTTGCGGTAGTAGGTGTAGTTCCTGTCGGGGAGGTAGTGCTCGGCAGCCCAGTCGAAGTCGGGCAGGCCGATCATGCTGTCGAGCCCGGCGAGCTCGCCCGTGGGCAGGTCGCCGAGGACCAGCTCGATGCCGGTGTCGGGGGAGTTGAGGAAGGGCCGGGCGGCCATGGCCCCGGAGACCAGGGCGCTAGTGAGAAGCTGTCCACGCATGGTGAAAGAGAGGCTGGAGTTGGAGGCTGTGGAAACAGAGTGGTGTCGACCGGTTGGTTGTAGATGGGGGAGACGATGTCAGTGACGGGCAGGATGGTTTCTTTAATACCAACAACTCAAGGCTACCTACTAGTTAGCAAGCTCAAGCTTCCCGACCTTTTGGATCATACACCCCCCATGTCATTCGAAGCTTCCCACCTAGTTCCCATTCCTCCTTCTCCGGGATAAATCATCCCGCCGGCGCAGTCCCGGCGACTTACTGCGTACCTAACTACGCAACCCTCGGAGGCTTGGAACCTTGGGATCTTGGCTACGGGGTCCTGACCAACAGGGCTTAGCCGTAGACTAGGCTAGGTCTTGGAAGAAGGAAGAGGGTGCATACAGTTCTAGACTAGACAGATGCCACGGGTGCAACAGTGGGACAGTGGTCCGCCGGCCTGGATCCGCCCCCGAAATTACCGCTATTGCACATAGACTTATCTGATCCGTCCTGATCCCGGGCCAGCTCTCCCTTTGGGACGGTCTGTTTGGCGGGATGACTTCTTTCTAGCTCCAGGTGACCAACAAGGCATTCCAGGGGAGGGGGGGTTTGCTACGAAAAGAGCCGGTGGACTTCTTCTAGCTCCGGCATTCCAGGGGAGGGGGGGTTTGCTACGAAAAGAGCCGGTGGACTTCTTCTAGCTCCGGCATTCCAGGGGTGGCTGCTACGAACAAAGCCAGTGGGCATCGGCAAGAGAGTATATGCTGAGCCCACCTGAGACGACGATCTTCGTGGTGGTTGCGATGTGATGCCGCTTGGGAATTGGAAGGATCCCAGCATTGAATGAACGCCTGTAGAGGTCCCGAAACGGGAACAATCAATTAAACAAAAACGTCCAGGGGGTTCCATCTTCACTCCGAACTTTTGACGCCTCACTTCTTTTCGATCTTCAGGCGGCATGCAACGTCGTCAGGGTTGCATTTCGTCCCATCTTTTGGCAGTTCTTGGTTTTCCAAGCGAACGGGCGAGCCGCGGTCGACACCTGATCCCTGTTTGATTGTACGCAAGTTGCATAAGATTGTTTTCCATTGGGGGGGGGGGGGGTTCTTTTTTTGTCTTTTTCTTTTTCTTTCACGCATGATGCTATCTAGTCGTCTAGTCGTCTAGTCGTATTTTATTAGCCACGCGAGGAAGAATCTGGACAACGGCCGACAAAATTCCTTGTTTGGACTCGAAGGTTTTGACGGCTCCCCCACGCGTGAACAAGGATGAGACATCCTGACCCACTACCACTCATGCTCGCATAAACCCTGCAACGTAACCTCAAGCGGCGGCCGCGCCAGATTCTGCAGCAGGAGGTTGTCCTATCCTAGGAGCCCTAGATGCAGGCATAATAGGCCTGTTCTGGCTTGTTATGGGCATTGGTTTCAATGGTGTTTCACGCCGGGAAACTGAGAGAAGGATGTTAGCGTCACTGCAGTAGGTGCTGTGCTATGTATGTAAGTAAGAAATCCTCCCGCGATCCTCCAGATAATCTTCCGGGAAATCACCCCAGACGCGCAAGTTCTGGCCTGATTTGAGCTAGCCTCGCATCCAGAATCCGGAATCATCGTCGTCAGTTTCGAAACCAGTCCTTCGACGTCACTAGAAGCTATGCACGCTATCTTAGCCTATCTCGGGGCGCAGTTTCAACGCGTCGTAGTAGAGTGGCTCAGCCAGCATGTCATTGACTGACAGCAGTTCCTTGGCAAGGTCACTAAAAGTCTCCGGGGGAGGCAAAACCATGACGTTGGGCCCGGAACGGGCGAACCCCCGGGGCGAGGGAATCCGCAATTTCACCGACTCTCCTCCTTCTTTGGGGCTCTGCTAGTTTTACTAGCAACTTTCTAGACTATAATTTGCCTCATCGACATCGAAAGATGATGACAAAACACGACCCCCATCCCGCCTTACCTCCGAGCCGACGGCAAGTCCGGACGCTTTGTGGAGATGCTTACTTGGTAGCGCCGGGAGTTGTTTAGCCCATCTCTACGAAAACGGATATCTCGAACTCCGCACTTTGGAGGTCGGAATAGGAACTAAACCAGTTGCCCTACAAGGCCTTCCAGCCCTTCGGTAAGAAGTACGAATACAGTACCATCAATACGACCATCAGCATGAACCAGCAGCAAAGGTGGATAAGTTCCCACTCTCGTAGAATTTTGGACAGAAACTTAATGAATTATCAACCCAGCTTATCCTAATTCCTCCCGCGCGCGTCTGCTCGAGCCTCGTTCCAGGGGTGTGCCAAACTCCACCCGGTGGATCAATAAGCTTGCCGCGCGGCGTGCCGTCGCCGTGCGATCTGACCCTCGAATCTCGAATGGGCAGAGCTCCTTCATAGATTATCCCGTCACGAGAACCCTCCCCCACCCGCCGCGTGGGTACCGTAGTATAGAAACCCTACGTGTCCCCGCTCCGATTCTTCTCCGTCTCTCCGCCTCTCCTCTTCTCCTACCACGGTAGTTATGGAATCAGTCAGATATGAAATCAATCAGAGCTGTGGAACATGATTCAACCGCTTATCATCGCGCTATCGACAGACCATGGTGACGATGCCGACCTCGCTACCAAGGCCGTTGTAACCTTGTCTTCTTCTGCCCTGTCTTCTTCTGCTCACGACGTGCCATATACGGTTGGATCCCGTGCATGTCTATACCACCGTCGAATTTCACCGACTCGCTTTTTTTTCTTTGAGTAGTAGATCATGTGAAATCCGACTCGGCATCGCGTTGTCCCATGTCAGGTCCGTCACCTTACCTCCGGCGTTCTCACTATTCTAGCTACCATCCGTGATGGAGAATACAATGGTCCCACGCTGTTCCTGCATACGGTAGGTAGTACACGGCTCGGTTGAGCCCGAGCCGACGGAGATACTACATTCTGGGTTTTGACCAATTTAGGCAGGAGGAAATCGGTGATTCGTTCGGCTTGATTATAAGATGATGTTGGACTATCGCCAACGCCGGGTTGTCAATCACCTTGCAAAGTTACATAGGAAGAACGATTGCAGAGTATATCAGTGCCAAGCCGCGTACCGTTGCTTGTTACCAGACTCCGTAGTATCTCCCGATGCCTTTTTGCGAACCAAGGATGCTACGGATAGGGCACCTCCAGTGACAACAAAGGTGCCTGCCTACCTGACGTTACGTTGCTGGGTTCTTTTACACGAGCTGCCATCGCAATCGGAGTACAGGCCCCGTTGGCACTTCAGATGCTCCAGGGTCTACTTCCCCAATAGGCAAGAGGTCAAGGCGGACTCCCATTAAGTGGAAGAACTATACCAAGGATACGAACTTCTCGATTTGGCCTTAAATATGTAGGGAGTTCATGCTCAGCTAAAACATGATACGAAAGCAGCTTGACAACCAACACGGTGTGGTCACATTACACTGGTAATGAAACCGAACTTTGGAGATGTAGGGTACGCCAGGGGGGTGATTTGGGCATTCGAAGAAAACCCGACTTGGGAAATTTTCCCAAGCCGACCAACCCAATTCGGCCATTTCTGCATGGTATGATGCTTCCGATGGTTTCAATTCACTTTGAGGACGAGGATGCCAGATCTGGACGGCCTCAACCCGCATGCGTATCGAATCGTGACGCAATCTGACTTGACAGAGCTAGGCTAACTAAGTTCAGCACAAGTGGGTTTGTATCCTGTCGCAATAGTTCTGAGTCCGGAATTCGAGTAGATAACTTGCTAATAATATGAAGGAGTAGGATGTAGGAATGATACATAGAACAACGAACTGGTTCACAGCGATGCACGAGAGGAGATGATGCTATCGTCCTTGCGTTCGAGATGTTCGCTAGAACGCGTTGAGTAGCACCTTATTAGCAGTGGGTTTAGCATCGACAAGTTCGGCAGCACCGCTACCCCGCTAGATTGCAGAATCTGAAGACTAGGTACGCACGATAATCAATCTACTGTTTGTGTGTCTGATTCCGAATTACTGCCACTGTCCGATGAGTCCTAAACCAATACAGCTACTCTTCACTTCAAACGAAGCGAATGATGGGTTTTGGCAGCTCCCCGCGAAAAAGGAGCAAATTAACCCATCTTCGCCTACTAGTCTAGCTAATATCCCAATTGGAGCTTGTGGTCGACGGTGTGACGGTGTGGCGGGACTGTGGGGCTCGTTGCCGGGCAACGTCGCCAAACACGGCACCGCACAACAAAGCTGCCTACCAAGTTGTACGCCTCACGGGATTCCCGTTGTCATCAACATCACATCGCCATGTGTAGACATTAAATTCTTGTCCACCTTTCTTCCACTAACTGACCAAACACCCTCACAGCACAATCAAAACCACAGCCATGGAGTCGCCGCCTAAGAGAATGACGCGTGCGCGTGCGGCGGCTAAGGCCAGCGAGCCTGCCGTGAAGACCACCAAGATCGTCACGGCCGCCGCGCGGGCAAAGAGCACAGCGACAGCCAGCACAAAGAGCACCGCTGCCAAGAGGAAAACAAGGGCGGATGAGCATGAGGAAGATGATGAAGAAGCACAACGTGAGGTCCCCGCACCAAGAAGGCCGCGAGGCCGACCGAAGAAGGCAGAGGAGCCGGCGGAGACCGAGGCGCCTGCGAGGGCCACGCGTGGCCGAGTTTCCAAGAAGCCTGCCACGGAAGCTGTCAAGGATGAGCCTGCACCAGTTAAAGCGACACGAGGCCGGCCCAGGAAGGTGGTCGCAGCAACCTCCGCTGAGGAGGCAGCCGTTGAGCCGGTCAAGAAGACAACCAGAGCCCGAACAACCACCACAACAAGAACAGCCGCGACGAAGCCCGCGGCCAAGAAGAGCGTCAAGTTCCAGGAGCCCGATAAAGAGAACATCGAGCCCGCCATTGAGGTTAAGGAGCCTGTCCGTGGCGGGCTCCGAGGCCGACCAGCAAAGCGCGGTGCGGCCGTGGGGTCCCGGACGACCAGAGCCGCAGTAAGAACCGCAACGACAGACACAAAGCCCCTGAGCCCTAAGAAGATGACCCAGATGCCCGTTTCGAAGGACGACTCCGAGGATGAACTCGCAGGTGACTCAACGCCTGTCAAGCCCTTGATGAAGCACCCAATCAAGCCACCAACCAACACTCACACAAAGACGAACCATCACGCACCTTCTGAGGAAGACACCACGGAGCCCACACTCGAGGTCGATACCGTTCTAAACCCACCCGACCTTGGCACATCCGTCCTTGCCTCTTCCGCAAGAAAAATACCATCTTCTGCCTTCCAAGACACGATGAGGTCCCCTGCTCGACGGATTGGTCCCATTCAGCTACCAGGTTCCACCATGAAGTTGGCTGGAAATGTCACTGGACACTCTGGGAACGCTTCACCATTCAAGGCGTCTCTACTGCAATCGGCTGCAAAGCGACCACCGTCCCCCATCAAGAGCCTGAACCTCGGAAACGCTCCCACATCTCAACAACCCCAGTCCACGATGAAGGCTTCGCTTCTTCAATCACCAGCGAAGCGATCATTTCCAGGTATGGTGGCTCTTCCCGACCCTCGACAACTGGAGTCGGGCGTTCTGAGCGGGTCACCGGCTATGAAGCCTCTTGTCTTGTCGACTTCCACGCCTACCCACCTGGCTCGACCCTCGGACAAGCTCATGATGGAGGATCAGTCTACAGATGAGCTGAATGGCCTCGAGGATGACCCTTTTAGCGAGCCCATTGAGAGTCTGCAATTTCCTGGACGGCTGTCTGCCGTCCTACCTCGTCATGCCGACCCGGTCATGAAGAAGGATATGGGCATTGTTGATGAGCCCAAAGTGGAGCAGGTTCAGCTGGATGATGCTCCCGAGGCTGTGGAGATGGTCGAGGAGGCACACAAAGACGTTGAGGATGTCGCAGAGCAGCCCACTCAAGAAGTTAATGAGCCCATCGACGAGGTTAACGACGAGATGGCCATCGATGAAGTGGCCGCTGAATTCGAGGAAGCCGCTGAAGAGCCCACGTCTCCCACTTCTAGTGCATCTCAGCCACCCGTTCAGTCTGAAAACCCCGTTTTCCAGCTGCGAGAGAAGGACTTAGATCCTTACCAGAGCATGGATTCCGAATCGGAGGACGACATGGAGCACCCCATCAAGGCAGCTCCGGCGACCCCGATTACTTTCGCCCACAAGACTCTCAACACTAAGGGAACTGGCCGAAGCCAAGCCAAGGCGCCTCACGCCTCCCTCGGTGGCTTCACCGCCCTCGCTGATCGATTTGGCTCCTGGTCTGCGGCTAGCCCCATCAAGATGGCACCGCTGGCTCTCACTGTAGTCGAGCAAGTTTCCCTCCAGGAGCAGACTTCAGTCCCGTCTTCCCAGATGTCTCCAGCAGTGAACCACTTCTTTGAGGATGAGATGTCTGTCCGTCCCGATACCAACGCCGAGGCTCTTGACAGCGAGACGGCTGAGGTAGAGGAGCCTTCTTTTGACGACATCATGGTCACTGAAGAAGATGTCGAGCTAGCGCAAGAGGCTAACGAGATGTCTCTTCTGGAGCCACACAAGGTGGAGGCGGTAGCCAACTCCGACGCCTTTGATGACACACTATCCGAGGCCAGCCAGGAGTATGGGGATGAAAACCAGATTCCAATGGACCCTGCCGTTGTCAACTCGCAGTCCAACGGCCCCGTGACCCCTGTTCGTCCCGTAACGGGGGCTTTCAACACAACCACCAAGGTTCCCCTGAAGCCCGCGGACGACTCGACTCCCAGCCCTCTCAAGAAACGCTGCTTCACTGCGTCTCGAGTTGCGCCCAAGCGTCCCACTGGCCCCAGCAGGAACGCGACCGTCATTTCATACTCTCCCATGAAAGAGAGGAATGGTATGCCGGTCACGGGTACGGAGCTCGCATCCGCTCCTGCTACGCCTGGTCCGGTCACCCCGTCCAAGTCCGACCTCTGGTCTTCCATTGGTACGCCTGCGCGTACTCCCCGACGAGATGTCGACCCTGCCTTGCTCCGTGGCGCCGTCGTATTCGTGGACGTGCACACCAGTGAAGGTGCGGACGCCAGCAGTATCTTTGTAGAATTGCTCACTCAAATGGGGGCCAAGTGCATGAAGACGTGGAACTGGAGCCCTAGTGGTTCCGGAGAGGCTATTTCCAGTAAGGTTGGAATCACGCACGTCGTCTACAAGGACGGTGGCAAGCGGACCCTAGAGAAGGTCCGCGAAACCAATGGCGTCGTCCAGTGTGTCGGCGTCAGCTGGGTGCTTGAGTAAGTGATTTCGTTCACGACCCTATTATTGCATCATCAATTGACTCGGAATAGCTGCGAACGTGAGAACGAGTGGCTCGAGGAGACCCCGTACTACATCAACACCAAGGTCGTTCCTCGCGGAGGCGCTCGCCGCCGCAAGAGCATGGAGCCCAAGGCGCTGGCCAACATGAACGGCACTCTTGTCAGCAGCCCCGTTAAGGGCAACACTCGGACCGCTCCCAGCACTCCCATCACTCCTAAGAACCGACGGGAGAGCGCCACTTGGATGTTTACACCCTCGGAGCAAGCTGATGATGACATGGACGATGACGTCGACTGGTCCAACCTCATGCTGACTCCCGTCCCCAAGACTCCCGCTCCAGATGCGGTTGCTCGATATGCGGCCAACCTTGTCCCGGAGACACCCTCCGGCGAAGAGGAAGATGACCTGGACGATTCTCCTACCAAGGAGAACTTGCTCATGCGGACGTGCCCGCCCAAGAAGAATCCCTTTCACGACATGGGCGCGGGCATCCTAAGCAAGGATAAAGATGAGCAGGTGCTTATGAGACTCATGGCAGCCCGCCGCAAGAGCTTGCAATTTGCCCCCAAGATTGGCAGTCCCCTGGCTCGGGCTTGGCAGTAACTGCCACCACTATTGTGGATCACTAGGATACTTGTACATGGATTTGGATTTTGGGTTTGGGGGGATTGAGTCTTGATTTCGTGCCGAGCCGGATGGCAGGCAAAAGACACTCCTTTGGGGACTAGATACATACGGAATGGCGACATACAGGACTGTTAGGGTTTGGCGTTCAAGGGCACCGGTCGATTCGAGTTTTTGTATGGATACCGAGATGGCGAATTGGGAGGGTTCGCTCGTTCATAACACTATTGTAATGGCCCACGGGTACTTCAAGAATTGCGAGTGTATCGAAGTGACGGTTCGTGCGATGCGTGATTGTTGTATTTTGCTTGATTCATCATCGAGTTGAACCGCTTCGTTGTGGTTGTCTCCTTTCTTCAACCAACCGTCTATGACAAATCATGCACCTCGTACATGATGTTCAACTGGACATGCTTTGGTCGGCTGGTCGTCCGACTCAGTGCGTCTGAAGTATATGGTCGTCGTTTCGAGCTCGATTGGCGGAGGCTCCGGCAGCGATATCACTGCCTACTGACTCTTGATCGAAGCCAAACAATGTCGCTTCTACCTTCCACCCCAGTGCTCATGCTAATCATGCCTTTGCAACTCCCTACGCGGAAACATAAGCCCGCATGGCCTTGATGGCATCACCCTCGTGGCTCTTAAGCAGCTCCGTGGCCTTGGCCTTGGGGAGTTCAAGCTCGTCGACGAGCAGGGCGACGTCGGCGGGGTCGACCTTGACGTTCTTGGTGGATGCGGCGGCGGACTTAGTGGCCGCGGCGGTGCCGAGGGTCTTCATGGCCTTGCTGACGGCATCGTGGTCGACGTTGTTGGCGCCGGCGGACTCGTCGGCGTCGAGGCTGGCGAGGGCGGAGGCGGCCTTGCGGTCCTCGGCGGACTTGGCCACGGCTTGGGATTCGTCTTCGGCGGCCATTGTGGTGGTAGGCGTCGGTGGAGGGAGGGGGGAGGGAGTGGTTGGTGGTGTTGAGTGTGGAGGGTTGAGGTCGAGGTCAAGGTCGAGGTCGAGGTCAAGGTCGAGGTCGAGGTCAAGGTCGAGGTCGAGGTTGAGGCTGATGCTTTTGCAATGTGGGGGTGTCGGTGGAGGGGTTGTCATTCAGCTAGGTACAGGCGTAATGGAGGGGCACCAATTCGTACATAACTTTTCAAGACTCTACGTTTTGTAGGATTGAATCCTATCAACCTACAACTCAGTGTGTTTGCGGTATGAATGCATTCAGCCAAATTTACCTGTTTATCTACACCTGCAAAAGGCCTTAAACACCACTAACACTCAATACTCTATCGTCATGGTGCACCGGTAGAAAGGGGCCACAGTCACTAACGTCAGCCACGCTCAAAACAGCCCACCCCCGCATATCGTCGGCTTTGATTCGCCAATTGAACTCCCTTCTCCCATGTCATCGAAGACAGAACTTCGGTGTATTTCTTTGTTCGAATCACCGTTGCCGTGACTCACTCTAACCCAGGTACTCACCACGGTTTCCTCTCCTCGACGACAGGGAGAAATCAGACCATTCTACAGTTCATCTCATCTCATCTCATCTCACTTGTTTGGCTCTTCAAATAAGTTCAGCACGAGAGAAATATCTTTGCAGCTGGTCCTGCCACTCTTTCGAACGACTCACACACCCTCCTCCCTTCCTTCATCTTCACCTCTACAACACCACCGCATTTCACTCGCCCACTTTTGTAAATCATGGCCTCCTCCCCACCCGCCGAAACCTGGGACCCTGCCTCCTGGCGCTCAAAGCCCATCAAGCAGTCGCCGCCCTACGCCGAGCCAGACAAGCTCGCCGCAGCCGTTGGCGAGCTCGGCCGCCTCCCGCCGCTCGTCCACCCCAACGAGATCATCGCGCTCAAGGCGCACCTCCGCGATGTCGCACAGGGAAACGCTTTCTTGCTGCAGGGTGGCGACTGCGCCGAGCTGTTCGACTACTGCCAGCAGGGCCCCATCGAGTCCAAGCTCAAGCTTCTTCTACAAATGAGCGTCGTTCTCATCTGGGGCATGAACAAGCGTGTCGTGCGTATCGGCCGCATGGCTGGCCAGTATGCCAAGCCGCGCTCCAGTCCTACTGAGATGGTCGATGGCAAGGAGCTCCCTAGCTTCAGGGGAGACATCCTCAACGGGTACCGCGTCGAGGACCGAGAAATCGACCCAAACCGCCTCGTCAAAGCCTACCACCACTCTGCCGCGACGCTCAACTACATCCGCGCCGCCGTCGCCTCCGGCATCGCCGACCTCCACCGGCCCCTTGACTGGGGCCTCGGCCACGTCCGGGACCCGGCGCTCAAGGCCAAGTACTCGGACATCGCAACCAGCATCCAGCAGACGCTGCGCTTCCTCCAGACCATCAACGCCCGCCCCGGCGAGCTTGAGTCTGTCGAGCTTTTCACTAGCCACGAGGGCCTCCTCCTCGAGTACGAACAGGCCCTGACCCGTCTGCTCGAGAAGCCCGCCACCGACGGCCGGTCCTACAGCCCTGCCCCCAGCGAAGGAAAGGAGTACTACGACACGTCGGCTCACTTCATCTGGATCGGCGACCGCACACGCCAAATCGACCATGGGCACGTCGAGTTCTTCCGCGGCATCGCTAACCCCATCGGCATCAAGGTCGGCCCCACCACGCCGACAAGTGATCTTCTGGCCCTGCTGCGCACTCTCAACCCGTCGTGCGAGCCCGGCAAGATCACTCTCATCACACGATACGGCGCCGCAAAGGTGCGCGACCTGCTACCGCAGCACATCCGCGCCGTCGAGGACTCCGAGTATCGCCGATGTGTTGTCTGGCAGTGCGACCCCATGCACGGCAACACGCTGTCGACACCTGCGGGCATCAAGACACGCCGCTTCGGCGACATCTATCGAGAGCTTCAGGAGACGCTGCGTATCCACAAGGATGAGGGCAGCTACCTAGGAGGTGTGCACCTTGAGTTGACAGGTGATGCCGTGACTGAGTGCCTCGGCGGCAGCGAGGGACTAGATGAGGATGACTTGTCGACCAACTACACTAGCTTTTGCGACCCGCGCCTCAACGAGAAGCAAGCCCTTGAGCTGGCCTTCTTAATCGCTGATCATTTCTCTCAAGAGCAAAAGTTGTTGAAGGTATGAGAATAAGATAGTGGTGTGACAGGACCGGCGCGTGGTAGCGAGGCCGGGTTGGTGTTTGCGGAGGGTTTCAAAAGTGCTTTGGAATGACACAAGAATAAAGGAATGTGGTGCAAAGCGTGCACGCTGTGCACATAAAATTGTTTATGATATTGGGAATCACATCAAGGAGTGTCTTGCGAGCAAAAGAAATATATACCACATTGGTCGTTGAATCGTCGAATTCTTCCTTCTCTACGTCATATGGTTTGCCCACGCTGTCTGAGCATCTTGTCTCGATTGCCCAGCACTTCCATTAGAAGTCACATTTGTTGTCCCAACTCTGCCCTGTTCAGTCCATTCTGCCTTCTGTGTTCTGTGACCCGTCACATCACCAGGAAAAGCGTCATATCCGACTCTTCTTTCTCCGGGAATCACATCCTCAAGCCAGCGAAATGGTCTGGGCAGCCTCAAACGCATCCCCGGCCTCCAGCTTCTGCCAGCCCTTGACAGTGCCGGGCTCGACGCAAACCATATTCTTCCAACCATCCTTGGGGGTAAAGTCCTTGGTGGAGGCGGCCTTTTCAACCCAGGGGTTCCAGACAACAACCTGGTCGAGGTTGTCGCGGACAATGCGGAAAAGGGGTTTGCCGGCGTCGGAGACTACAACGGGGTGCCTGGGGCCCTTGGCGGGGGTATAGATACGATCCGTCTCACTGGAGAAGGTGACGGTGCTGGATTGCTTTAGGGTCGCCAGGTTGTCAAGCTTGTCAATGTACTCGGAATCTTCGAGGCCGGATACCTCGACTGAAGAGATGTCCTATTGTTTGCTGGGTCAGTTTTTGGGCTTTCTAACAGCACATGTGCCTCTATGAGAGGAAGTCTTGACGTACGCTGATCTTTAAGTAGGTGTGTAGTAGGGTCTGGAAGTCAAAGGGAACATCACCGTCGTTGCTGACGACGAGAGTGCTGCTCAGAGTTTCGGGGTCAAGAGAGACGCTATAGATGAGGCCGAACTTGTAGGGCCACAGGGCCTTGATCTCGTCGGTGAGGTTCTCCGAGGAGAGGCCAAAGTCGAGCTTGACACTGGAGCTGGAGCCTTCACTAGTGGAGCGACCGAGGAACTCCCAGCGCGAGTTGCGAGCAAAGCCGTGCTGAGGGAGCTTTGCGGTAGCTTCATGGTCGGGGGCGGTACCAAAGACCTAGACGGGGAGTTAGCAGGGAGTAATGAAACGAGAAGTGATCGAGTCAGAGGAATATGGCAGAGAGCGCATACAGGAAAGACAACGGGGATGCCACCGCGAACAGGCGCAGAGCCGTCAAGAGCAGCTGTCTCGCTCAGCCAAAGCTTCTCCTGGCCAGCAGCATCCTTCCAGCTAAGGACATTGGCGCCGTGCAAGAGAACCTCGACGCTCTCGCCAGTGGGAAGCGTGGCTGAGACGCGGGAGTGGTCGTGGGTGATGTCGATGGTGGGCTGCGGAGGCGCGGCGGGGGTGGACGCCAGAGCCGAGGGCTTATTGGGTCGGTCAACCATGGTAGCGGGTATTTTTTTTTTAGTTGGTGGTGACTGCGTGAGGGTGTGTAATTTCTGTGGCGTAAGGTGAAAGAGAACGCAAGAGAATGAGCGAGGGAGGATGGATTGTTCTTTAGAGAGGAAGAGAGTGAGAGCTGGGAGAGATGGAGGAGAGAGAGAGCTGGGAAGCTGAATGGAGGTGACGAAGTGGGGGTGGGGAAGGAGGAGCAACGGCAGCAACGTTAGGAAGGATGTGGTGGGGTCCGGTTTGGTTTGAGGCTCAACGTGCCGGGAGTGCTAGCTGCTAAAGTGTAGTGTGTTATGCGGTTTTTGAAGGGAATACCGATCAAGTTCACTTTAGGAGATGGAAGAAGAATAACCAGAGCTTGGAAGGGGTTTTATGTCGGTAGATATCGTCGATAGAAGTGGTCTAAGACCCGGTTTGATCGCCTCTGGTGAAGCTCGTGGTTACCCGACGTTGGTGATAGTGGGCTGTCCCCGCAGCGGTAGTGGTGAGAATCCCCGAGAATCCCTGAGAATTAGCGGGGTAAGGCCTGAAGAGGCGCCGACTCCAGACGACCTTGAGTACCGTCCGGCCGTAAGCCCCCAGAGGAGGATCACCCGCCGGCCCTCTCCGAACCCACCTGTTGTCGACATATCCAATAACCGAGTTACATCAGCCCTGCTAGAGCTCTGAACTGTTGGATCATCCTGCCCTGCGTCACCTGTCGGGCCAGGTTTCTGGCCGCTTCTGGTAGGGCGGCCGCTGACGTCTATGGTAGGTGGGGGGAACTGCAACTGCAACGGCCTGAAACACGTCTCAGATCTCTCTTGTGATACGCCGACAGCACCACCAAAAAAAAGAATCGACACATTCAACCCCAGCATGGCTGCATGATGTATCCATCTTAACATCTTAACAGGCAGGCAGGCAGGCACCAACGTAATCCACCACGATGTAACCATTTTTGAAGCCCGTTCTTACCTTTTGACTATTTTTGACTATGTGCAGCTTGTTTCTAAATTCATGGGTAGAGGTTCGAGTTGTTAAGTGGCATGAATTTAGTTGGAAGGAGAAGGAGAACGAATCTGCCTCCCGGCCCTTTGCCTAGATGCTCCGAATTTGGAATCAAAGCCGACCGGGGATCATAACCCGACGTAAAACCATGTCCTATATCGAGATGAACTCATGGGCTAATATATCTTGCATCAGGTACGACCAGGATCCTCCTCGGCACAAGACATGGCAGAACCCCCCCAAGCGAGTTATCGACTTCACGCGGACGAGATCACTACAGTGTAACTAATGTGTATTGAATCCATACCGACAAGTGTTACCGGTTCTTTGAAGATTATCGTATGAAAGCGCTCTCCCAAAGGGTCACGGTTACTCCGATTTCAGGCCGAAATATTCGACGCTGTTGTCGAAGCTTCGGTCGATAAGCCGACAGACTTTCAGATCGCCCGGCGATGTAGCCGTCTCGCGCACCCTGGTAGACGCAAACGTAGCACTGTAGCGATGGCATCCTTTTAGTTCAATTCCGCGGCAGCTGCTAACTTCGTACTCAAAGGTATTAAGTTGGCCAGTGCATGCAGAGGGTGTTCATCCTGTTCAAGTACTCTTTAATGACACGCCACGTCGGTGGGTGGAATACCGACGAGTCACAGTTCTGTAGGCCGAGGTACCTAAAGATAGGAATAAAATGAATAGCATCATGAATAGCTCACTTGCTGACTATTTATCTACTAGCTTCTGGATTCTGCTCTCTCGCCGGCAAACTTCATGCAGTTTAACGTGCTCGACCAGTGCGTCAGGACACTGGGCATTCTTTTACCTAGAAGAGACATGGGGTAAGCCTGGAACTGCTTTGGTCCCCCTTTTCGGGTTTAACATGATGTTTCCCGATTCTGAGACGATACACACGACTGTAATCGAGTGCGCCAAGTTCGGGTACAGACCCTCCCAGTTCATGGTGGATAGGAGCAGTGAAGAGCTTCGGTGACAGAGACGTTGCCAACAAGCCTAGACAGGTTATAACATACTGTCAATGCCCGTAAGAATAGGGAAAGTCGATGGTCCCATGTAGACTTGTGTGCTACATAAAGCCGTCACATTGAAGAATGAGTTCATGATGGAACTACTGTATCTAAGTAGGCAGCATACACAGCCCTACTTCCAATGCACAGTTAAGCACAAAACACAGGTCACCACCAAAATATATACCAAGGCTAATCCTGTCCATAACCTAGACTCTAGTAATAACCTATATAGTACATACCCTAACATACTCTTAACTTCCAACGTTGTTTTCTTAGTACTTTCTTAATTATAGAAATAAAGTCTAAAAGTGAAGGTACACTGAAAATTCTTAGATTTAGGAAGTGGTAGAATACTGATAGTGATCACTAAGGAAACACGGTATGATTTAATAGATTTATATCATTCAGGCCCGCCGCGGACCTGGAATGGGGTATCCTCTCCCCCTTGTCCTTCTCCTCTCTCTAGGTTCTTTTAGCGAATACCCTGATGTCCACTCTGATTACGGCCATCTTCCAAATCTACACTACCAAGCGGCTGCGTAACAGGGAACTGCCCTCGCTTATTGCTTATCGTGGCGCTGGTTCTCCTCGTCCGTCGAAGTAAACATGGCTGCGTTGCCCTCAGTCACGCTGTCGTTGCTTGAGTGCCCGTTTCGATGCTCTACTCTGGCCTTCTCGTCGATTTCTTCGATAGTAATAAGCAGTTCGCCGTTCTTGCCATAACGACGCGGCTCGATTTCGGCTTGCTTGATGACAGTGAATGCGCCCTTCCATCCGGAAACCTTCTGGAAGATGGAGTCCATTTCCCTAGGGTTCTCGTTAGCCTTGGTGCTCTGTGGACCCGGGGTTTCTGGGGACCATACTCAAGAGAACGGTACGCTGTTTCGGGGTAGAAGTAGTAGACGCAGGGTACCATGAAGGCATTAATAACGGCGAAGATGATATAAGTCTGATACCCAATGTTGGTAAATGCGACTGGGGTGATCATGACAACCTAATTTTGCATTGTTAGTTAAAAGCTCTCGAGCAAACTCGCCGAGAACTAAGAAGTCTCACCATGAAGTTGAAGATCCAGTTGGACGAAGTTGACAGGGCATTGGCCGGAGCTCGGATACGGAGAGGCGTAATCTCGGCAGGGTACAGCCAGGTCATACCCAGCCAACCGATGGCGAAGAAGGTGTTGAAGACAAAGAGGAAGACGATCCCGGCAATCTGACAAGCCTTGTTGTCTTCTCGCGACCCGACCCCCACGAGGATGGCCATCGTGGCAGCCTGACCGATGGCACCAAACAGCATCAGCTTCCGGCGACCAACTCGCTCCACTAACCAGATAGCGGGAAATGATGCGATGAAGTATTCGGTGCCATTGAGCGCAGCAAGCAGGCGCGACATCGTCGGAGACATGCCTAGATCCCCGTAGATCTTTGCCGCGTAATATGTGATAAGATTGATTCCTGTGATTTGTTGCATGGCCTGGTTCCAAAATGCGAGGATCGTACGGTGTAGGTTGCGGTTCTTGTTGCGCCGGAATAGGTCGGAGAACGTGCCTTTGCTCATCTCGGCTGTGGTCTCCTTGATAGACCGGAACTCGTTCTCAACATACTTGTCGTTCAATCCCAGGTCCGCGATTGCGGCAATGACCTCTCGAGCCTCTTCTTCACGGCCCTTGAGCATGAGCCAGCGGGGAGACTCTGGCAAGTTCATAACGAACGCCAGGATAAAGAAGCAGAAAACGAGCTGAAACGCCAGCGGGAACCGCCAAGCGACCGAGCCCGGCGCGAATGCAAGACCAAAATCGACCCAGTAACTGATGAAGATGCCGCAAGTGATCAATGATCCTTCAATGAGGACGAGTTTTCCACGCTTGTGCGGAGAGCACGTCTCCGACTGCCACATGGGTACGGTAGATGTGTTTCCACCATTTCCAAGACCGGTGATTATGCGTCCAATGATGAAGTGTTCCAAAGTGAAAGCCGAGGCCTGAAGGATAGCGCCAACGACCATGATGGCCGTACCGAAAAAGATCATTCGCTTGCGCCCGAGTTTATTACCAGCATAGATCGTAGCTATAGCACCAAGGAAACATCCTAGGTTATAGCTTGCGACTGCGATACCTTGGTTCGTGGACCGGGTGGACTTCAACGCCGCACTGATATTCTTGTCCTGATCGTTGATGTCGGGGAACTGGGATAGGAAGATGGGCAGAGTCAGGATACCGCCCATAACACCCTGGTCTGTAGAGAGGCATTGCGTTAGTATCGTTTCAGTCCTTCTCGAGTTTGTTCGAATCCAAGTCAATCTGTTCTTGTTGAGTGCAAGGCTTGGGGCTATTCTAGGTGCAGACACCAGCAGACCTGGGTTGCAGTCGGTGGGTGCCCCAGGCACAATATAGCCTCAGGCCGCCGGGCCTTAACATTTCCAATCGCATGGAACGCAAGACAATTGAGTTGACCAAGTAGATGCGGGAGAGAACTTACCGTAACCAAAGAGCAGGAAATCGCAGCCAGCGACGGTACTGACGGCCAAGTTGAGGGCATTTCCCCTCAGGCCAAAGAATTGCTTCCCCATGATGGGCTGTGATGCCAAGGTTGTTACAGCGTGTCGTGTGTGTCTGTGGTTATTGTTTTGTTTACTCTTTGCCCATATGTGGCGGATGGGTGTATAAGTGAAACCTGTGCAACTCGAACCACCTGGAGCCAGGAAGATGCGGGATCACAGAGAGCAATGGGGACACGGACAAGGAAGATTGTCAGGAGACGGGGATCCCAAGGGCTTATAAGTATCCACCAGCAACGACATCTCTGAGTGGCATCCGAGGGGAGGGTTGTTGCATTGCAAAGCCAAGCTGGACACTGGGCCCACGGTCTCTCGTTTTATCCACACCCTTGACTTGTGCGTCTTACTGCAGGACTCGACGTGCGCGAACCCGGTATATTTACACCCGGGATACCGCAAGACGCAAGTTGCAAAGGTAGGCCTTTGACTCCTTAACATGTTCGAATACCCTGACGTACAACATTCTATTCCCTGGAAATCACTCCCATTGTCTTGCTCGTACCTGCGCACCTCCCGATCGAACTCCCCGGGCTGACTTACCGCAGCCAGTACACCGCTCCAACCGCGGACCAGCCTCTTCACCTCCGCAGCGTACCTTAGGTAGTGTCGGTAGCCTGCAGAGTAAGGCGGGAACGGGCTGAGTGTGGGGATGAGTGTGGGGAAGGCCGACGTCATGTAGAGCGCGTGGAGAGATGGTCTCGGGGAATGAAAACTGGGGCGTGAGGCGTCAAACCCGCAGTAATACCATCCATCCTTTCTGCATTTCTCCGGGGGCCTTGATCCTCTAGCGTGCCATTGTTTCTGGGGATAGCCCCGTTGAAATCCAACTACATTTTGGCCGGTGGTTTCACGTGTCCGGGACGGGGTTTGGAAGTGCCTTGTTTGTGAGAGGGTTCCTTTGTTCGCGATGGAGATGATTATTGGATGAGTTGAGTCTAAATCCTTTTTAGGATCGTGATGGACAGATGTTTCTTTGCTCCATTGAGGCTGGCTGAACCGCGGAATGGAAACGTTTTGGACACCCATGCATCTATCTTCTTGATGTTTCCAGGAAGGGGCCAGGAGGAGGTTCTTGGCACATTAACACGATTCATGAATGGCGAGGCACACCGGCTAAACGGCGATTTCTTTTGGTCGTTGTACGAGAAAGGAAACCCGAATCCAGGCTCGAGTTAAAGATGCCTACCTTTAGACTGGAACATCCAGAAAAGGCAGCACGGGGGCAACAGTCAGCAACGTTCAGATTTATGTGAACAAAAGCAGGACAAGCCGGAACACAGGATTGGCAGGTAATCGTGGCGTTCGCTATCAACACTCGCGCTATTCGAACAAGGTGAAGCTCTGCAATTGGCAGCCTGGCTCTGACTGCGAAACACTGGCGATTCAACGATAATCCCTCCTAACTGTAAATATCTCGAACAGCTTGATCACGGTCAAACAAGCACCCAGCGCTGCAACACAAAGTCAATCAACTTTGCGTGTAGGATCAACAAGGTGCCATCAACAAGACGTGCCTACATCTCTAAAGGGTGTGGTCATTCTCTGCCTTCTAGAACTAAGATGATGGTCAGCAGTTCCCGGACACTCAAGATTTAGTCTCCGTTAGACCCCGGAGTCCAGAACTAGGTCTTGGTAGCTTGCAATCCCGTCCTCGACGTCCAATAAACAGACCGTACCGTTACATCGCGGACGGTGAACGGCGGGCCCGTCGAATCATGAGTAGATCCGCTCTACTGCACAATGACGCCTTCATTGACCCACGCCTCTTCCCGAGCTCTTACTCAAGAACAAGAGCATGCGTCTTTTTTCCCTTCCCGTCCAGTTTGGACCCTGTTTATACCCAGGGAAGCCCCGTCACAGACGGAGGCGCTGCATGTATCAGGACCCGCGTAGTACATAGGGCTTGGCTAGTTAGTATACGACGGTTTTAAAACGTATTGGTCGGGCACATGAACAACTTATACTAGTAACAGCAGCAATAAATTGATGCTTAACTAATAAATATATACATATATATATATAATCAAGGCTTTAGTAATTTTACCTCATATAGTATGAATTAGCCTTAGGTTGTGTATTTATCTATTCCCTTAGTAAAAGTTGATCATGCCCCGAGCAAGACTCGGTTCAGAACGTGCCATCGCAACGCACTATACTGATTCCCGGCTGGAGGGTTTCCTTGCCAAAAAGGCGGACAGGGGCAAACGATGACTATACAAATCCTCAGGAGTGGACGCCTGTCTCTAGATCCACCGAGTGTCCTGTAAGAACGGAAGGAGACCAACCGAATTACGAGCGTTTGGCGACGGTAAACTGTCTTCACCGTCGACGTCGACGGTCGGGATCCATTTCCTTGGTTAACAGACGGCCGATAGGATCGCAAAGTTTTAGGGCCATGGAACTCCATGGGTCCCTGACGTCACTAGAACTTGGGCGGCCCGATTGGAGATCTACTTCGGGCCATTCAATTTGGGGTCGCCGAGACAGCTTCGTTTTCGCTGGCTGCGTTTAGTCCTAACAAAGAGTAGGCTTCTGATCTCGATGTCGGAAGACAAATCACTTAAACTTGCCAAGCTAAAGCTTCCCTTCGGCATTCCCACGTTGGACAAGGCCGGAAATTTCATCCCCAGTTGCAACACACACGCACGTGTAAGCATGCGCTAAAGCCGCTGTTTGCTTGCGGCCGCCGTGCTTAAGTGCCGTGTCGACGGCGCGGCGTGGGTCCGGAAATCCTTCGGTCTTGCATCCGGATGAAACCATCAGACACCACGCAGGGATACATGGGTTCTGGGTATTCAATACTTGCTTTTGGCAGCTAGTCCTACGAGCCCACACGTCACTGTAACTAGGATTCTGTGTTTACTGTTTGTCTCATCCGTCTTTCGGCCGTGACGCCGCATGAGCAAGCTAGGCATCTTGCACAACGAAGGACAAGTCGCACCAACTAAACAAAACGGTAAAGAAGACATTGCCCACCCACGCACCGTCTTGTAAGACCATTGCCAGAACACTGAGTTCAGTGGTAGGCTGGGGTGGCAATTTGCAGCTTTCGTCGACCTCATGCTCCGTGTACACTCCGTCGACCTTTTTCTCTGACTTACATCTTGCATCCCTTTATATCGATCGAACCACGATCTAGCAGTCGCATAGACGGATCAGTTTTTAGGATCTGCGGCATTAACGAAACGGTTCTTTGTTAGTTTCTACTGTGCCATTGAGGATGAATTTATTTCCCGGCACAATGACTCTGTCACCTCGGCTAGATCAGCGGATCGTTTCCTCTTTCGTCGTTCGCTTGTCTGATCGCCCAACATCATCATCAAGGCGAAAGGCCATGTGGACAGCAGATCCAAAGGTAAAGTTTTTCTTTCTTATATTGAAAACCGGACCTCGCAGGTTGCTCCCCCCACCCGCTTCCTATCGTCGCTGTTTGCAAATCCCGATCTGCCTGTGCAAACACGATGCAGCCAATTATTTCCTGTCGCGCGGAATAACAAAACTAGCACACACGCAACATATGTAATTGCCTGCCTACTATGTAGTACTGTACGAATACTGCGTATATTACACAGACATTCAAACCAACCATGACCATGTCACGAGCCCCGGTTGTTTTCAGGCAACAGCCAAGACACCGCTTCTCCAGCCTGAACCCTGGCCGTGGTGGGTTTGAACCACTCCATCAGCTCGGTCCGGAGTCGTCTTGACCACACAATGACACGCATGCCGAGCGTTGTACGACTAATACCTAACTAATTATGAGTAACCGCGCATGCAGTAGAAGTGGAGAGCGCTGGGGCTATGCACTTTAATTCCTTGCATCGCAGCAAATGGAACAGGGCACAATCTTCCAATAGGCCAACCGCTATGTAAGTCCATCAACCAACACTGCCATTCCCTGACGCCACAGTCTCGCGTGTCTCCCGTCTCGGCCTTTTGCCATTCCCAAACAGGTCAATCCAACGAAGAAATCGTGCCAGGATCAAAAAGGTGCCGGACACGCCGCTCGTTTCTCCACCAAGTTTGTAAACCCTCATTCACACCCTCGAGGCTCGGCTTGCCTCTTTCGGGTAATCCGACCTCCGGACTTTTCCACCCCATCTTTCCCGCGCTTCTGGTCCTGGTCCGAGTCCCTTTGCGCTACCTTGACGATCCTCCGCAAAGAATTGCCCCATGCAGACGCAAGACAGAGAGCCCTGCATATTCCTCACGAGATTCGTCTCTTCGACCCTCACTTCGGCTCAACCAACAACGGGACTTACTGGACTGAGTTTCTGTGCGTTTCCCCCGGTTCTCTTACGCCAGCCAGGTTGTTTACCCCGGAAAACGTCATCTTTGCATGGTGGATATAGTTATTTGTTTTGTTGTAGTTATATATGTGTTGTGTGTAAATGTACATCTTCCATCATGAGACATTACAGTCGAACAAAGCCACCAGCCTGGCGCTCTGTACAGGTATAACAATGGTACAATCCCTCTACAAAGTGCTTTGACGCCGTAACCAATGCATCTTCAATGCACCGGTTTCTATCTCCCCCGCCTCTCTGCTTCGAAGAGCTCTCGCTTCATATCCATCAACATGTCCTCCAATTGGTAAACCTCGGCGCGCGACAATGCCGCCTCGCGCAGCTCGTTCAGACCACCCCGTAGGATGTCCATGATGGTGCTTGTCTTGCTCACTTCCTCCGTCTCTTCGTTACGAGACGCCTCTGTTCCCTCTTGGGCCTCGGCCAGGGGTTCCTCGTCCATCACACCGACAAGCTCCATGGGATCATTCGAAACCGGGATCTCTGACTCGGCGTCCGCCCCCTGCTGCGAATGACTCTCAGAGGCCGCATTGGACTCGGTAACAAGTTGTGACATGAGCTCCTCATCCGTGTCTCCGGGATCACGACCCTCTACTCCATCAGGCGATGCCACCTGCTTGGGTGGTGTCTGTGTGGATGGCGTTTCTTTGGGTGGCACTTGCTCTGGTTCCTCCACCGATGGACCCTGTGTATCCTTGCCTTGGTGCTTCTTGCTCCGCATTCCCGCATTCTTTCTTGACGAGCGCCGTGTGCTTCGGACTGGTGAGTTGGCTTCCTCAGAGTTTGCTTGCTGGCTGTCATCTCTGTCTTGTTTTGCAGTGCTAAGTGATCGCCTCCTCTTGTTACGAGTCTCGGGAAACAAAGCCGCTCGCCTCCTCTTCCTGTTTTGCCGTGAGCCTTGGCCCTGGCTTTGACTTTGACTTTCGCTATGGCTTTGTGAGGACTCCAAATCTGGTCCCACAGGCGTAGATGGAACCATAGGCGACATCGACTTGGTCTTTCCCACACTCTTCTTCTCTGGCGAAGGTGTTGGCGATACTGATGAGTCGGTAAGGGGTCGGATGCATTGCGCCTCAGGCTTGTTTGCCTTCTTCTCGGGCGAAGCAGAGCTGATCTTATCAAAGGGTAAGCTGCAGTGCCTTGACTCAAGCTCGACAACTAGTCTCATCATGCTGCTCTCATCGACCTCGCTAAGGTCAAACGAGGAATCATGGTTGTCGGCCAAATCGGAAACATCGGGTGCTTCCTTGTGTAGTGGCTCTTCAGGACTGCTTCGCGCGTCCACATATTCATCGTCTCCTGATTTGGGCGTCTCCTGGACCTTATTGTCTGGAGGCGTATCTCGGCGTGAAGGCGTGGATGGAGCCTCGGGAGCTATCTCAAAAGATTCTTCCTTCAGCTCCTGTGGCATTGGATCGGGTTCCTCGGTGACGATCGATGTGTCCTCTTCTTCAAGGACGCTTGACGGGATGACTTCCACATCAGACTGAGAGCTGGACTTGGTCTTCCTTCCCTTTTTGCGCCGCGTGTTTTTCCTAGTAGAGGCAGCACGAGGAGGGTCGACTTTGCCAAAGGTTTGCTGATGACTAGTTGGAGGCGTTCCTGGTGGCGATGAGAAAACCCAGTTCTCGAGGGAATTTCTTGCTCGCGACCTTGTTTGAATCTCAGAGAGGAGAGGGTTAGGTCTTGGCTCTGGTGGTGATGAGGGGGGATCATTGTAGTCCTCCATCTGCAGGGCCTGCCCACGTCGTGGGGTAGGGGTCAAGCTGATGAACTCCTCGTAGGATGCAGGTCGTTCAGGGGTAGCAACCTGTCGTCGTTTCCTATTGCTGCCAGGCGTTTCTTTGGGCTTCTCTTCCATGGCAGCTTGAGAACGGGTTCTCGGGCTAGACCTAACTCCCGAGTAAAGTCCGGCGTTCTCTTGTTGCCGTTGTCGAACCTCCATCTGCCTCTCTGTGAGGTGCTGAGACTCTTCCGCAAGAGGGGACGACGCGATTGGTGCAAACTGAATCTGAGAGTTGTCGTGACGTAGGCGAGGCGTACTCGTCCGTTTCGTTGATTTGAACTGCATCAAGTCAGGTGTGGCCTCTCTTCGACGTTTTCTGGTCATAGGCCCCTTAAACGGCAGCCTCGACAAAGATGCAGTTGGCGGGGTCGCGTGTTCAGCTTCCTGTCGAGATGACTTGGTTGATGAGATGGCAATGAAGCTGAGGTCGTCTTGTGATCCAATGAAGGATTGGGCTTGCGCACCAAACTCGCCGCTTGATTCTTCGATGCCTGGAAATGAGACATCCACCTTGGGTCGTAGAGCATGTATGATTGCTTTGAGGCTATCAGAGCAGTCAAGGCTCTCCTCATCCCGAAAGATAGTATTCCAGGTTTCAGCCATTTTGTTCACCACGTAGCGGTGCTTGCTTTTAAATCCTGCTGATACAAGTGCCTCAATCAAGTTGAGGTCCTTATTCTCAAGATGGCCGAGGGAAACTAGATGAATACAGACAGTATCCCAAAGGGACCGCAACTAATTTGTACTGTTAGTCTCTTCATGGCTGACAATTGGGTGCCCTTTACTTACTGCGTTGGGCACAGGAGACTCGTCGCTCAGTTTCACCTGAGCTTTGTCGTCCTGAATCCACGGGCAAAGCCCGTCCTGCAACTTGGACAGAGTCTTGACTCCGGTTTGCGGGAAGGTCGCTGTCATAAACCCGCTAATAGCCTCTATGTAGGAGGCAAAGGGCGCTTGATCATTTGACTTTGCTGAATTGTCGTAAAGGAACCTCATGCTCTGCTCTTGGAGTTTATAAAGGTTGTCAAAAGGATCGAAAGTCGAAGCCCTTGAGGTGGTTGGGGGCGCTCCCCATAGCCGTCGTCGTGCAGCCTCAACAGCTTGGCGATCTCGTGGTAGCTTGGCAACTTTGAAGAGCATGGTCGCTACTGGGAGCGCCGTTTGGTAGGGCTTGTTTTGGATTGTGAAGAAGTTTTCCAGGAGTACCTTAGCGATGGGTTCGACCAGACCGAGCGCGCGACCAGCATCGCCACACTCTTGCACTATCTGGTCGGAGAAGAGGTTGAAGAGTGAGAACCATGATGAAGACGGCAGATTAGGATGGAACAGAAGACCTCGTTCCAACAAGGATACGACTTCCCGGTACTCAGGACCAAGAAGCTTTTCGCTGCTTGGGGGGTTAGGGCCAGCCAATGTCTGCTCCAAAGTCAAACGCATCGTGTTTGCGGCCAGCACCCATGGGCCATAGGGAGAAAGCGCATCCCGGGGCAACAATCGAAGCATCTCACGGGTGAGTTCGACGCGAACCTTGAAGCTTTTTTCGTTGAAGAAGGGTTCAAACACGGCCTGGAAAAACTCGCAAAGAGATTCGTCGTCTGCTAGACCAGGTGGGTTGGAGCAAAGTATGCTAAAAAGGTGATAAACGGGGGCCTGGACAATTCCCCGTGACTTGTCAATTCGATCAGGTCGATATGATGGGGTTCCAGCAGGTTCGAATGAGCTATTGCCGGACATCGACAATCTTTTCTCGGTGAAGGGAAGCAGTCCGAGATTGTTAACCAGGATATGTATGAAGTTCTTGATGCTCGATAGAAACTTCGGGTTCACCGACTCCTCGCCCTCAGAACATCCTACAGACCATATCTTGTTGAGAATACCAAATGCACAAGCAAAGAACTTGGCAGTGTCATCGGATACCTTGATATCTTTTGCCGAAGCGGCAGCAACAGATCGGACTAATGCTTGCCATAACCTGTATGTCAAGCTCTCCTTGTTGGCCAAGTCGGTGAATTTCTTCTCCAAAATTGGACCAACCAACTGAAAGACCCTCTCAGAGTTTCGGCGAACCCACTTTGAGTCGATTGAAGGAAGTTCATCGGGTGATATCAGGGGTGTATCCCTTATGCGTTCCTCCTTCCAGCTTCGGGGTGTCGAAACGTCCAGAAGGCCAGCTAGGATGCGAGAGGCTTGCATCATTGAGTCGCCAGGTGTCTCAGGCTTCCCGTCTAGGTCTATGAGTTGTGACACCACGGGTTGGAGCGCAAGGTCCCAAACTGCATCGGTTGAGGCATTGTCGTGACTTGGTCGGAACGCGTAATATAACAAATTACAGATGCCGCCCATGACGATCCTCCGCAGTTTCATCCCCTCATCGGCCTGTTTGACGTTGACCTTTCGCCGCAGCTGGCTAATCAGGGCTTGGACCAGGAGACCAAGAGCCTTCGGTGCCATCCTGTGGTCGATTAAGGAAAGGTATACATATCGGTTCCAGGCGTAATTCGCTTCTTGCTTAGTCTGTGTATCGGTAGTGTTAAATGCAGCTTGAGCCAGCTTCAGCCAGGGGCTGAAGTATTGCCATCTGTCAAGCGGACAGCGGAGAAACAGAGTGACGGCACTCCAGATTTGGGGGACGGCAGAAGGGCATTGCTTGCCCTTAATCATGTCCTCCAGCTTTCGGATATAGAATTCGATGTATGTCTCTTCGCCATTCACGGTCTGTAAGATCTCCGTTGCCTTGCGCATGACTGACTTTTCATTCCGCAGTGAGAATCCAGCTTCAGTACCCAGGCCAATAGCCTGTGCACGGATATCCCGTATTGTGCTCAGCATATCGGTGAACATGTCCATCATCCAATCTGTGTGAATAGCCATATGGTTTCGTGATTGTTTGACCAGTCGCTTATAAATTTGGATACGGCTCATGACGATGCTCTTGCCCGTCAAACGGTCCTCAACCTTGTGCAGGGAAGTTACCAGCCTGCCCACTCGATCCAAGGTCATGACCTTGTGGGAGAAAGACTGGAAGGCAACAACCTGCATTAAATGGCGAACGAGGTCTTTGGGCACGGCTGGGTCGTCGAAGGATCGAATGCAATGATCGATGATGAAGACTCCGAAATCGGACGTGAGGGTCGAAGCAATGGCCTGGAAATGTAGGAAAGTGGTAAGAAGAGTTAAAGCGTGGTTGATGAGAGAAGCGTCGGGCGATCCGTTTTCGGCCTTGGATTTGACATCGCGCTGGATGAACTGCATGAATAGGCTCATCTTGTTCTGCAAGGCAACCCGATCAGGCAAATTGTTGGAGGCCTTGAGGGCTCGAGAGAGCATCATGTAGGCATCGAGGCGCGAGTCTCGGTCGGAGCCGGCAAGCTGCTTGATTGTCGAGTCTAACATCTCGGCAATGTTAGATTGACTTGACGGGTCATCGAGATTACCGTGTAGCGACGAAGCAAGGGGGTTTGGCGAAGGCGAGGGCTTGAGGATGCCTTTGATGGGTTTCGAGATCGAAGGGGGAGCCGAAAGAGGAGATGACCTATTCAGGTTCCTGCCTTCTCGGTACTCAGGCGGATCCTTGTATTCAGTAAGGGCGGACCATTCGACCTTTTTTCTCATGCGCTTCGTCGAGTTGGAATTGGTTGCCCCATTCGCCAGTGGAGAATTCGGGTTGGGCGGCGTGGAGAGTTGCAGGCGGGGATCGAAGGGCGTGCGACCGAGGACTGCTTTGAGAGAAATCTTGGCGTCTGGGTGAGGTTCTCGCGGAGGGGTTGGGGGCCTCGTTGGCAGCGACTCAAGAACAGTGTTGGAGGCCGGGGCTGAAGATGCCATGGCTGCTGCCAGGCAGCGTTGGCGATCTAGACAGCAGGGGAACTGGCCAGGGAACCGTCACAGACTCATGTATCCGGAGGCGTGGAGGATTGTCGAGACTGGACTTTACGAGCCAGCAGCAAGAAGGAGTCGGTCGCCACTGTTCCCCTTGATATAAGGAAAAGAGAGCGATCGTTGGATGGTTGTCAGGTGAGAAGTGTGGCGTTGAAGTTGGAGCTTGGAGGTGGAGGCCAAAAGTCCAGAGTCCCCCGGGCTAAATTGGTCAGGTCCGCCAAAGTAAAGTCCTTCGACACGACTCGGCCGCGGTCTTTTGCCCGGCCAACGCGTCAAAGCGCGCGCACTTGAATGGCCGGGAGGCGGAATCAATTAAACGAGGGGTCCGTGCACCACGCGAGAGCCTGGAGTGAACCTTCATTACTTAACAACCACCAGCTCATGTCTTGGTGTTTCAATACTCTACTTCTAGTATAACCGCTGATATGCTTTCAAGCACCAAAGCCAGTCCTGGTGTCATTCAAGTAGTTTTCTGTTCCCGAACCAAACTTTACGGATTAAGCATGAAATAAAGCCATCGCCCAGCTACCCATACAGGCACCGCCAAAGAAACTTCCAACAGCGTAGTACTAAGCAATGTGGACTTATCCAAGGCAGATGGATAGATCTCCACTGAACTATGCCGAGAAGCATGTCTATGTAGTTGAATGATCCTGAAAAGATCCGTGAATAATGCAGTCGACTGGATGCGGACTGAGAAAGGCCGCCATCAACAGATGTGGGGCTCGTGGTGGACGGAGCAACGGCGGGCTGGTCACGGCTCTTGGCAGCCAACACCGATTTTGTCGCCCGATGCAGCAAATCGATGGACGAATTGGGAAACACGGCATCAAAACCAATGGATTAGTTGACGAAGGAACAAATTCCAGATGGCCCTTCTCTTTCTCCTTGCTCTGCCTTGGCATACTGCACTGAAGGTCCTCCTCACCGAGTGGGTTGCGCTTGTTAGTCACCTAAAAATTACCTAGCCAGGAAACCCCGACCAATGCATCAGTTGGTACCAAGCAACCATCCACACCAATCGTACCTCACTCACCTCTCACATCCAGAGGCCCAGTCCTTTCAACCGAGCTTCCATACTATCACAACCCCGCGAATAGTCATCATTCCCGCTTTTATCCCCTCGCGCATCAATTTCTCTGCATCTCCATCACTATTCACTTGCTCATAACTCATCACTCCTCGCTCATCATGGCAGGGCTGGGCACAGCCACTGGGCCGGGTGCGTTCATCTGCCCTTCCCGCTGACTGACACCCCAGCAACTGACGTTACCCAGCTAAGCTCGTAGCTGTGACCAACTTGGTCAAGAAGCTCACTGACGACCTAGAAGCCATCACTCTTCTTCCCAAAGGTGCGTTTCTACACCTGGATCGATGAGGCATAATCATCCTGATACCTTCTGCAGACCGCGATCTCGCACTAGAGGAACTCAAGATATATGGGCGAGACCCTAGAAATGCCGACCCCATCTTCACGAAAGAGGTGAGTGCACCTGGCCTTGAAATTTCTCCCCTAGGCCGTCATTATCCTTCCCGGGCTCCGCACTGACGGTTTCCTAGGGCATCTCGATGCTCCTGCGGCATGCGTTCCACAGCCCATCCAGTGATACTGGTCGTGCCGCCCTTCGAGTACTGGCAAACGCCATGCTTCTGAAGCCTGAGACACGTCAATATTTTGTCGATCAGGGCTTCGTGTTCAGAGCCTGCAAGGAACTCAAGACCGAAAACTGGGACAACGAATTCCTCCTCTCCCGGATATTGTTTCTCTCGACGTACGAAACCAAGGTCGATCTTAAGGAGCTCATCGACAAGCATCACCTTGCAGAGCGCATCAACGACAATCTCAGTCGCCATGCTAAACAGCTTTCCGAAAAGGCCAAGGCCAAGGTTGAGCCCATGCAGGACATGGCACTAGTTGAGACCTTGAAACTTTTGTTCAATCTAACTCACCACTGCAGTGACGCCGAACATGTCTCGGCCTTCACTCCCGCGGTACCTCATATTGTGACGCTACTGTGGAGGCAGGACATATCGGCAGCGAAACCGCTTGATCCTCCGTTCGGGTCTCTCATCAATGCACTTTTGAATCTAGATATCGTATCCGACAGCAGCCAGGCTGCCATTCACCCCAAGAATGACCCCCATGCCGTGGTTACGCGTTTAATCGAGATCCTAGGCCCTTCCATGGAGGTCTACGGCGACAGCGAACTGGAACCTGTGGTGACGCCACTGGTCAGCGTCATCCGAAACATCCACGAGCACGCGCCGGAGGCGACAAAAGAGCACATCCGCAACCTACTCCTTCCAACAGCAGAAGACCGAGAGAATGTTCTAGGCCAGGGAACCACCCTCTCCGCCAGACTTCTCAAGAATTCTACCAATCCTACAGCTCCGGCACTTCGGGAAGCCATTTCTCACCTTCTTTTCGACATGTCAGATAGGGACGCCTCTAAATTTGTTGAGAATGTTGGCTATGGTTTTGCGTCGGGATTCCTCTTCCAAAATAATGTCCCAATCCCTGCCTCAGCTTCGGAGGCGTTTAGCAAGGGTGATCTCAGCGGCGAGCAGAAGCCTGTCAATCCTATCACGGGTCAATTTGTTGATGCAGAGAACCCTGTCGACCTTCCGGAAATGACTCAAGAGGAGAAGGAGCGAGAGGCCGAAAGACTCTTTGTTCTCTTTGAAAGGTACGTAGCCTCGAATGTAAGATGGGACGGAACTGGTATTAACATAATTTTAGGCTTAAGAAGACTGGCATTATGGATGTGCAGAATCCCGTGGAAGCAGCCATGAGAGAGGGCAAGTACAGAGAGCTCAAGGACGACGAGGTTGAGGAGCTGGAATAAACGAACGAAACGTATCATTTGCTGTAGCTTGTGGTATCTTGTTTTCGTGGTTTGTCGCCGGTTAGGTGCCAGAAGCAAGACAGGTCAGGTTGGGAATTAGTGGTTTCAATACCTGCGATATAACCAGAACCAACAAAGGGTTGCGGCTACACGCGTGCTTGGATTCACGGCCGACCGCATGTCAAGACACTCATAATGAAAGGCTAGAAACTAGTCATTCTTTCTGTCATAGAACTTAATGGGATGGCAATAGCGGTTACCAACATAAATACCGTCGATGAACAACATTCAGAACTCTTCTTCTCTCTCCTGCGCCGCTTCTACAACACGCAAAATCAAGCCCAAGATAAGAGTCTCATTTTCAACAGGGCCAATTCTCCCTCTTCCGTCGTTTCATCCTTACACCTTGAAGGCAACGTTTTGTCGCGGTCGCACGCAGCTGCTGCCAACTGCAAGCCAGCCCTCTGTCTGTTTGGCGCTACGGAGCAGTTGTCCGTGACGAGTCTCTGATTCATCAACAACAACAAACAACGATAACAGAGCTATTTTCTATCCACGGTATGTCATCCCGCAATTAATGTGTGCGACACAGCCACGAGCCGGTGTCCTATCATCTGTCATTGAAACTCTGATTTCGGCCAACTGCTAACGCCGCTCAGATCTTTGACGCCAAACGGCAAGCAGCCAACTGTCAGCTGAAGGTGGTCTTTTAACATCATCTTCATACGAGCAACGGAGTTCGGACAATCTCGCGACGCGCATCCAGTCCTATCGCATACGCACAAAATGTCTTCTTCCAAGAAGACTGCGACCAAGGCCCAAACCGTCTTCTTCGGCCGCGAAACAGCCGTCAGCCGCGAGGACGTCACCAAGTATGCCACCTTCGCTGTGCCTTCCAATCCTCCATCGCTAACCACCCTCAAGACTCCGCGGTAGCATCGAGAACGAAGTCGATGCAGAGAGCGATCTGGTTATTTCTGACATTTTGGACAACGATACAGGTGAGGAATCTGAGTCGCCTCATCCTCTTCACAAGGAGGCCGCTGTAACCCGGAAGCGCGCCCGTTCTCCTCTTTCTCCCAAGGACAAGCCGGATTCCAGCATCATTGCAACTCCCTCCAAGCGCCAGCGTCACGCCGACAGGACTGATACGCCGGTCACGCCCCGCCGGTCCGCCCGCCATGCAACCCTCGTCATCAAGCCTGCGAAGACCGCCACCACGCTCGCGAAGATCGTCACCACGCCCGCGAAGAGGGGCCGCGGTCGCCCAGCCTCGGAGTCCAAGCGCCCTGGGTCGCAGTTGGAGTGGGAGGTCGAGAAAATTGTCGATTCTCACATTGACACTGCCACCAAGGAACACTTTTACCGCGTCAAGTGGAAGGGCTTCCCCCACAAGGACAACACTTGGGAGCCCAGGAAGAACTTGACCAAGTGCATTCAGATGGTCAAGGCTTTTGAGAAGGGATCCAAAAAGAGCCGTTAGGCTTGTTACCGTAGAGATTTGGTGATTTGCTAGAGATGGCTAGAGTGGAGAGTAGAGGGGATCGGATGGAGGAGCAGATGAAGGCATGCGCATTTTAGCTAGATACAGTGGAGTTTTCGTCTTTATAATACAGGTGCCGTCTCGACATGATGGATTCTCACGAACGAACGTTCTCACAAAGCATTCTGAAGTACCGTCGCCAATCCCACGCCCGCACCGGCAAGCGGCAGCATACTTCGTCCCAAGTTCAAAGCTCCCCATCTGCCAACCAACGTCTTCACCTCTTCCCGGCTGAAAGCACCTACACCCTTGGCCGCGGCGTGAAGCAGGTCGTTCGTCCCAGCCATAAACGCCAGCGTATACGGCACGATGGCCACCGCGAGCACAGCGCCGACCACGAAGCCCTTCCAGCTTCCCCTACGTTTACGTGTGTCGTACGCGGCGTAGAGGTATGCGCTAGCAGTGGTTACGGCGATCTTAGGCATGAGGGCCACGCCGCGGGCGAAGAATTCAGCCCAGATGGTAGCGGGGGGGGAAGGGACGAGCAGGGCTGCGGGGATCCCGACGATGGAAATGCTAGCAATTGCTCCTGTTATTATTGTGAGTATGGGAGATGATGTTGAGTAGTACAGACAGGGAATACCGGAGGACCATGCGGAGCCAACGATGCCAGTGGCGACGGCCAGGAGGGAGGGAGTTGGTAGTTGCATGGCGATGGTTTTGTTTTCAAGCTGATGTTGAGAATCGATTCTTTTATGAACTGAATAGTCTGAGGAGCTTTTGTTATATTAGAAATATTGACTTCCATGCAAGTTGATGGTGTGATGATGTTCATGTATATACTCCGGCCGGACTGGAAAACTGGGGCCATCCCCGCCCGGACTACGCAAGACGTCCGTCAATCCCGGACTTTCAACAAGTTCGAAAAGTCCGTGGTCTGATTTCAGCGTGCAAGTCGTTGCACGTGCAGTAGGGAGGTTGGTCTTCATATTTTAGACTGGAAGCGTAGCGATCCGTCTAGGTCTATATTCACATATCCTCGTCACGGCTGTGCATATCCAGGCTTGATCCTTCACCTGAGATCTAACATCAGCCTCATACTGACCTAGCAACTAACCTAGGTCATAGCCCAATGGCCAACTTAACTCCTAACCTGACTGTCTTTCGCAATGAAGCTGTGCAGCATTACAGTAGTGCTCTCATCCCGGGGATCCTCCTCCTTCCACACCGTGCTCTTCTCAAACCCGGCCTTGAGCAGAACCCGGTGGCTCGCGAGGTTATCATCCAGCGTGACGGCCGCGATAAACTCGTCCTTGACATCTCTTTCGCCCCGGACGGTGTTCTTGTCTACCTTGAGCTCGACCTCGTCCCGCGGCAACGCCCACCACGCTGTGAGGAATCCCTTAAGAAACTCGGTCGCATAGCCCTTGCCCCAGGCCTCCTTGCGCAGCATGTATCCCACCTCCGGCCAGCCCTGCTCGCCGATCCACGTGCCGTTCCCGCCGATGCCGAGAATTTCGCCAGTTGATGCGAGGCAGATGGCCCAGTTGAAGTGCTCAATATCATCTGGGGCCACTTGGAGGGCGAGGTTCTTTCTGGTCTCGGTCACGTCCTTGTCTGGCCTGCCCTGGACGCTCCAGACCATCACCTCGGGTTGCGCCCGGAGGGCATGCAGACCCTCAGCATCGTTGTCGTCGTCGTTGAACGGTCGAAGAATGAGTCGTTCCGTCCTGATAACCTGACGCTGTTCATTTGGAGGAAGAGGATAGGTGGGTAGTGTGGTCTTGATGGTGACCAATTCGATTGGTTTTATGTCGCTCATTGTGTTGGATATATGCGAAAGCTTGGGTATAATGCGTCAAGGATGAGAGACAAGTGTATGCTCACGGACTCCGAGTTGAGGTAAAGTATTGGTACTCAGGGAAATATGTCTTCCTTCTACATACTCATCTTTGACTCGGTAAGTATTTATTCCATGGTGGGACATGAGTCACAACCAAAACTTCCAGCTACAAAAGTTCACGCCAATTACTCACGCCTTACCAACACCAATAACTTGTCAATTCCAGGGTCGGCCGCTCGTTCCTAAAAACGACATGGGTAATGTTAAAAAAAAATTAAAAAAAAGGGCAGCAAGGTAAAAATCGAAATGCTATGTGCTAACGATAAAGAGTGTTATCGCAGGATCTACAGAAGATATAGGCCAAGTTAAAAGGGCGCTAAGTCGACGGGTCAAGGATTCTCGTGAATTGACGGCGCCGAAATTCTCCCCTGGGAGACGGAGGTGTGCGCGGGTGGAACCGGCAGTTCATCCACTTACAACGCCCTGGTCGGACTTCGGACTTCACGACACCAGCGTTGACATCGTCATGACGCGGCGATAACTCTACAATCTTACACCGTCTACTCAATCAACTCGATTATACGAACCCGGTTTTCTTCAGCTGTCAAGTAGCAATGAGTACCCAAGGACGCCGAATAGGCAAAGTCCTCAGCTGCTCGAGCTGCCGCAACCGCAAAATCAAGTGCGACAAGTCCCAGCCCCAGTGCACACAGTGCTCCCGCTTCGGCTTCGACTGCGTCTATCCCTCGCGGAAACCAACCCGGCGCGCGCCGCGGCCGCGCCAAACTGAGCTGCTAGATCGCATCAGCCGCCTCGAGAACATCGTGGGCCAGGCGGACCCAGCGAAGCTGCGGCAGCTGGACCAAGAGATCAAGACCGCGGGCGGATGTGTTCCGGAGCCCGCGGAGCAGCAGGCACCGAGTTCGGGGACACAAGACGCACCCTCGCAGGGCGTTGGGAGGTATCTCAGCCAGGAGTTCTGGGGGCATCTGTGCGCCGAGGTTGAGGGTATCAAGCAAGCGCTTGATCAACCGTCCGATGACGATGACGACGATGAGGGTACCAGCCCTGAGTCCATTGAGGCTGCGGGTTCGTCAATATCCAGAGGCGCCTCAGGCTTCCTCCTTGGAAACCCAGACTATCACGAAAGAGAGTTATTGCAGCACCCTCCGCCCGAGATGATTGCTCGTCTCTGGGCCATCTACACCCGCAATGTTGATCCCCTCATGAAGGTGCTTCATCGCCCCACCATTGAGAAGGCACTACAAACCTGCGCCGACTCATCCCCGACTCGTCCTTTCAGTCCGCCCACCAATGCCGTCATCTTTACTATCTACTTTTGCGCAGTGACCTGCCTAAGCCCCGAGGCCTGTCTAGAGAAGCTGGCCGAGAGTCGCGATGTCCTAGGCAGCAGATATCGCATCGGTGCTGAACGAGCCCTCGCTGAGGCCGATTATCTCAACAGTAATGAATTGGAAACCCTTCAGGCTCTTACCCTTTATACGGTACGCCAGTCACACTCCGATTCTTTCATCCCCTCAGCCTAACATCTAAGTTATAGGCCATGATCCGTTGCTACTCACACGACCGCTCCTCCTGGGTTGTCACCGCCCTTCTTATCCGTATAGCTCAAGGTCAAAATCTCCACCGCGATGGCGACGGTCATCAGTTCACTCCGTACATAGCTGAGATGCGTCGGCGCGTGTGGCATTTTATCGTCGTGCTCGATGTCCGCGCCTCTGAAGACCGAGGCTCTGATGCTATCATGTCTCGCGTCAGCTACGACACAATTATGCCCATCCAGATTGACGATGACGACTTCGGCCCCAACAGCACAGGTCCTCTCGTCACTAAATCATCGCCTGCCGACAACGTCATCCTCATGTGCACGGCCACGTGCTCTGGCATCTTCGGCCTCATGTTCCACACCACCAACGCTTTGGGCGCGGCCCAGCACTTCATCTATAACGAGGACGAGCTGATCACCCACATCCGACAGCTTGAAGACCGCTTCATCCACACCGCCGTGCCGACGCACCTCCCCTCGGTATACGCCTCAGAGATTGCTCGCGTCGTCATCCTCAAGCTGTGGCTCAATATTCAGTACCCCTTCACGGGTGGCGTGGCACCCGTCCGTCCCCGCGTCTCCCGTGAGACCATGTTGCGAACCTCGCTATCCGTCATGGAGCTACGCGAGCGCATGACACAGAGAGAATGGGGAGACCGATACGCGTGGTGGACCGATACCTATGTGCAGTGGCATCCTCTAGCAGTTGCTCTAGCCGAACTGTGCGTACAGACAGAGGGTGAGTTGGTGGAGAGGGCCTGGGAGGTCGTAGATCGGAACTTCCCTTCATCAAGAGATCACATCGCCGATTACTCCAGTGGGGCGCTGTGGCGGCCCATCAAGAAGCTGCTCAAAAAGGCAAAGGCAGCAAGGGCCGAAGCTCTTCTGAAAAGGCTGAATATCAACGAGCCCTTGTCATTATCAGGAGTGCTGCCAGCACAACCAACTAACTATGTCGCGGAATCTCTGTTAGGTCCCATGCAACCAACGGTGTTAGACAGCTCGAACGAAACTATGGGGCAACCCTACGATACCACTACGATGGATCCATCCATCTTGTTCGAATATCCCCCAGAGTTACTCATGATGGACTTGGACCCTGAAATAGGGCAGAATGGTGCTCTGGAGTGGTCGATGTGGAATGAATTTCTGAAAGACACAAAATTGGATGATTCTCCAGGAAGCGGTGCAGCAGATTCAACTTAGGTTCACGATTAGGGGCATGCCCAAGACACCATTTTAAGTTAGAAACCCAATCAATTGCATCACCCCGCATCATCATGCTCAGAATTTTGGTTCATTCGTTACTCGTTTTATCGAGCAAATGCAGTTGATATTTCCATGATCCGTAGTAACACCCGCAGAGCCTGCCCCCAGCCGTCCTCGAAATCGAAAACATTCTAAGCGAAAGTGGATGGTCGCTTGGCGCTGAATACCTTCTTGGCGCTCTCCTTGGCGATACGGTGGGGAAGAGGGAAGCTCAGGCCCTTGGTGATGAGCTGGCGGATGTAAGGTCGCTTGACGTCCTCAGTCTTCTCGATCTCAGCAACTCGGAGGACCTAGATTCGGGTTAGTTTCTGGGTAGTGCAGAAGTTGTAGGCATATACGCACGTGGATCGACCTGAAGCGAGCACGGTGGCGGGCAGCCATGTCGGAGTAGAGCGACTCGACGGCATCGATTCGGGTCAGCTCGCGGTACTCCTTGTACATGTTGTGGGTACCGGAGCGGGAATCGTATCGGAGCCAGACACCGAAGTTCTTGACCTTCAGGGGGTGCTTCTCGTGGATCTAGGACAAAATCAGCATGGTCCTTCAACCACCTTCCATGCTGTCGTTACGTACCGCCTTAACGCTGACGATCTCACCAGTGGCCTTCTTGACCTTTCGGAGACCACGCAAGAAATACCAGTAACGGGACTTGGCGACCGTCTCGTTGGGAGCGAAGATGGTCATGCGGTACATGGCGGGGGTAGGGTTGGCCTCGGTGGGCAGATGGCGGCCAATGACCTCATACTCTTGAAGACGACCTGGAGGCAAAAAGTCAGTATTGGAGTTTCTGAAGTTGACTTGTGCGTTCTCCGATGCCACGCGCCCGTCATGCCAGTAAAGTGAGATCGGTATGTGTCGTCGGAATTGGAAATTGAGGAAATTCCGGCCCATCGTCGAGACTCAATGTTGGAATGAAGGAACTCCGGTTGCCGTGCAGCCATAAATTCGGCAACTATCAATCCTCACAGCCATCCAAGTCACAGAGGCCAATCCTCATCCTGAGCGCCGTTCCCTTCTTGGGAGTGCGGAAATTTTCGAAATTGTCGTCCATCGGTTTCACCACGGCGGGCGGGCATCGTCGAGTCGGCTGGAGGAAAAGAAGAGATTGCTTACCCATCTGCGGCGATTGTTAGTTGTTTCCGTGTGTAGGAAGGTAGTTGGCGACTTACGGTGACGGTAGTCAAGTGCCTCGGACTATCGCGAATGTTTAAAGATGGCCGAAGTTGAAGGAGTCGCACCGATTTTTTTTTTTGTGCGGAGGTGTGGGAGGGCTAAGAGAGGTAACTGTTTGCAGGGCTTTGGCCCCAGCGACGATTGGCCAGAGGAGACCCACTTTGGAAATCCGTCACGTGCGCAGTCACTGGGCCAAGTGCCCAGATCTTGCAGGTCACCGCCCAATCAGCAACGACAACGAATCCGTCTTTACGTTGGGCAAGAAAGGAAGACGACACCACGCGAACAAGTCAGACAATAAGTTTCTTTGGATCAGTAATAATTACCACGGAATACTCAAAGAATATATCTCTGAGACCACCTCGCTGAGCAACTAGTCGCTTTCGCAGATCATTCCTCTGTGCATCTGCCGGCGTTCGACGGCTCATTCTTCTCTCCATCACTCGTGTCGCTGAGCACTCAAAACAATGAACGAACTATTTGATAGTTTCGCGGACGCGCATTCTAGGCAAGGGGGCTACCTACTCGCCCAAACTCTTTCCCCTGTCGCACCACCAGGCCAGCCCAACCGACTGAGAGCTATTTGGCAGAGCACGAACTCTCACAGCGCCAAGGGCGACATCAAGCACTTCATCAAAAGCAGCACATCACACCGCCGGAAACTGGACAACGATGAGGTGAATGGCTGGGCTGAGGTGTACAAGGCATATTGGAACGCCATCGGAGAGATTTTGGCGGGAGAGATTGGCAAGGTAAGGTGTCTGATCTTCCATCTGAACGCTGCATTGCTAACTGTATGATAGTCTACATGGACAAAAGTGTATGAGTCCTGGAAAGAGTTGACTACAACACTGATTCGAGGCTACAACGCCTCGGGCTTCGCAGCCTGGACCATTCCTTCTCTCTACATGGTAGGGAAGTATCTGCGGCTATTCGCTATTAAGTCCGATGAAGAGCGCAGCCGCACGACTAACGACTCTACGGCTGGAGCATCCTTGATGCAGGACGACTTCGATTCCGAAGCAGACAAGCAAGGGCAGCTACGAGACTGCGAGCAGCATCTGAAGCGCATTTTTACCCTCTGTTTGAATGACAGGTAATCTCACCTACGCCTCACTTAGGTGACCCAGACCGCTAACGATCGTCTTAGAGCGCCGCTCGAAGAGTCGAGAAAATGGGGTATCTACTTTGTCATCAACCTACTCTTCAAAACCTACTTCAAGCTGAATTCGGCGTCACTATCGAGAACTATTCTCAAGACACTTGCCGTATACAAGGACAAAGGAGACATGCCACCACTAGCGATGTTTCCCAAGTCTCAGCGGATCACCTTTAAATACTACGAGGGCGTCTTATCCTTCCTAGACGAAAACTACGTCGAGGTAAGAAATCATCGTGCTCCATGTGATCTCAACGCTTACAAATGCCCTCAGGCCGAAACTCATCTTACCTTTGCCTGGCAACTTTGCCACAAAGATGCCCAGCGACAGGCCGAGTATGCGTCCCATTGCCCGTGCATGCTACCACATCACTAATACCCATAGGCGAATCTTAACGTACCTCATTCCCTGTCGCCTGCTCACTAGTCACGTCCTTCCAACCAATGCCTTGTTGGCCAACTACCCTCACCTACAGGAGCTGTTTCTCCCGTTGGCCAAATGCATCAAAAGTGGCAACCTCCGCGCCTTTGACCTTGCCTTGCAGAAGGGCGAGGACGAGTTCGTCAAGCGACGCATCTACCTGACCCTCGAGCGGGGCCGAGATATTGCCTTGCGTAACCTGCTGCGTAAGGTCTTCCTCGCTGGCGGCTTCGATGAACCAAAAGAGCCCGGCAGTGCACCTGTGCGTCGTACACGCATTCCCGTTGCGGAGTTCCAGGCGGCCATCAGCATGGGAAGCGGCGGAGACTTGATCGATCCGGATGAGGTGGAATGCCTGCTTGCCAATATGATCTACAAGGTGAGTTGTTCATGACATTCGTACCCGTTAGGCGCCTGTTGCCTTTGGAGGTCAGCCGAATGACTGGGTTTTCTGTTCTATCAACGTTCAGAACTCCAGTACTCGCGTCCAGGTGGCAGTCATTTGACTATATACTCGTCACCCGGTTGTTGCCTCCCTGGATGTCTGCCTGGGGCATTCACGGACTTTATCCCCACTCCCCTCCACCTCAGCCTTACAAAGATCTGAGTCACTAACTGGGTTGTTTGCATATAGGATCTTATGAAAGGCTATATCGCCCGTGAGCGAGGCATCGTCGTCCTATCTAAGAAGGGTGCCTTTCCTGGGACCGGCTTGTGAACTGGACAGGGCGTTGGTTGGGGCCACGGCACGATGTGATACGAGCGTATGCGAAGCGTGACGGTGACTGGCGCCCTTTTAAGCCTCGCCGTTGTTGCATGCATGGCAACACCAGGTAGGACGGAAAGTCTCAAGCAGTAACGATGACGCTTATCTCGACAAATCAGAAAGAAGCCGGGACACTCTACTGTTTGCTTTTGACCCCATCCCCGACTCTGTTCCCGCCAAGTTGATCCCCCTCTTTGCTTCCGGCGAGCCTTTGCGCCATATTCACGCCGAAGCACAAGACCGTGCATGGCCTTAGCCCGTCACTATCAGCCGGCCGTGCTTCGCCCATCCCTGCACCACCAAGTTGATATCCCTTCACCCAAGCAAAAGATTCCAGCACGGGATTTCTCAAGTTGGTCAGAACACGCATTTCAGATGCCGTTTGAGACCCCCGCATTTTAACGTTGGGTCGCATGGATTGCATCTCGCACGCTTCCACACCCTATCCTGCACCCCCTGAATCGTATGACTCATTTGCGTTCTCCTCCCGGAGGAGGCATCCGGCAGAAGGAAATTTGTTTCACGATGAATCAGTGGGTCGGTGGCATTTCAAGCGGCTTGGCGGCCCCTGTGTTGGTGTGGAGGCCGTCTTATTCACACCTTCTAAGTCGGGCGACAAAGCTCACGATGAAAGGGGCTGCAAAGCAAATACCATCAGAATGAATACCAGTCACTCAAATTTACTAGCGTCCAACGGTGAGAAAAAGCTCGCAAACTTTGTGAATAGTGATACAATTTCCGCCCGCACGCAGATGTCAATCTTGATATCCCGTCTGATAGAACAAACCCAGCCAACGAAACCCGCTCGTTCCTTACGAGGCAATCTTTTCCACCATGAAATAAAACCCTGCGCTTTAAAAGAAAAGAAATGAAAAAGGATCGTGTCCAAAACAGCCGGCCGAGAAGAGTAGTTGTACATGGGAAGCCACGAAAGCAGAAAATGACAAGTCCAAAAACAAAAGCCAAGCACACCAAACCCCAAAGCCGTGAAGAAAAACAAAAACGCTCCCAATAGAACGCCGCAACGCCCCTGTCTCTGTTTATGTAGTTTTCGATTATTCATTGTTCCTGCAAGATTCGAGTCCCATGTTTTTCAAGGGGAGGAAGAGGAAATGTGTCGTGTCATTAATGGTGCAACGGCCGTGTGCGTAATTATGCGTGAAAGGAAATATTAAGAAAAGTGGCGGTTGGAGCGTGGCGTGCTTCTACGGGGAGGTTAGATGACTGGTCTAAAAGATAAGGAACGTGAGGAATGGCTTACTGTGCAGTTGAAATATCATCGACGTGGTTGCATAGCGCAACGAAGAGGTCGAAGAACAGCTGAGTGCCGCCATTATACATTTCGAGTTGCATTGTGCCACTACGTTTGAAGGTGCTTCGAGAGCGGATGATGAGAGCAAGATAGTGCGCTCGTAGCTTAGAATCGGAATCAGGTGTGTTGTTGTAGGCGTATCGAGCCGACGCCAGGATGGTGCTGCATTGAATGCCAGATTCTAGTTGAATTAGGAGATGATGACAGTCAAGTCAAAGAGGGAAAACTCACGAAGACCCTGCTTCCGAAGTGAAAGCTTCTTCAGCTCTTCAAGACCGTACTTCTCGGCAGCACAGTAGATGACAGTATCCTTCAGGAGGTCACCATCTACGCCACGGTGATAGACAGTGCTCTCAACAGTAGCCCGTTCCTCCTCGGTAGTGGGCTCCAACTCCCACGAGTTGCGGCGCTTGTTGTGCACCAGACGAGGATAGTAGTCACCCTTGTAGAGATACTCCAGAACGGAACTGAAGATCTCCGGTTCCTCATCCGGAAGAGCAATACGCTTGGTGGCGGCATCCATGTATCCGTTTCGGAGGGCGTTTGTAAAGAAGGGACTACCGCAGAGGACATCTTCGTGAGCGGCGAAAAGACGTTGCTCGGCACCAACAACAAGTGTGACGATGGCAGAAGTCATGTTGCTGCTTTCAGAGTGTGAGCTGATGAATAAATGAAAGATGATAGGAGACGGAGAACTTACTTGCCCATGACGGTGTCATTGCTGGCAGTGGCTGTCGACGCCGTTGTTGGCCTTCGGGTGCGGGATTCATGTCGCCGCTTTGTGACCCCGCTATCTTTGCTGAAGGAAGAGCTAGACTTGCTCGCCTTGTGACTTTTGGAGAAACTCCTGGTCGATGACTCGTGTCGTCTAGAGCTGGAGAACATGTTGTTGATGGGTTGACGGCAAGTCGTCGGTCTTATTAAATGGCGCTCGAAGACTGATATTTTATTGCTGATGGTGGACGAGAACGATGGGAAAATCAAGCTTGGGTGAAAAAAGAGAGAATAAGAGAGAAAAGCGTCGATTGTTAATGACTGACCTACCTCAGGTGTCAACGGGATGGATGAATCTGGCTGGCCGGCATGTAGGATGGGAGCAGGAGGCCATCTTTATAATGGCCACAGGCTCTTGCTCCGTGCAAATTAGGCGGGCGCTGCCTATAATGACACCCCCGGCCTTGTTTTTGCTAAGGCGGTGCCGGGGACTGAGGCGAGTTAGCCCCGGGTTGGTGATAGAGTCGTCAGTGGGACGCGTACCTCCAGCGGATGCGCGTTAAGGGGAGCGCGGGATGAACACGGGCCCACGTGATAAGCTGAGGCCTAAAGTGGTGGGTCTTGGGGGCGTGGGCTTGGGCAGTGCAGGACGACAGGGCCCTGAAATCTGAGGGCGGAATAATCGCCTCCACGGCCCAGCTTCGAGTCACAGCAAGAGGAAAGACACAGGGGGGCTACATAGTAGGGGGTCAAAGCAAGGGGTGAGTGCGTTCCAACCGGCACTTTTCTCGTGGTGGTGTGGAACAGTGGGATCAGTTCGCCTGAGGAGCTGCGTGCTGGATGGGGAGCCTCGCAAGGCAGAAGTCCTCCAGCCGCTGGGACTGGACGATAGTGCATGCTGGCCGATGGAGCTGCAAGGCTCGCGGTTTTGGGGCGAACCTCGTTGAATTTCGCATGGAGATCAACGCTGCAGCTGCGAGATTCAATCGAGGCCAATTGAGCCGTATTTTGGTCATCTTGGACGGGGCATTGGCTTGGGAGTCTCTCCTGGAGTATCTAATTCTCACGATTCCAGGAGACGCCATTATCACGGCTTCTCGCTCCAAGCACACACACTTTCACATCTCCTCAACCTTGCTTTTCTCAGTGGGCCGGGGTAAGATTACCAAGGTAGGTACCCGACCCAACCCTCCACACAATCAAGCTGCTGAGTTGCTAGTCACACTAGTGTCAAGCCCGGGTGAAGCTCCTGGGGAGCGTCCCGAGATTCTGTTCGACCGTGACGGCATCCTTTACTACATAGGATGCAAGTCCGGGCGGAGGCACGCTGTCACACACCCCTGGCTCCCCCGCCATGGTCGTTGGCCAAGATGACCCGAATTCACGTTTGCCTCCCTACAGACCGAGTACAAATACGTGGAACCATGGTATTTCATTTATGAGGGGAGGGACCTCGTCCTTGGATTTCAGCCCAGACCATGTCTTGCACCTTTTCCGTGGGCATCAGATCCAGGTGACAACTCAGGTGCTTGCCTCCGTGTGACAGCCAACAGGATAGACTGCGCAATGGCATTTTTGCCTTCCGCCCTCGTCATGGCTTCGTTGTGAAGCGCCCCGCGCACCTTGCGCCGCTCCACTGGGAGCCCAACATCTTCGCAACGCTGGTATAAGCCGGCGCCATGATCGGCGGGGACAAGCTCGTCCTTGCCAGCCTCGACCATGTATACCCCAGGCAGCTTTCCCTTGTACTTCTGGGCTATCACGCCGAGATTTGTCCAGCTGTCCAAATGGTTCCAGAGAAACGGGTACAGGTACTGGTACGGGAGCCATTTCTGGGGGTACAGTGCTTCCAACATGGCTCGGGCGGAGAGAAACGGCGTCTCCAGTATGAGGGCGTTCAGCTCGAGATTGGAGTGTTTTTGCCCCTTGGCTGCCAGATTTGTGGCAAAGCCGCACCCAATGCTCTGTCCCCAAAGCAACAATACTGGTTTTATCTTATCATTTCCTACGGCCCGTGCCTCGTGCAGTTGGGAGATCCATTGCAACGCCGCCTCGGAATCCTTGTTTATACCTCGTTCGGAGGGTCGGTCGTGCGAAGTCCAGTAGCCTCGATAGCTTACACAAACCATTGTGTAGGCGACGGAGTCATCGGCTTCTCGTGCTCGGCGGAGGATCCGTGACAGATCCGGCAATCTGGGAGGTAGTGAGGAGGCATTCCCTAGGACCGAGGGTGAGTTACGTGGCAAAGAGTCCCCTGTGATAATGACGAACCTTGAAAATAGAGGATATAAACGGCAGTCTTGATACGTCCAACATGATCAGGGCGGTAAGGGGGAGACACATCCGACACACAGAGAGCAATCTCAGTTCCATCCAGGGACCGGATCCTCTCCTCCCTCCATTGAATTCCCCCGCAGTCCTTTGCATAGTCGGCAATGCGCATGCTCCGCGCATCTGGGGGCAGGAAGGGGTTGTAGATGATCATGTTCTGGCACAAGACCATCATGGTGCACTTCCAACACCACAGAGCCACAAGCAGGCCACCAAAGAGCAACGGGGGCATCAGCATCGGCGCAACATGGAAACTCCTCCTGCAGCTGCGAACATGTCGCGCACGCACAACGGCAGGCCTAGAACCACATGCCAACGCCAGCGACAGCGGCAACGCCAGCGATGCCGAGTCGTGGCCGCTCCAGGCCAAGGGCCGTCGCGCGGGCCAGAGGCAGAATCGGCTCAGCGCCATTGGGGAATGGCGACGGCAGACATCGAATGCACAGGGCGGCGAGACTGCGGCAAATAAACGAGGGTCGGAGGTGGGCGTCGACGTGGGCGTGAGGCCGGGCTAACTTATGACATGTTCGCTCGCGACTGGACTTGGTCGTGCATCGGGGGATGCGGATGCGGATGCGGATGCGTTTGCGTATGTGTGGTGAGGACGGCACAATGGTGTTGCCAGAGAGGCGGCGCATGACTGGCAAACAGGGCCGCGAGGGGGCCTGGATGGGCTGGATGCACCCAACTGGGCCAATCCTCATCGCCCCGATTGCCGAGCCCCGTTGTTGTTCGCTGAGCAAATGGTGTGCCAGTGGTGGACTGATGCTGTCGGTGCAGACTGGACTAGACCTACAGCTTACTCCCCTCACCAATTGGCGCATCCGCCTGCTGTAGTCTAGGCGGTCTCCGCCCTGGAATCCTCAGATCCAAACGGTCCAAACCCCTAAAAGCCCAACCGTTGCTAGCACGTTGCTGCCCGTCTTGTCCCAGGATTCGGTGTGAACCATGGATCATTCAGGTCCCTCCACTCCCAAGTAAACACTGTCACCATCAAATCTACCATTCCATTCCAGCCCACTCGTTTCCTCTTCCTTCAACTCCCGCGCCACCCTCCCAATCCCATCGACCCTCGACGACTTTTCCCCTCCCCCCGCTCGACACAAACGATCCAACCCACCCCGCCATATACATCACCGCCTCCGTCTCCAAGATTCACCCACCATGCCCGGCTCTCTTGACAAGGAGAACGATGGCCACGCCCACATCGACATCCAGGAAGATCTCCCGTCCCCGCGAGCCGAAGGCGAATCCAGCCCTGTGCTGCGGAACAGCAAGGGCTGGGACGGCAAGCTGCGAGTCCCTAAGTCGGCACTCGTGACGAACCCCGAGGCCCTGTCCGACCCGGAATATTCGGACGATGAGAACGTCTTGGGTGGAGATGAGATTGCAGCCGATGAAGGTACAGTCATGAGGATACAACCAAGGATCAAAAGCTGATTTTTGCCGTCGTAGATCTTCTTGACGACGAGGACCCCGAAACGGACGAGATCATGTGCTCTCACTCACGAGTAGGTTCAATAGCGTCCCTCAAACTCGAGCGCTTCAAGAATGCAGTCCGCGTCTGCCTACGCCAGAACAGCATCCAGGAAATCGACGGCCTCTCTGCACTCGCCGCAACGTTACAAGACCTCGACCTCTACGACAACCTTATTGGACACATGCGCGGCCTCGACGAGCTGACAAATCTAACCTGCCTCGACCTGAGTTTCAACAAGATCAAGCACATCAAGCATATCAGCCATCTGAAACAACTAAAGGACATATTCCTCGTGGCAAACAAGATTAGCAAGATCGAGGGTCTAGAAGGGTTGGACAAGTTGACAAATCTAGAGCTGGGGTCAAACCGCATCCGAGAAATCAACAACCTCGAGACCCTCACCAACCTTGAAGAGCTTTGGCTGGCAAAGAACAAAATCACCGAAATCGCCGGTCTCGGCGGACTGTCCAACCTACGCCTCCTCAGTATACAGTCCAACCGTATCAGCGACCTGTCCCCTCTCAAGGACGTACCAAGCCTCGAGGAGCTGTACATGTCCCACAACGCTCTAGAGTCGCTCCAGGGCATTGAAAACAACACCAATCTCCGGGTCATCGACATCTCGCACAACAAGGTCACCAGCCTTCAGGGCCTCGGCACGCTGAAGAATCTGGAAGAGATTTGGGCCAGCTACAACTTGATCGCTGATTTCGCCGACGTAGAGGAGGAGCTCAAGGATAAGGAGCAGTTAACGACGGTTTACTTCGAGGGTAACCCGCTGCAGCTCCGTGCTCCGGCGCTCTACCGAAACAAAGTGCGGCTGGCGTTGCCACAGTTGAAGCAGATCGATGCCAGTAAGTGCTCCTCCATAGTCACCATCTTATGAAATAACTTCTAATCCCTTTATGTTCAGCTTTCGTTAGAGTATAAGGACTTACCGAGAATGAGTTTGCGGAGACAACAGCACAGGCAGCATGGCGTTAGGCGGCATTTTTTACACATGGCATGAAGGAGAACGATACAAACAGAGAAAGCATAGCATTATCAGACAACCAAGCACAGATGTAGGTCTCAGGACCAAACACAGAATTTATCGGGAGCCAATGATACATACATCAAGTCTTTGATGGCCACGTCTATGCACATCACATGCACGTCACCAGGAGATGGGACAGGAGGTCGGTAGGCGGAGGAGTTGTTTGTTTGTATTCTAAGTTGAACTGCCCACGAAACCTCGCGGCTAGAAGATCGAGCCATCATAACAAACGCCAAAGGTGATCCCAAATCAAATCATTTCCATCACTTTTCATCGTCATGTCGGGTCGTTTCTCTACGCGAAGATCCAAAGCTTCTCGGTGTCGAAGTACTGGAGCAAGGGAGGAAGATTGTCAGTATTAATCGTGAAGCAGCGTGATGAATGACACGGGGACTCACGTTGGTGGGCTGGTTGAACTTCAAGTTGAGATCCAGCTTCGCAATGCGCTGCATATCCTCCTCGGGGATTTCAAAGTTGCAGCATTCAAGGTTCTCAGTCATAAGAGAGGGAGTGGTGGTCTTGGGAATGACGGACAGGCCACGCTGGGTGGACCATCGGAGAAGGACCTGTGCAGGGGTCCTGCTGAGCTTATCAGCGATGCCAACGATGACCTCGTGTTTCATCAGAGGCGAGGCAGAGGTGGCGCGGTCCATGTTGAGCTCAACAAAGCCGGCGGGACCAAATGAGGAGTAGCAAGTCAGGGCGATGCCTTCGGCCTTGGCGAGGCGGACGAGGTTGGTCTGCTGGTGGTAGGGGTGAAGCTCGACCTGGAGGGTGGCAGGGCGGATCTTGGCGTACTTGAGCAGGTCGTAGATGGTCTGCGACTGGAAGTTGGAGATGCCGATGGAGCGGGTGAGGCCCTTCTCGACGAGGTCCTCCATGGCGCCCCAGGTCTCCTGGTTGGTGGCCTTGCTCCAGCGGATCTCCTTCTCGCCGTCGTAGTGCCAGCCGGGGGGGTAGCGAACCTCGGGGTCGACGTACTCGAGGGCGACGGGGAAGTGGATGAGGAACAGGTCGAAGTAGTCGATCTGCCAGTCGGCGAGCTGGCGGCGCGTGATGGGCTCGACGTTCTCCTTGTCGTGGTAGGTCTGCCAGAGCTTGGAGACGATGAAGAGCTCCTCGCGCTTCACAAGGCCGTCCTTGATGGCGCGGGCGATGCCCTCACCGCACTGCTTCTCATTGCCGTAGTCTGCGAGGGATGTTCAATTAGAGACTGGTTCCTAAGGGAATTGGTTTCACTGTGAACGGCTGCTCTGAGGCTCCCTCTCGCTCATGCAATTTTTTGGCGGGGCCGTCCATAGCTTGATGCTGCATGACGCGGGTGGAGGGGTTCACAGTTGCAGGGGTCTTGGCTGGCTATTCTCCCAGGGTAATTGGGTTAAAATGATGAGGGGCAGTGGACGACCAGGGGTCCTCATCATGGAGGGGCAATCAGATGGACGACAAAACATACCGCAAGCTCCGTCAAACAGACGGTAACCAGCCTTGACGGCATTGTAGACGGCATCGGCGCAGTCGGTGTCGACCTTCCAGAGACCGAAGCCCACCTGGGGCATCTCATAGCCGCTGCTGAGCTTGACCTTGGGTACGGAAGTCATGTTGGCGGTTTGGGGGGGTTGTGTAAGTCTGGGTATAAGAGGTTCTTCGAGGAGACGGGTAGGATGAGCAGGAGGGGAGAGACGAGTAGAGAGGGAGAGGCATGATGGAGTATTTATGGCATCGACCAGTTCCAAATCGGCCCAGTCGTCCCCCGGCATCGCATGGCCGTCATGGCATGGCTTTCATGGCATGGCTTTGGCATCGGCGTGTGATAGCGAGACTCCTACCGACATGGGCCGACAGCCCGTCGAGGCCAGCACACGTATCCGTCGGCCTTTTCATCCATCCGCGTGCGCCGGGAGCAGATAAAGGCGGGTCTGCAATGTCATTTTAGCAACGCTGAACCTAAAGAGCCAAAGACCAGGCGTGTTTGTACGAAAGAAACCGACGAGAAAGCCCTACGACTACCAAGTACACCAGCAGAAATTGGCCTCCGCGCGTGGTTCCACCGATTCGACATCACATTGATCCAGAACCCAGTGCCGCTTTTGTGGGGCAGTCTGCAATTCACCCGGAGCGGGCGGTGGATCCGCCCTGCGACGCTGCGGGGCCGGCGGGTTGTGTCCTAGTCGTGCGGGCTGTCGGAGACGACTTCAACGACACAGCTTAGGTGTTTTCACTCGGCCATCGCGGTGGTTGAGAAGTAAGGCCGAGTTTTCCCTAGTGGATCCAGTTGCATGAGCCTTAGAACTTACCCGGCATAGTAGTTAATTGTCCGTGGTCTCTACCAGTGGATAAGGTGAAGTCAGCAAAAGAGATTCGGAGCCGTGTCCTCATCTTCCGGTTACGCAGCGGCAAACTAAAGAGAATATCAACGGTTGGACGTTGACCAACTCTCCTGATATCCCCATATCCCCGAAACCTGTACCATGGACTTCCGGAATCCCATATAATGACGAGGCGCTGAAAATATTACTTTCCTGTATCATCTGATGGACAGTCCAGGGTAGCGAGGAAGCTACAGGTGAAGCCATTCCCATCGGCACCCTGCAACTATACATCCCCGCTTTGAAGCAAGACAGGGGACGGAAAAAGTACAAGCAGCAACGCATCTACGCCCAGCCAGATCTGTATGCCGTGGCTCTGCTTCTATGATGGGGAAGGCCGGAGGGACTGGACCAGACGGGCCGCCTGACAACCAGCTCGAGCCATTTTGATAACTCATGCACGTTCCTTGAATTAGGAGATTGCTAGCTAGGATCGCGCATCCTCTGCGACAAAGCTCCGCCTACGCCTATTTGTGCGTTTGACACACCTGGGGCTTAGGACTGGGCGTTCCTCGCTGTGATTGACGCGGTAGACTGTCAAGAGCACCAACCGTCTTGCTCCGGTGGAGATGCCTCGAACGACTTGTAGGTTAAGTTGTCTGTAACGGGGGTTGAGACGCCGTGGTTGCATCCGGGTTTGCTAAAGAATGCGGTGCTAGGTTTCCCCATCCCCCAATCTCGGAACTCTGTGCCACATGGTTGACTTGGCTTGTTATCTGGAGGCGTTCAAGAGACGTTCGGCTTCAACTGTGGCTTTGCTGAAGAATCACAACGTCGTCCCGGTTGATAGTATCCATAAAGTCCATGGAAGTTTGCGTCCTGTGATCATGTATTTAGCCTGAATGCCCCCACGCTCGGGGAGTGTCGGCGGTTCTCGTCCCACATGCGGCTAAATATGTTGGCCATGTTGTTAAGTCATCCACAGACCACCAGGCATTGAATAAGTGGAGATGGTGCTTGGTTGTCGCCCTACGATCTCTGAGTACATGCGGGCTCCAGTCGACACCATGCGACTACACCTCGCCATCGTCATGGCGGCGGTAAACACCACTGCTATTTCCATTGCTACCGTTGATGCTACTGTTTATTCTACTGCTAACAATATGTCTCACTAAATTTTGATCCCGAAAATATCCAGTGCGGAGGTACCAAAGGTAAGCTCGCCCTTCTCCCTTCTCCCTTGAGATGAAAGGTGAGTCTGGTTCTCTGGTAGTGTCGTGCATCACCTCTAGGCTGGGTTAACAATAGACCCCGAACCCCTTGCCCAGATTTGCCTTTCAGGCATTCTCAAAGAAATCATATCCTTGCTATGCACCGACTTCTCTGTTGCTCGTGCTCGCTCTCTGCCCCCGAAGCCAAAGTTAGGGTTCGATCAATGCAATGACCAAGTGTTGGGACAAAGAAACCCCGAACACCACCTCTATGGGAATACCAGCTACGTCTTAGTTGTGGCATGGCCAAATCCGGAATCAAAGACTGCCAATACCAAGCATTGATACTCGCAGCACTGACCATTGATGGGAACAAAAGACAGTATTCGTCTGAACCCACCCGGAAAATGGTGTCCTTGACTGACCACCATGATCATGACATCTGCGTCCTTTGTTCGCAGGTGCAAGCATATTATCCTAGAATACTCCCGGATATTCTCACGCTTCCCACAATGAACTATCGAAATCCACTCGCATTCCCTTCACCATGAGCCGCTACGACGACGACGATCCGATAGGCTTGACCGTAAAGCGGCGCAATACGGGCGAGAATGATCTTGAAAGTACCCGCAACTTTCTTGCTGTCCAAAGCGCCATTTTACGCGGTGACGCAGAGATTACCCTGCACAATGCCTCAAGCATCAGCGATGGGATTCGCAAGAGATTGCTGAGAGAGCACTCTCCCGAAAGGGATCATACCGAGCCTTATGAATACAAGTTCTGTCGTCTCATTGCCGACTCTCCCGACGAAGACATTAGTGAAGACGAAGTTCGAAACATGTTTGTCGATAAGAAGTTTCAGGGTTTCAAACTTGAGTTCCTCAAGCTCCTGGGTGCCGGCGGCTTTGGAGCAGCGACTCTCTGGAGAGCCCACTTCGAGGGCGGAATCACAAAAAGCATCGTCATCAAGGTCTCGGTGGCCGAGGGGTTCGATGCCAAAGAGGAAAGATTTTGGCACCAGCGATATGGTGGTAGCCGTCATACTGTTCAACTTTTTGACCTGACCAAGTTTGCCGGGACGGCGCGAGACATATTCATGTACAGCAACCCCGGGGCGCCCTTAAGTTATGACGGTGGCTTCACCTTCGATCCAACATCCTGGGATGCCCTGTTCCTAGAGTACATGAACCGTGGCGATCTCTCCAGTATATTGCGCAAAGCTTCAGGTCTACATCCCCGCTTCCCCAACAGAGTGTTATGGGGCATCTGGGAATGCTGTGCGTCCTCTTTCTCTTTGGTCCCCAAAAGTTACCTATACTGACAAACACAATTAGTGGTCAAGGGCGCGGCTGCCGTTGCGTTCCAACCGACCTTCACTAAGAAGAATCAGATCTTCGAACAAGAGATGGAGCGAGCCGAGGTGGAGAATTGCCTCGGAGACTTCTTCGGAAATCTCGAGAAGGAGGAAATTGCCCACGACGTTCATCTTGATCTCGAGGAGTCTAATAGTATGTGCCCAAGGGTATCGTTGCGCTTGACCCGCTAACTTGTGGCTACAGTTCTTGTCGGAGACGATCATATTCACCCTAACCAGCCTATTTTCAAGGTACTTTCCCAATCCCACCTATATAGCGAGTATACGCATTACTTATATGAATTTAGTTCCATGATTTCGGAGGTTTCAGTTACATGATGGATGAGCAATGGAAGGCCCAGGACGAAGAGTGGTACTGGACGAACAGGGAGCCGGTCAAGAGGACGAGACTGACGCCAGTACGTAACGCCTCGAGGATAGGCCAATGGGTTGTTACTAACTGCAAATAGGAGCAAGTTCACCAAGACTGGGATCAGCTTTCCACCAATGTCCCCCCCGAGGAGGGCGTAGGGAGATTTGCTGGTGACAATCTGACTCAAGGCAACCCTATTGCTGGGCGATTCGGCGTCTGGACCAACATCTTCCTCATTGCCAAAACGGTTAGTTAGACGTTTCCTTAAATCAACCACGACCGTACTAACTATTCCCAGATGGAAGCTGTCATGACTTTCATGTATATCGCACATCCATTTTCTAAGAAGTCATATACCACACTCGACGGTATGATGAAGGCAGAGACTTACGGGTGGCGGCTGAACGACCCCAAGTGTCTGAACATTGACTTGGAGTTGCGAGACATCATCTGCCAGTGTTTATTTGAGCGGCCGGTTGACCGACCTAGCATCGTCAGTCTACTACGAATTATCGAGAGGCGCAAGCAACTTGGTTTTGAGGAAACGGCTGAGGATACGAAGAGGTTCTGGCGGGGTTTCTTCGCCCCTCACGTCCCCGTGCCCATCCAGCAAGGCCACCAGCAGCACCAGAACCACCGGAACCTAGGACAAGGTATCGGAAACATCTTGGGACAGCGCCCGGCGGGCATTAGAAAACGCCCAGGTCCTCACGGAAACCAAAACGATGCCCAGCACCGTCGAGAGTTGGCGCAAACGATGCAACGCGTGATGGGAGACCAACAGAAGAATCCTCAAGCCGCACAACCAGCTCCTATGCCCACTCAGAACCAACCTGTTGTACCCGGGTCGCAGGGCATTGTACACCCTATGCAGCAAGGTTACCAAAACGCTCCTTATCAAAATACGGCATTTGCCCAGAATCCTCCTCTGAGGGCCACGACTTCTAGTTTCCAGAATCAACAACCCCCTCCAGCTCCCCGACCCCGACCACAGGAGTTGCCTCGGTGTACTCAGCCTTGGCGTCCTGCTGCACCATCGCAACCTCAAACAACTGCCTATAGTGGTTTACAGCATCACCAACATCCAGTTCCCCGGAATCCGCAGCGGTTAGACCGCCGACTGAACCAGCCGCAGAGGCGAGCAACACAACGGCGGGGGCGAGGAGCTGACCCAGGAAACGCACAGCAAATGCATGTCCCCTATATTCCTCCCCAACAGCAAAGGCAACAGAGTGATGATGCCAACGACCCCAAACCTCATGGAGGCTTTTTGCGTGTCGCATTTGTGCTTTCCGAACAATCTTCGGACAAGCGCAAGCGCAAGAGCAGATCAGTGAGCAAGGGCAACTCGGCCAAGGAGGTCCGCTCAGATGCTGGTGATGATCGGCATCCCCGTAAGCACATGGCGAAGAGAATTAAGGCTCATCGTGATCTTGGGGGCAATCCTATCAAATCATCTGGGCCCATTCAGAAGCTTAGGGCGATTCGTTTCAAGAATGTGAACAAAACTCACCATGAGGCTACTCGGTCATCTGAGCCATCGGGAGATCCTGGGGCCAATCAGGTCGAATCATCCTGGCCCATCCAGAATCTTAAGGCGATTCGTTTCAAGAACATAACCAAGGTTCAGAAGAAGAGCTCAAGGCGACAGCCTAAGCCCGGAAGCAAGAAGTCACAGTTCAAGTCAAAGGCACTTGAGTCGTCCATCCAGCTAGCACTGCCGCAGATGCCGGTGGCGATCCAGAACCTGGCGGCTCGATCGAAGCTGTTAGAGGAAAGGCTCAGCCAAGGGTTGAATCAGACGTCTAGTTGGGGTTCGGGGGAGTGGCCGTGGCAGGGATTGGTATACGTATGAGGTTGCCAAAGCAGCCTGAGACAAGATAGGTAAGGCGTTTTTGTTCTTTTGGAGTTCACAGGAAAACATTGGTATCAAGTGATATCCGGGTGGTTACATAGACGGAGTTCAAGGCGCCGTTCTTACGTAGGCTGTCTTTTCATAGCTTCGTTTTCGTAATATCTTTGTTGATTCGTTCCTAAGTATTCATACATTATGTTGATTGTCCTATTTGAAGTAGTATCGTACCAAAGGACCATTTACTTTTGGGTATCATTAATTAGTATCCTCCGTCGCCACCACCATCCGTGCATACAAAAGAAGATGCGTCTCCAGATTTTCCAAAGGTAACATGACTAAATACGCCATCGGAATCCTCTAAGCTGGGGAAAAGAAAGGCAGGACATCATGGCACCCCAGGCCAGTGAAGCCACGGAGCCATGCTAGTTCTGTTGGTCGAAGTTGGAATACCGGCATTTACAAGTGCCAGACTCAGACTTGACGCCGGCAATGCGATTGCCATTGCTGTCCTCGCACCTGGGCTGGCCGGAGACGCCCGTCTTGCTCTGCACAACCTCGGCGTCGCCGGGCCAGTCGGCGAACTTGACGTGGCCGGGCTCCGGGTCGATGGTCTGGTTCCCGCGGCGGCGCGTCCACAGCGTGGCCTCGAAGCGGGTTTCATCGAAGATGCACTGGGCGGCGCGGTTGTCGGACGTCAGCTTCTCCGAGGGCACGACGGTCTTGGGCGTGCTGAAGGAGAAGCGCAGGCGCTCGGTGGGCTTGCCGGCGTCGACGACGGCGAGGCTGCGGTTGGCGAAGGAGGGCGCGAAGGGGTTTTCGGTGGCGGAGATGGTGTAAGAAGAAGAAGAGGAGGAAGAGGAGGAGGAGGAGGAGGATGAAGAGGAGGAGGAGGAGGATGAAGAGGAGGAGTTGATGATCCAGAAAAAGGTCGCTGAGTCGCCTTCGGTGTACGGGTAGCAACGCCAGGTCGCCGGGTTGGAGGTGCAGCGAGTCGTCGTCTCTTGGAGATCGACGTCGAAGGAGAAGGACCCGGCTGGGAAGGTTTGATCTTGTATATCAGAGTCTTGGGTGGGTTTTTGTTCTCTTCAAGCTCTGTCAGTTCTTGTCCGTCAATACTGCTCCTTCGGCTTGCACTTACTTGTCCTTCAAGCCGATAGTCAAGCCAACAGCCAGCGCGATGGCGACGACGACCAACACGATCACGACAGTACCCAAAATACAGCATACCCGGTTTACATAGTTCCTCGGTCCGCCGTACTCACGCTGCGCCTCCCCATCCTCGGTCTTACCGTCGCTCTCCTCGCGGTAGCTCGGCGGCGGCAGATGTAGCGTGGGCGCGGCGATACTGACGTACGGCGGGACATACGGCGGCGGGAGGCCCCGCGGCGACGACGTCCGGCGCGGCGACTTCTGCGGCACGCGGGGCGGGATGGGCGAGATATGAGCGACAGCCAGCTTGGGCGGCGGGCGGGCGACTTCGTCCTCGGCGATGACGGGCAGGAAGCCCACGCCGTTGAGCGAGCTGCGGGAGCTCAGGGAGCCGGGGCCCCGGCCGTGGCCGTGGCCTCGGATCATAGCTCAGAAGGCGGTTTTGAAGGGTGTAGATTTGATAGTCTAGGGTTGAGAACTGGCTTGGTTCTGGTCGTCGAAAAGCAAGAGAGGAGGAGGGAGCCAGCGAGAGAACAAGATGATACGAGGTGAGGAAAGGAAAGGAAAGGCGAGATACAAAGGACCGAAGACGCAATTGGCGTTATATAAGACCAACTTAATCCAAGCGGCTTCAGTCCAGTTCACAGAGAAGAGAGATCAAGAAGAGGAAGCCGGGTAAGTAATTAAGTAGGTAAAACGGAGGAGGATGAGGGGGTTTTACAACACAATGACGGGTTGCGTCCCGAGACGAACGGGAAGATGGAGGCTTTATCAGAACAGGCACACAGACGGATAGACTAAAAACCCAGGCGGACAGACAAAACAGACATACAACCATGTTCCCCGTTGGGCGCCACCGTGGGAGTGATCGTCATGGCTCGTCGTCGAGAACGGTCGCACGTTTTCCCAGTCTAACGTTAGGCGTTCAGCTGCTCGAACGACTATTGCAACGCCCCCCCTCCTCCCCCGTCTCTCGTCATCCATGCATGGCCCCATACATAGAACTAGATAGTCTAGTCTACGATTTTGCCTGGTCGAGAGCCTCGTTTGTTGCTGCTGCTGTACTACCGAGAAAGGGCTCTAGGCGGTCCCCGAGAAAAGAAACAGACTCATCACAAGCCTCACCGTCCCGCTGCCCTCCCAAGCCAGATCGGTGCAAATGATCAGCAGCATCATAGATAGATAGAAACCCCAAGCCATCGGCCGCCCCCCGGCTGGCTAGCTCTCCGGTGCAGTAGCGCCTTTCTTTCTTTCTTGCTCCCCTCCCCCCCCCCCCCCCCCCCCCCCCCCC